>VZTY01033851.1:0-22043 GCA_013400935.1 Turnix velox
TTGAGGGGGGTGAGGGTGGGAAGCTGAGGGTCTGGGGGAAATATGGTGTTATAGGGTGGAGATGGGGGTTTAAGGCCAGGGCAGAGAAGGTGAGGGTGTGGAAAGGGGGCTGGGTAAGGGGGAGGCTGTGTGAGTTGAGGGGCAGGGAGATGGAGGCTGTAGGGCTATGGGGAAGCAGGAGGAATGTGGTTGGAGCCCAGGGGCTGAGGGGATTTGGAACTGGGGGAAATGGGGTCCTACAGGGCCATGGGAGTTGGAAGAGGAATGTGTGAACTGGAGTCATTTAGGGCCCATGGGGGTGTGTGTGTGGGGCTGGGTGATCTGTAGGGCTGTGCAACTGTGGAACAGGGGGTCTCTCTGTAGTCTGAAGGGGCTGTGGGTGAGGTAGGAGTGTTGGGCTTTTGGGGTCTTATGGGAGTGTGAGTTATGAAGCTCTGGGGCCCTGTAGGGGTCAGAAGAAGCAGAAGTGAGGATGGGGTCTGAGATGGAGGTTGTGGGGCAAGGAGTTGGGGATGTGGGTTGGAGGAATGAGAGAACGTAGGGCTGGGGGGCAGCCACCCTTGGGGTTGAGCCTGTGGGTGAGAAGGTTGTGGGACAGGGTGATACTGGAGGTCCCTGGGGGATAAAGGGGTACTGGAGGTCCCTGGGGGCTCTGGTTGGGAGGTAAAGGGGTGCTGGAGGTCCCTGGGGGATAAAGGGGATGGTGGAGGTCTCTGGGGGCTCTAGCGAGGGGATAAGGGAGTGCTGGAGGTCTCTGGGGGCTCTGGCTGGGGGATGAGGGGATGCTGGAGCTCAGCTGTGTGGGGCTGGAGCCATGGGGACAGTGATGTGGGCTGCAGTGCTGTGGTGTGGAGGGTGTGAGACAGCAGTCTCCTGGAGCCTGGTCCATTGTGGAGCACAGGAGGCACACTGGATGGGAACTGGGAGTCAAGGGGGTGGGTTGAGATGTTCCAGATGTTTTGTGGTGGATGTGGGGTGCACAGGGGGTGTGAGGATGGGTTGGGGGAGCTTTGAGGGCTTGCTGGTGCCCATGGGACTGTGCTGAAGGGGGCTGATGGCTGAGCCCCTTGTGTGCCCTGAGACAAGGAGCAGCAGGCACTGGAGCCTGTCTGGAGCGGGTGCTGCCCGGTGGTGGAGCATCCTCCGGGGATCCCACTGCTGCAAACTGGTGTAACTGGGAAAATGCGATGTGTTTGGAGGAGGACTCCTCCGGGTCAGGGTGCTAGGGGAGGCAGCTGGCTCTGTAGCCAGGACTCGTGTGTGTGTGTGTAGTTTCCCACGGGGAGGAATGCTGCTGGATGTATTTCCTGGGGCAGATGTGCAGCTCGGAGAGGCATCCTCCCCCTCCTGCTACGTGTGTGCTCTTCCTCTCCTTCCTCCCAAATTTCTGTGGCTTGCGGGGCTCGGGTGGGCTGTGCCAGGGGCTACTCAAGCAGATGGAGGACACGGTGATTTGCTGTAGCCTTTGAAGTAGCACTGGGTGAGATTTTGCTCTGTTTTGAAGCGCTTGGACCTTTGTTAGTTTGTTTCTCCTCCCCTTTTTTTCCCGGCATCTCCCAAGGAAGCCACTTGCTGCTGTGTTTCTTCACTTGGAGCTTTTTTTTTTTGCCGTTTTAGCTCTTCTGCTGGAAAGGCTGTTTCTGTTCCCTCAGCAACTGGTTTATAGTGGAGCAGGGGAAAGAGGTTGAAGTCCAACACTGACTGATGCTGTTACCGACTATTTAGAAGAATCTGACTTGTTTGTGGCCAGATTTGATTGATTTTTTTCTTTCACGTGACCTTACCTGCTCTGCTGTTGCACGTGGGGCTGAGTGTCAGGGACCCAGTGACACAGAGAGCTTGCGATTTCCTCGTGTGGACACTTTTGCCTCTCTGACATGTAAATCTGCTCTCAAGTTGAATTTGCTTCTTATCTTTTTAATATATTAAACACTCTGAGACCTTGTTTTGAGTGGGGAAATTGCTCTGCCCACTCCAGGCTTGTCTGTGTTAAGGGGGGATGTACTTGCAGGGTGTTTAGATAAAGTGGAGAGGGTCAGTGAGTTAAATACACACCATGAGTGTTATCAGCCTCTTGTTCTCTCAGCTCTGACAACACGTGGAGCTTTTTTCCCCTGGTTTGACAAGGGCCTGTGATTCCAGCTGGTTTGTGGAGTGGGCTGGCTGTTCCACCTCTGAGCGGGAGCTGATTTTTCACAGGTGAATGTGGTTTCATGTGTAGAGGAGTCTCTGGGGGATGGTGGTTGTCACAGCTGTGACACAATTGTCAGTCGTGGCTTCTGTGTGTATTAACTCCAGCTTAAATCTCTGTCTGTTGGTACCCTAATGATTCCTCCCTCCCAACAAACTTCCCAATCCCTGAATGTTTTTTTCTCCCTGAGCTACAGTTAGAATTTTCCTGTGTTTATAATTCTGGATGGGTGTGGAGTCATTGCATTGTGTTGACACCTTTCTGTGTGACATCTGCAGCAGCATTCTTGGATTTACCAAAACTTTGTGCCCACCCTACGTGGATTGTGGCCCCTGAACTACCTTTGTGGGAGTAGTAGCTCCTGAATTCCTCCATCCCAGCTTCCAGAGGCTGGGCAGTGACCATGGGGATTATCTGTTCCTCCCCCTTGTCACCTGCAAACTGACCTTGAGCTTCCCAGGAGTTTGGTGGCTGTGGCTGCGGCTCTGGGAAGTGAGAGGGACTGTTTAAGAGCTTGGATGCTGCAGTGAACAGACTGTGTTAAATAGAAAAAATGGACTTTAAAGGATTTAGGAGCTTTCTCATTGCTTCTGGTGCAGTCTCAACTTATTTGGCTTCTACTTTGGGTTAAATGACTCCATGTGAGAAGACTTGGGCTCATTTTATAGTGAGGAGGATTTTATGGGAAACAGCTGCTGAATTTACCTGCCAGGAGAGTTTGAGGATGCTTTGGAGAGCAGCTGGGACAAGCTGGAGAAGGTTCAAAACTATAATTTTTTGTAGTTTGGGCTCAATTTAAGCAATTGCTTCACGTCCTGGTGTGGCTGTGGGATGGCTCAGAGAGATCCAAGCTCTGCTGAAAGGTTTATTGTAGTAGCAAATACACTTCTCTGTGCCCCCTTGGTACAGCACCAAAGCATTGGGTTTTGGATGGCTTAAGTTTCAAAAAAATTAGCTAGATTAAGTTTCACAGTGGCCTTAGTGTATCAGAGATGAGATTTGGATAGCTGTCTTCTGCATTTGTCTGTCACCCTTTGCCTGATGTGTCTGTTTTCATGCTGCAAAGTGTGAAATGAGCTTTTTTTCCCTGTTGCCTAGGCTGGTTACTCGCATCCCAGCTCATCTCTCAAGGTGTGTGATTCCTCCCCAGCACCTTCGTGGTGGTTTCCCCACTTCCCAGGGGCAGGGAAGATGTTGCAATGAATTTTCCACAACAGGCTGGGTATTTAATTACAGCTAACATTGTCTCTCTGTGCTCAATTTCAAATAACTTCAAGGGAATATGAAATTGTCTGCCTGATGCTTCGTGGAGAGTCCAGAATTGGCAAATTAAAGGGACCTGGTGTTGAGGGAGGAGGGTGGAAGGGCAGAAGTGGCAGGAAAGAGGCTGCACAATGTCCACCCCACCCTGCCCTGAGGCCTTGCCTTCTCCAGGGTTTTCCATCCCAAGGTGTGTGTTAGGAGAAGAACTTTGGAACTACTTTCAAGTTACAGGGTTTTCTCTTAAATCTTATTCCTGTATCTTGATTTTATTTAATTATTTATTCCCAACGGTGATTAGATGCATTTTCTAAATTAAAACTAGTAAATACAGACTGGACATGTGCCCAGAAAGTTGTGGTGCCAATTAACTGGAAGCATTAATGGAATAAGTGAGATGATGGAGAAGGCTGAGGTGCTTCAGGTAGTGGCTAAGTCTTTATCAAGGCTCCACAACACAGGAGAGCTGCTTAAATAATAGATGTCTTTAGTGCTGGTGGGTAAATAAATCACAAAAGAAGTGTCTGGAGCAGGGATTTAGGGTTTTGTATTTATTATAAAGCTGCATCTGAGAGAATTTAGTTTACAAAGCTTTGTCATTGAGATTTGGAGGTATTTGGAAAAGAGGAGAAGTTGCTTTTATCCTAGTGCAGAAGAGAGTCCTGTTGCAAGCTTTGGGCAGAATGGCCAAGAGTTGGTGAAAAGCATCTCTGACACCCACACAACTGCCCTGCAAATCCACAGGCAGGCTGCAGGAGGAGAGAGTGGCCAGTGCTGATGGGGTCTGTGTGGACTGGAAAGACAGGACAGGTCACTTTGATTCCAGGGATGTGCCTGAGGTGGGGATTTTACCTTTCCAGCACTAGAACATGGGAACTTCCCTAATGAAGGATTTCTTACTCCTCAGTTACAACTGAGAAACCTGTCTGTGGTCACTTCTGTAGGTTTCATGTTTTCCCTTCCTCAGCTTTTGGCAGCTTTCCTCTTCTTGTCTTGGTGCTTTTGCCTCCTGATCCTGCTGAAGCTGCTCAGGTATTTTGAGCTGTTTCCTTATAAAAGGGCTGTTGAGCTGCCCCTTGATGTTCATTTTAGGAGCAGGGTCCTGGGCACTCCTCAGCTGGAGCAGAGCTCCTGTGGTCCTTCCTTCATCTAATTTCAGGTCTGTGATGTCATCATAACATTTAGTTCCCCCTTTTTTTTTTTTTTTTAAAGTCTCACTGTTGGAACCACCTGATCTCAAAAGTCCTTCCAGAGGTGCCAGTCTCAGCTTTTAACCTGCAGTTCTGCAGCTTTTCACACGTCTCAGAATTGAACTTCAGAATTCTTCCAGCTATTTCCTGGAAGAAAGGAGTGTCTGTGTGGTGCGGGGAGATGGGTTTCCACCATCCCACCTGGTAAAGCTTGGTGTCAAGCTGTGGGACAGCTCTGAGCTGGGACACTCATCAGTGTATACCCCTTTTTTTTTAACAAAGAGAGTAAATGCTGGTGCATAAAGCTGTAGAGGATTCCCCCAGCAGTGAGTCGTGTGGAACATGTTGTTTTATCACATACATTTAGCTGTTTGACTTGTTTCCTATAATGTAAACGTGAACTTTGGCAAGGTCTGAGGTTTTCATGCTTCCTGCTTAGAAAGCTCACCTGGGCTGAGCCCTCTGGGTGTGAGACAGACACAGACTCTCAGTGGGATCCCCATTTGTGCGGGTGAGCAGGAAGCAAGAAGTGACAGACCCTGATAAGCCAAATGAGAGGGAGACACTGAGAGAGAATTCAAGTCTCTCCGTGGGAGATGAATGAGAGCACTAAAACTACCGGGGAAATAACCCCTGGTGGAAGGCTAAGGTGAATGAGGGAGGGCAAAGGGCAGGCTGAGATAACAAGGAGAGCTTGGAGAGGATGAGAAGCAGCAGAGGAGAGGGAGGTTTCTGGCTCTTGCCAAAGCAGATGGTGGGGCTGACAAAGAGGTGATGGCTTGCCAGGCTTTGGGGGGAAGCTTGGCTTCATGCTGCAGCCACACAGCCTCTGGGATCCGTTTGTGGAAACCTCCTGAAAGCCTGATCCCAGCTGATGCTGATCTATGCTCCTTCATCATACCCTGTCTGCTCCATCATCAGAGAGTATCTCATGCACCAAGAGCCTTTCTTGTGAATCAGTGACCACTGATTCACAGAGATAATATAAGCACAGCTTAATGCTTATAAGCCAACACAGGACCAGAAATCACAAATGCTTTGGGAATCTTTGGGTTTAGGGATGTTTCTCCAGTAGAAGCTGCAGGATTTGGATATTACTCCTCATTGCTACTTCTCTGTGAGGTTAAAAGCAGGAAGCAACAAAACAATCTGTGGCCTGAAATATCAAGCTGCATTCAGTAGGTTTTGCCAGTAGCTGTAAGGGTTGGATTGTATTAAAGCCAAATTTGCAAGAAAAAGCTTTTTATTTTCATCTATTGATGTGAAAAGACTGGATCTTTGTTGACCAGAGGGGAAACTGAGGCTGCTGTTGAGCCCCAGATTTTATGTGCAATGGTCTGTAAGTGCATCAAGGAGAAACTTCTGCTGTGAATTAGGACTTTTTTGTGCACATCTGTTGTGGGAAAGGCTTGGGTTGTTGCTTCACAGAAGCCACAGCAAGTGTTGCAGTCAATTTGTAGCAGTTATTACTGGTGAGTATTTGGTTTGGTTTAGGAAATGACATGGTGTAATGGCTGAGTGCTTCAAGTAGCTTCAAACAGTCCAAGTGTGGTCAGAGTCAGGAAAATAATTGTGATTTAAAATAAAAAGTGGAGGGTTATATGAGTTTTTGTGCAGCTGGATGATTTACAGAAATTAATTGTTAGTGCTTCATGTTTTCCTGGTGGTTTCAAAGCCTAGCTGTAATCATAGAATGTGTTGGGTTGGAAGGAGCCTTCCAAGGCCATCTAGTGCCACCCCCGACAGTGACAGGGACATCCTGGACTAGATCAGGGTTCTCAGAGCCTCAGCAAGCCTGGCCTTGAATGTCTCCAGGAATCTATGGGGCCACCAACACCTCTCTGGGCAGCCTGGCCCAGTGTCTCCACACCCTCATGGGCAAGAACTTCTTCCTCATGTCTCACCTAACCCTGTCCTGCTCTAGTTTCAAACCACTGCCCCTCGTCCTGTGTCTCTGTGCCCTGGCAAACAGCCTGTCCCCAGCTTTCCTGGAGCCCCTTCAGGTACTGGGAGGCCACTGTGAGGTCTCCTTGGGATCCTTCTCTTCTCCAGCCCCAGCTCTCTCAGCCTTTCCTTGTAAAAGAGGTGCTCCAGCCTTTGATTATCATCGTGGCCTCTTCTGGCCCCTCTCCAACAGCTCCATGTCCTTTTGTTGAGAGCTCCAGAGCTGGATGCAATGCTCTGGTGGGTTGTCATTTTGCCCACTGTGCACCATCCATCTGACTGGGGGGGAAAGAAGAATCTCCACACAGGTAGGAGGGAACAAGTAGGAAGGTTGTTGGACTGTGTCTGCCCATTTATGGTTGGATTGTTATCACATTTTAGGTGGCCAGACTTTTTGATGAAGTGGCAGGTCCTGCAGTGTTGGGCTAGTAGAGCTCAGGGAGAAGCAGCCAAGCTCCAAGGTCCAGGGTTGTGTAAAGGAGCAAGTGAAACATGGCCCTGCCTTCCCCTTCCCCCCATGAAAAGGGAGTTGCTCTTGATGTTTTCTCATAAAAATGAGCCATGTTAGAAATGGGTGCTGGGTCTCTCTCATTGCTGCAGTGATTAATAATCTCGCCCACTTCTAAACTGTCTTTTTCTTCCACACCCTGCCCTGCAAACAGCAGAGCAGGACAGATCTCTCTTTAATTACCTACCTGAGCTCTGGTGTTGCTGAGCGTATTAGTGCCACGGGCACAAGGTGTGCACCAGCTCTTTCTGAATTGTTTTCTAAGCACTTTTTAAATAATTCAGAAAGGCTGCAGTTATTGGCAGTGACTCGTAAGGGTTTAGTATCTGTGTGATCTTCTATTTCAGCTTTGGAAGGGTTTATTTACTTGCTTTGGTCAGCATGATTCTGTGATTAAGATTGGATCTGAGGAGGATGGGGTGGGATCTCATATAGGTCACCTCTGCTGTGCCTTGTATTGTTCCCTGATGCCAGGGATGCTGCTCCCCTCTGTAGGGGAGGAATTGGGTTTCCTGTGGGCTTGTTGGTGTGCACATGGAAATCATGCTGTGCTAGGTGGCTTCCCTTTCCATGAGAGAGTTTTGTCCTCTGGGCTGTGTCATGCTGGCCAAGGTTTCTGTGCCGTGCACACAGGGCAGTGACCCAGTGCTGCCCAGTTTGGGTGGCAGGAAGGCTGAAGGGAGTTCTGATGGTGCTGTGCAGGGTGTGAGGGTGCAGCTACACAGGGAGGGAGCTGGGAGCAGAACTGCTGGAAGTTATGTCAAATGAAATGCTCCCAGCACAGTGTGTCAGATCACTGAATGTCAGGGGTTGGAAGGGACCTCAAAAGATCATCTAGTCCCAGCCCCCTGCTGGAGCAGGAACACCCAGATCTGGTCACACAGGAAGGCATCCAGGTGTGGTTGGAATGTCTCCAGAGAAGGAGACCCCACACCCTCTCTGAGCAGCTTGTGCCTCTTTTCTGTCTCCCTCACTGTGATAAAATTTTTTCTCCTATTTCTGTGTGATGTCCTGTGTTGCAGCTTGCACCCATTACCTCGAGTCCTATTGTTGGAGGTCACTGAGAAGAACCTGGCTCCATCCTTCTAACTCTTACCTGTTCTATATTTATACACATGAATCTCCTCCAAGCCCAAGAGACCCAGCTCTCTCAGCCTTTCCTCAGAAGGGAAGTGCTCAAATCCCTTTATTTTCGTGGCTCTGTGCTGGACTAATGAATCACAGAATCATAGAATGGTTTGGGTTGAAAGGGACCTTAAAGATCATCTAGTCCCAGCCCCCCTGCCATGGGCAGGGACACCTCCCACCACACCAGGTTGCTCAGTGCCTCATCCAGCCTGGCCTTAAACACCTCCAGGGATTGAGGGGGCATCCACAACCTCTCTGGGCAACCTCTTCCTGTATCTCACCACCCTCACAGCAAAGAACTTCTTTCTTCTCTCCAGCCTAAATCTCCCCTCCTCTAGTTTACTTCCATTGTTCCTAGTAATGGGTGGGAATCTCTTTTTATCTCAGATCAGAAGTCTTAACTGTTTGTTTAGGTAGTGGCTGAGAACTCTGGTGGCTCCACCACTAGCTCTGTATCTCAGGATGAGCAAATTCTTTTGGCTGTTGACTTCCCATCAACCTTTTCCCACGTGCTGCCTCCTTTGGTGCCCTGGCACTTGTTCTAATGTGTTTGTGTCAGATGGAGGGTGAGAAAGGTGCTGCCTTCATTTTGGTTTTGCTTTGAGAGTTTCTCAGATGAGCGTTATGATGTGCCCAACAGCTTTTTGAGGCATTTGTATGCTTATTCAGGGTAATATCAAATGCTCTGTTGGCTTAGATGGAGTGTGAAGAGTGTTGGGTGGGTCTGGCTTTGCTGGAGATCCTGAGGGCATCAGATTGGTGCCAGTTATTGCCTGGTTACAGATTCCAGGGCTAAAATGGTGTCAATGTCCCCATGTACCACTTGGTACTGAGGCAACAGGGCTCCTGGGGTGGTTTTTCCCATTGCTAGGTTACATGCTTCCCCAGGAGCATCATTTTAGAGCTCTTCATGTTTGCAGGGCTCATGTAAGTTTTGTGCTCTGCCCTGTCATGGGAGGAACAGTGAAAACCATCCATGACATGCTGTGTGCTTATTTTCTGTGCCCTGAAACATGACTGACAAGCTCGAGAGCTGACTGGAGCATCCCTAAGCAGCTGGAAGAAGCCCGAGGCCTGGGAAGGTGGTTTGTGCTTTAGATGCCTGCAAGAGCAATTCAAGCCACTCAAGGCAGTGATGGTTTGGTTGAAGTGCCAGATGCACTCTTAAAATTTGCATCTTGAAGACTTCAGGGCTCCTTTTATTGATGCTGGGATTAGCTGTCACATCCAGCCTGCTCACACACCGGGGTTTCTCTGTTTACCTTGAGAGATGGCTCCTGAGACTCGAGTGAGTGGATGTTTGTGAGATTCCCTAATGGCTTTTTCATCTGCATATCCCAGCTCCTTATCCTGCTGCTGAGCTGTGTGGAGCAGCTTTAGGACCCAAACCACAGCTATGCATGTAAACAAATAGAGGATATTTGAGCAATGAGACACTGACATTTCCACTGCCTCATTCCACTCCACTCCACTCCTGTCTGTAGTCCTGACGCTGGAGAAATGTCAGTGCAGCTCTGAGTGCATCCACAGTGCTCTGTGTTCCACAGGCAGCAGCTTTGCAGAGTTCAGCTGGACGCTGGAAATTTGACAACCAGGTTTTGGCATTTAATAGTGAAATAGGAAGGTGACAACGAAGCTTGGCCAGCAGTTGGCTGCTGAGAGCAGTGGTCTTGTCCTTTCCTATCTCAATCATGGAATCATAAGGGATTTTCAAAGGCCATTTAGTCCAACCCCCTGCAGTGTTTTCCTGGTGGTCTCAGAGCCTAACTGTAACCTTTTTGGAATCATAGCATGTGTTGTGTTGAAAGGGCCCTTCCAAGGCCATCTAGTGCCACCCCCTGCAGTGACAGGGACATCCTGCACTAGATGAGGTCGCTCAGAGCTTCAGCAAGTCTGGCCTTGGATGTCTCCAGGAACTGTTGGGGTCTCCACCACCTCTCTGGGCAACCTGTTCCAGTGTCTCCCCACCCTCATGGGCAAGAACTTCTTCCTCATGTCTCACCTAACCCTGCCCTGCTCTAGTTTCAAACCACTGCCCCTCACCCTGTGTCTCCATGCCCTGGCAAACAGCCCCTCCCCAGCTTTCCTGGAGCCCCTTCAGGTACTGGGCAGCTGCTCTGAGGTCTCCCCTGGAGCCTTCTTTCGCTGATCCTGGTTTGTGTGTGTGTGCTGCTATGAATCTCTCCAGCTGGCCCATCAGGCAGAAAACTTATTTCTTGAGTCTGTGCAGTTTCTGGATCCAACAGAGGGGAAATGGCAGACATCCTGCTCCTCTGTACCCTCACCTGTACATCTCCCTTTCCCTTCTCTCCTGCTTTTGGAACATTTGTCCTGCTGCAGCTCCCAGTGTGCTGCCCCAGCAGCATGGATTTATGGATGAGGAGCTGCTCAGCTGGGTGACGTGGGCCCAGTGCTGCTCCAGATGATTAAGTCTGTTTGGCAGAGAACTGAACTTTCTAAAGATGAATGTATGAGGCAGTCTTTGATATATGGGGAGCAGCTGAGCCAAGAAACAGTGTTCATCCAGTGTGTGGACTTGTTCTTAAAAACATAATGCATTGTTTTAGTGAGAATGTAGGAAAAACAAGGAGAATGTACTAGACTTGAGAGATTTGGTGCAGAATAGAGATGAAATATACAGATTACACCTGCCTTCATCCCAAACCAGAAGGAATAGCCCTCCCCCAGCTGCACTTGGACAAGAATAAGAGTTCCTGGGGGTTGAGCTTCTTCCCTGCAGTGCCCACAGGGGCTCTTTCTCTGGCCTGGAGCAGATGACGTGTTAATGCCTCAATTCCCATGTGAGCCCTTGGCCTTTCATGAGGAGTTTATGCTGAGCTGAGCCCAGCCTGCCCATGCCAGTCCTTCTGCCTTCGTGGAAAGGGCTTGGCATAGGGTGGGTGCTCTTTCCCAGCACCTCTCAGGCTCTGCCATCCCCTCCCCTGCTCTTCTCTGCTCCGTGGATGCAGCTGCATCTCAAGAACACTCTGGCAAACAGGAATCATTTCAAGGTGAAGTGTCCTCTTGGCATAAAGAAGATGCATTTAAACAGGGGTGATAACCATTTCCTCTTGCCATTGCCCCCAGGTACAAGGTCCTGTCAGGTGCTGAGATGGCACTGACACTGTCCCTAAGAGCTGGCTTTGAAATACAGCTTAGTCATGGAAATGAGATAAATCCTATTTCACAGAAAGTGGTAAAAATAAAACTGTTGAGGATTGACTTGTTTCTATAGCAACAGCCTGGAGAGGCTGATACAGCTGCTCTCTGCAGAAAGGGGGAAAAAATTCCCCACAAATTGAAATGTTGGTCCACCTGGGAGTGGAGCTGTCAGCAGTGGAGAGATCTTCAATAGCCTGATGAAGGGGCAAAATGCTTAATTAAAGACGAAGGGATGGAAGATGGGAGCTGCCTCTGGGAGAAAACTGGTGCCAGAGTGTGTGAACATCCCTTCCTCTCCTGTGCAGAACCTGGAGAGCCTGTACCATGTCCTCAGAGCTATTTATATCCCATTTCCCAAAAGATTGTGTTCTGAGCTTGCCTGACACCCTCTCCTGGGTGTGCAAATGTCCTGCTTAGAAGTAAAGTGAAGCTTTAATGCCAGCCAGTACCAGGGTGTTCATCTTGTCAAGTGCACTTTGTTAAACTTGAGTTTATAATGACTTTCTGTCCTGTGGTGAGTCACTGTGGCTCGCTTGAAGCATTGAGTGTTTATCAGAGAATGTCTTTGCTGGATGAACTGGGAGATGGTCTTTGAGAAGTGTGGAAGAGTATCTGAGCTAATATTTCTCCATCACCCATAAAATCTGGCAGGATGTGGAGCTGGATGCTCCAACATATGACAGGGCAGGGCTTCCTCTAGGTTTTGTGTCCTGGGAGAGAATCCAGACTGTTGGATAAGATGCTTCATTTTAAAAGTGTTTTTATCTATGGTGAAAGAGGGAAAATTCAGGCTGGATATAAGAAGGAAGCTCTTTACAGTGAGGGTGGTGAGACAGTGGAAGAGGTTGCCCAGAGAGGTTGTGGATGCCCCCTCAGTCCCTGGAGGTGTTTAAGGCCAGGCTGGATGAGGCATTGAGCAACCTGGTGTAGTGAGAGGTGTCCCTGCCCATGGCAGGGGGGTTGGAACTAGATGATCCTTTCCAACCCAAACTATTCTATGATTTTATGGTGTGTGGATTTGTGTAGGTTTATACTACTCTCTTTCCTAAACCAAGAACTTTAGTTGACTCTTCTATGTGGAGTGGTTTTAGAGTAGCTATTTTCCCCCATGGCCAGTAAAAGTGAGCTTTTTAAATGTTTGGGAGACTGTGAGACCACAATTATGTCATACATTCTCCTTGACATATCCCACCTTAAGGTTAAAATCAGTATAAACATCTGAAAAAGCAGCATGTTAATGAAATAGTGGAAGAGGTAGCTTTTAAAAGAGGAATGTGTGTGCAGGGCTGTTACCTGGCTCTCCAAGAGAGCCTACTTTATTTAGCATAAGGAAAGTCAGAGGCTGACTTTGTTTAGGTTGGGTAAATGCAGATTACATTAACACCCTTCCCTTGTTATTTAAACACTTGGTTTCTTTTAAAGGGGAAATGAAATTTAAAAATAAACCTCAAGCCTTTGCCAGCTCAAGGGAAGTGTGTGTAGTGCTGCTTACTAAAGATGCAAGAACACAACCTTGTCTGAGAGTGTGTGCCATAAATATTATGTAAATACATTATCTCATTAGATTTATATCTAATCCTCTTGCCTGCTGCTTTTCAGGCTCTTGGGCCCAACCAGTCCGAAGATGTCATAGGTGGCCTTACAAATCTAATATTGAAATGGGTTGGAAATTAGGTGAAATGACTCTTGCTTCATCCTAATTAAGACACTATGAGAAATCCTTTCAGGTTTGGCATCACAAAGTGAGTTGCCTGGTTTTACAATGTAATCCAATTAAAGAAGCTGAGTGCTTCTCTGCTCCAGGCTGAACAGCCCCAGCTCCCTCGACCTGTCCTAGTAGCAGAGTTCCTCCAGCCACTTGATCATCCTTGTGGCCTCCTCTGGACCTTCTCCAGCAGGCTCACATCCTTGTCCAAACAAGTAGCTCTTCACCTTGGTCTTCTTATTTGTACCACCATTACAGTGCCCAGAGTTTCATGCTGGTAAATGTGGCATTTCCAACCCCAGTGATCTTGTTAGGTTTTAACCATTTCCAATGTCCAGAAGTACCAGGCTCTGCCATGTCCTTGCTGTTTGACATCACCTGGGACCTCTTTATTAGGTGGAAAGAGAAATGGCTGAATGTCAGCTCTTGAGGTGCAGTTGACAAGGAGGAAAAAGGAAAAAAAATCAAACCTTGAAGTAAAATTTCGTATGATAAATGTTTCATTTAAGCTGTGTGCATAAAATATAAGGTGGAGTGTTTTTTTTTTTTGTGCATTGACCTTAAACTGCTTCACGAGGCTTGAGCTTTCAGTTGCTGAAATGATCACAGATTGAGGTAATTAATGATTCTGGGTTTGTCCACAAGTCACTTTAAGCTTTTTCTTCTAAATTCCTCAGGAAATTTCGGCCCAATTTAATGGTCTTCAGTGCTGCTGTGAGACAGCTCTGCAGAGCTACTGTCTGAGCAAAGGGGTTTGTGCTTCCACCTCAAACGCTGGTGGTGATGGGGAAGCTTTTGAAGCCATCTGAAATGCCTCAGGATCCTGGTAGTTCTAGAGGTATAAGTCGTTACAGCTGAGATATAATTATTTGCTGGGATAGAGTTGCAATGACCCTGAAGTTGTTTGAAGTACTGGGAAGCTTTATCCCTGCATAAGTTTATAATTTAGCAGTCTGACTTGCATATAGACATTCTTCCTGCACGTTAAAAATGTCAGACTGGGAAAGGCTGTGCTGCTAAAAGCACCTCCTGGCTGGCAGAGCTGTATTTAAAAAAGGAAAAAACCCAGAACTGTTCCTGTATAATTCCAAATAAGTGGGCAGAAATATTTTTAAGGGGTTTGGAACATATTATCATAAGCTGTGTGTAGAGAAAATGTGCTGCTTTTTTTTTTCTCCTGCTGAGGGAAAAAAAAAGCTGTTTGAGGCCATCTTGTCATCTTGGGAGAAATCAGATGTGGCAGGTGGAGAGAAACAGAGCTGGAAGCTGAAGGTGTACAGTGAAATGTGTGGGAAGGAGCTCTCCCTGCTGCTGTTCTTTTCTTTATTCAGTTTAGTGGTGTCAGGGCTGTCTCTGACCTTCCCCACAGCTCCTCATGTAAAGTCAGCAGGGAGAGGACCCCAGGTTTCATACCTCTCCTTTGTCTGTCTCACTTGGACACTCATATTTTCCTTCTCTAACCTTATCTCTGTTCTACAGGTAGCGTAGATAAGTAATGACAACTTTAACAGGAGCAATTTGAAGTCTGGGAAATAATTTACTGCCTCGGCCCTTTGCTTTCGTGCCTGCTTTTATAATGGGCTGGATTTCACAGATGCTTCTGGAGTAAAAGGATGTCCTGTTTAATTTCCATCTTACAGTTCTTAAACTTTCTTGAGAGCTCATTAAGTTGGCACTTTCTCTGTTTGCTCGTTGCACCCCAAGAACAAGCAGGATCTTATCACATGGCTCTTTGGCTGTGACCACTCAGGTGTGTCCTTAATCATAGAATGTTTTGGGTAGGAAGGGACCTTAGAGATCATCTAGTTCCAACCCCCCCAGCATGGACAGGGACACCTCTCACTACACCAGGTGCTCAATGCCTCATCCAGCCTGGCCTTAAACACCTCCAGGGATTGAGGGGGCATCCACAGCCTCTCTGGGCAGCCCTCTTCCAGTGTCTCACCACCCTCACAGCAAAGAACTTCTTTTCTTCTCTCCAACCTAAATCTCCCCTCTTCCAATTTGCATCCATCACTCCTAGTAATGTCCGCAGTCCTGGCCACTGCAGGGTCACTTTTTTCTTTGCCTTCTTACACTTGCCATCTTTGCTCTTGTTTCCCTCTTTCCTGCTCATTGGGTGCCCAATTAAAAAGCTCATCAGGAGGGATTGCTCATGTGGAGTGAGCGCAGTGGTATGTCACTGCCTCATTCCTGTCCTGCCTTGCTGCCACTTCATTTCTTGCTCAGTTGTCCCTTTCTCCAGCCTTTGGGGATTTCTCATTAAGGCAGAGCAATGGGATTTGATCCGTGCTGGAATTGAGCTGTCTGGATGAAATGGGCTGCTGATGTGGGCAGAGCTTCAGTAGAAGCTTTGTCTTGGCTCTTGAGTGGGTTCAGAAGATGGCAACAAAGATGATGAGAGGGCTGGAGCACCTTCCTTATGAGAACAGGCTGAAGGAGTTGGGGTTGTTCAGCCTGGAGAGAAGGCTCAGGGGGGAACTCAGAGTAGCTTCTCGATACCTGAATGGGGCCTCAGAAAGGCTGGGGTAGGAATTTTTAATAGGATATGTGATGGAAAGACTAGGAATAATGGATGTAAATTGGAAGAGGGGAGATTTATGGTGAAGATAAAAAAGTTCTTTGCTGTGAGGGCGGTGAGATACTGGAATAAGTTACCCAGAGAGGTTGTGGATGCCCCCTCAGTCCTTGGAGGTGTTTAAGGCCAGGCTGGATGAGGCACTGAGCAACCTGGTGTGGTGGGAGATATCCCTGCCCACAGCTGGGGGGTTGGAACTAGATGAACTTGGAGGTCCCTTCCAACCCAAGCCATTCTATGATACTTAATTCTCCAGTCCTGCTGTTCCCTTCCTTGAGAGCCTTTTCTCCCATCCCATCACATTGTGTCTTTGTTATCAGAGTGATGAATTTCATCTTTACTGGAGCTGAAGGTCTGTCCCTGCCTGTTTCAGTGCTGGGACCAGTGCCCTGTCAGTCTCTCCCGAAGGCCTGAGGGGTCTGTCCCTGCCCTCGTGGTGCCCTCTCCTCATCTGGGCAATCAAGCCTTTCAGTGCCAGCATAAATTCAAAACCTTCATGTCACTGATCTTGGCAATGTCACAAGGGAAATAGGTTGTTGTGTGACCCTCAGTCTCATCTTTATTATTATTTTTTTAGCTTCCCTGAGGCAAAAGTGCACTCTAGATGCAGTTATTGCTACAGAATAATTCCATTTGCTTTTTAATTGATGTATGGAAGATGTAATTTGGTCTCTTAAGTCTTTGTTTCTCTGGCTCTGCCTTACTTGGTCTATTTACCTGCTTCTCAGCTACTCCAGGTCTGACCAGAGACCACTGTTCAGCCTCTCAGGCATCAATTGGAGGCCACCAGTTTGGATAGAAAGTACCAGTTTGCTCTGTGAGCATGGGAACTGGTGTGGTTTCAAGGTGATGGGCATGGCATGGAGATGGCAGTGACTGGGTTTGGGGGGCACTGTGGCCAAATGGGCCATCGGAGCTTGGCTGTCATGGGCTGGAGTAGGGAAAGGACAGGTCTTTTCAGCAGTCTGGGACTGGGAGAGGGAGATTAATTCACAGAGTAACAGAATATTAGGGATTGGAAGGGACCTGGAGAGATCATTTAGTCCCACCCCCCTGCCCGAGCAGGAACACCCAGATCAGGTCACACAGGAAGGTGTCCAGGTGGGGTTTGAATGTCTCCAGTGAAGGAGACCCCACACCCTCTCTGGACAGCCTGGGACACTCTTCTCCCTCCCTCACCCTGACAAAGTTTTTTTTTCTCTTATTTCTGTGGAACCTCCTGTGTTCCAGCTTGCACCCATTACCTTGAGTCCTATCACTGGAGATCACTGGCTCCATCCTCCTGACACTCACCCTTTCCATATCTATAGACATGAATGAGGTGACCCCTCAGTCGCATCTTCTCCAATCTGAAGAGACCCAGCTCCCTCAGCTGTTCCTCGTAATTTTCTCTGTATAGAGCATCTCTAAGTCTCAGTCAGACTGAAGTCACCTTTCCTGTATGCTTTTAAATACAAGGCTCCCTGTGAGAAATCCCTAATTCCCAGCAAGATGCTTATTGCATCAGGTCACTGTGGGTGCTCGGGGAAAAGAAAAAAAGCAAATTAGTAATTTTGACTTGTTCTAATGCTTTTGATTTCATCTGACAGTGAACATGTCGCTGTTTTGCAGAGCAGACAGCGAGCAGAGGGTGACACATCTCCTGCCATCCCCAAATGCTTAATTGGTGCATCAATTCACCCCCATGGAGGGGAAATGACAGGCTTGGGGGGGCTGTAGGGGGATGGATGAAATGCTCTCTGCCAGTGTTTTATTTGCACAAGTTCCTTTTGGCAACGTTTTTACTCCCAACTCGGACCTTTTGTGTGTCTGTCAGAAGGGAGAGTGCAGATGGACATGTACAGCTCAAGACAACGATGCTCCATTTCTGTGGCTCAGTTGCAGTCTCTGGGGATCCTGCAGCTTGTTAAATCATCTCACAAAAGAAAAAGGAGGGGAGAGAGAAGACAACGTGAGGCTGCCAGCTGTAGCCAGCTCAGCCCTGCTGTTTCTTGAGTAGGAATTTGGGGTAGTTTCCATTTCTCTGGAATTTTTGGATGGAGGGAAGGCGAAGGGAAGAGTCTCATCTCCTGCCAATTTTCTTTGCGTCTTTCTTTTTCTTTTAATTTTTTTTTTTAATGCTTCATTTTTTTCTTCCACTTAGTTACATCAATTCCAGCTCTGTGGAAGCAGGACAGCTTAGCTCCCATGGAGGAGTGAGGAATGCTGACCTTAGCAGTGCTGCCTGCTCCTGTTTGCCATGCTGTGATATTGGCAGCTCCAGGCTGTTCTACAAGACATTCATAACTCTGCTGGGTTTATTGAATTTCTGGAGGAATGTTTCTCCTCCTTTTGCTCAACCCTCAAACCCCCACCGAGCCAGATGAAAAAGAAGGAGGATGTGTTGCAAAATTGCTATTTAGTAAAACCTCATTGAGAGGTTTTGCAGATGTTTCTTGAGTGTCTTGACAGGCTTGAAGAGGTGGGGCCATGCCAACATCATGATGTTCAATAAGACCAAGTGCAAGGTCCTGCACCTGGGTCGGGGCAACCCCAAGCACAGACACAGGCTGGGTGGAGAGTGGCTTGAGTGCAGCTCTGAAGAGAAGGACTTAGGGGTGTCAGTGGATGAGAAACTCAACCTGAGCCAGCAGTGTGTGCTTGCAGCTGAGAATCCTGGGACTGCATTAAGAACAGTGTGACCAGCAGGGCAATGGAGGTGATTTTTTCCCTTTACTGGGCTCTGGTGAGACCCCAACTGGAGTTACTGTGTCCAGTTCTGGAGCCCTCAATGTAAGAAAGATAAGTTGGAGCAGGTCCANAATGGGGCTACAGAAAGGCTGGGGTAGGATTTTTGAGTAGGGTCTAGGGTGGCAGGACTAGGAGTGATGGATGCCAATTGGAAGAGGGGAGATTTAGGCTGGAGATAAGAAAGAAGTTCTTTGCTGTGAGGGTGCTGAGACACTGGAAGAGGTTGCCCAGAGAGGCTGTGGATGGCCCCTCAATCCCTGGAGGTGTTTAAGGCCAGGCTGGATGAAGCATTGAGCAACCTGGTGTAGTGGGAGGTGTCTCTGCCCATGGCAGGGGGGTTGGAACTAGATGATCTTGAAGGTCCCTTCCAACCCAAACCATTCTATGATTCTATCTGTCCTCTCCTAGACCTCAGTTTCCCCATCTAGAAAAATCAGTACAGCATTTTCAACCTTTGGGACTTCAGGTAAAACCCTGCTCTTCATGTTGGGTGATCAGTTCGCTCCCTGTTAAATGAGGACACTCCATGTTGAGAATATTTTTATTGAAGCACTGGTGGAGGCTGAATTGGGCACGATGTGTGTTAAAGCGTAAATGTAAACCCTCTAGAATGCCTCTGGCCAGTATTTTCCTTCCTCTTTCCTTCTGAAGTCTCATCTCTCTGAGTTTTGTCTTTGGTGGACCCATGTGACCATGTCCCCAGTTATGCTGGAGTTTGTGAGCTGTGGATGCACAGGACCTGGGGGCAGTGCCCTTTTGATATCACCCACCCACCTCCCCTTCTCTTACCCCAGAAACACTTAGACCTGGCACACAGAGGATGCTCCCACGGCCACACAGCCACCAAACCTCCTGGCTGCTCTCCCTTTAAAGACACTGCTTGGCTTTTCCTGTCTTGATGTTTTTTCTGCTTCTTTCACAAAAGCTTTATCTGTCTCTGACCCCCACAGCCAGTAGAGCCCACGTTGTGTGTGAACTCTGCTGCCTTGCATGTAATCAGCTGGAAATGCTCCTGTAATGGGCGCAGATTGCAGAGAGTGTGTCTGTAATGCTTTTAAGAATAAAGGGCAGCATATGCACTCAAACCAGAGCTGATTTGGTTGTTTTTCCCTCTCCTACATCTATTTATCTTGCCTTCTGCTTGGAGGGATTCTTTGATGTAGCGTAACAGGCGTGTGTGTGACCCATCCTCTGTCTCCCATGGCACAGCACGGGGGGGTGGCAGAGCCTGCTGTCACCCCCCAACATGCATTAAGTTTTAAGAAATGCGTTTCTGCTGCCAAGAGCCATCTGCAGGGGTAGAGCTGTCCTCTTCCTAGTGGGGAATTTAGCTCAGATGGATGCTCTTCTGTCATTGGTGCCAACCTTCTCTTGTTCCTTTATGGCCTGAGGTTGAACTTGTGGCTGTTGAGGTTCTTGCACCAACCCAAACCAAACTCTTTCTGGAGATGGAGTGGAAGCTGGGGGGCTTGCTTTGAGAAAAATAGATGAGCTTACCTTTCTCCTCCTGCAGTTCCCAATCTGATGCTTCAGGGAGTTGCTGTCACTCTAAGAACTCCTGCTGCCTGCTCATAGCCAGTTGCTGTGTCTGAGGAGCAAGTGGTTCTGCTCCATTTGTAAGGAGAAGGGACAGTTTGGCCATGAGAGGCCGTGGGTTGCTGCACACCATTGCTTCACTGCCACAAATGCTGCCTTTCCTCACAGGACTCTGTTAGCCTTGCTCTGCTGGGCAATGGGGTGGGAACTGATGGAAATTTCTTAATTTCACACTGAAAATGAGCTGGAGAAGTGGAAGCTCCACCTGAGAGGTGGGAGCTTGGGGCCTTGCAGTGGGCAGAGGGCCAGGTGTGATCTGTGGCTGCGGCTGTCAGTCAGAAAGTAGGGCTGAATTGGAGGATTTTCACCCAAATCCCATGTCAGTAGCTCTGATTTAGTGAAGTCACTGGTGAGTACCTTGAAGATGAGCATCTGTTGATGGAACCTGAGCTCCAGTAGCTCTCCATCTGGTTTATGGTGTTGTGTTATGTCATAGAATCATAGAATGGTTTAGGTTGGAAGGGACCTTAAAGATCATCTAGTTCCAACCCCCCTGCCATGGACAGGGACACCTCCCACTACACCAGGTTGCTCAGTGCGTCATCCAGCCTGGCCTTAAACACCTCCAGGGACTGAGGGGCATCCACAAGCTCTCTGGGCAACCTCTTCCAGTGTCTCACCATCCTCACAGCAAAGAACTTCCTTGTTCTCTCCAGCATGAATCTCTCCGTATCCAATCTGCATCCATTCCTCCTAGTCCTGCCATCCTGGACCCTATTCCAAAGTCCTACACCCCAGCCTTTCTGGAGGTCTTTCTGTAGACCCTAATAAGTCAGATGGGTTAGTTTTCTTATGTCCTGCCCTTAGTCATGCCTCTATCTTTTCTGGTGTCATGTGTTTGGGCTTGTCATCCCTTCTGACTCTGAATAAAACTCACCTTGTTAAACTGTTTTTGGCTCTGATTTGTCTGGTGGGAGGGAGATGTCCCTGCCCATGGCAGGGGGTTTGGAACTAGATAATCTTGAAGTTCCCTTCCAACCCAAAACCATTCTTTGATTCTATGTAGGGAAGGGCTTTGGGGTTCTTGCTCTTAATGTTTAGCTCTAACTCTTGTGCTGCACCAAGTGAAGGACCTGCCACAGAATAAGCTCTGAGGCTTTGAATTCACAGTGACTTGGAGCTCCTTGTTCTGATACTGTTGAGGAAAGGGAAGATGTACTCAGAGGTGGAATGGCCAGAGGTTTGTCTCACTGCCCCATGTCCCCCAGGAGCTTCTTTTCAGTTGTGCTTACCATCATCTCTGTCGTGCTGGCAGGTATTAACACATTCCTTCCACCCACATTTCATTCAGTACAATGGGATTAAGTCTTTTAATCTCTCCATGCTGTAAGTTTGGTCTCTGAGCTCAGCACACTCAATAAAGTGGAGAAAAATGTGATGTGGGGAAGGGCAGGGAGAAATGAGCCTTAAACATGGTGTTAGCCATAACTATGAGCTGTTTCTGTCTGTGTCTGCCTGTCTCTTAAATGTGGTGGAAAGTGAATTGGAATTCCTCTAATTCCCGCAAGGAAAGCATGTGCCTTCCCCGTTCTGGCACCCTGGAAAGCACTGGGTCAGATGTGACCCAGGGTTGGAAATCCTCAGGATTTCAATGTGAGAGTGGACATTGAGGAGTCACTTGTTTGCAGAAATCACTTGTTTTACCTCGAGTAAAGGCTTAGTTGTGAAGATGTGTTAGGAATTTGGATGAAGAAATGTCTGCGCTGGTGAACTATTCCTTTCTCTGCACTTGGAAGGAATTTTCTGGAAATAGCTGCCTGCAATTAGAGTGGGAAGAAGCACCTCCAGCAGGCACTGGATTGTGCTTTGGGCTGTCTACAAAGTGTCGTCATCCCTTTGCTCTAATTGGAAACACAATTGTTGTTCCTTGACAGATTGACGGGCTGACTCAGCTCTGTCTGCTCTCAGTCTCTGTCAGGAGAGAAGGTGCCTTCCTGCAGTGTGGAAAAACAGACTGAGATCTGCACTTCCCGCCCCGTGGGTCTCCGAGAAAAGTTTTGTTACTTCTCCAGTTTAGCTCTGCTTCACATGGATCCATAGAATGGTTTGGG
>VZTY01033858.1:0-74997 GCA_013400935.1 Turnix velox
TTCTGTGATTCTGTGAAAGTCAGTGTAAACACAACCAGAATACATCCCCTATCTTGTGTTGGCTTCAAAAGCCGTGAGAAAGGATGAAAAATACCCTACTGCACAAATATATTACCTGGGAATAAAACACAGCTACTTTAATAAAATAATAATTCTTTCCAAATGGGAATTGGTATTCAATGTATAAGGCAACCAAAAGGGGGTAAAATGATTACCATGACAATCCAGCTGGGTTTAAATTGCTCTCTAAATGACAGAGCATTAATTGTAAGTCAAGGTCCTCCCTGAACTGTACCAAGAACATAATTGTCTGAGAGACTAGTCAGAATGGATTACCACAGTTTGGAGGGAATAAACAAAAGGAGGGAGATAATCAAAACTTGAAGATACTGGTTTATATTCTGCTACCCTCCCTTAAGTGGGTTTTCTGTGGGGTCAATTTTCTTGCCCACTTGAGTACAAAACACAGAGGTTTAGCACAGGAAGTACCCATCTGAAACATCTGCTGAATATTGGCAGTTTCTGCAAAGCAAGAGATTTTCATTGGGAAAATACCTAAAAATTTCAATGTTTCTCCTCTCTTTGTCTCCCAGGTACCCCACACAACCCTGTCGTTTTGGAAAGCTTCTACTGCTTCTACCAGCTTTACGTTCAATTAGTCCATCTACAATAGAAGAAGTGTTTTTCAAAAAGACCATTGGGAATGTACCAATCACAAGACTGCTTTCAGACATGTACAAATCCAGTGACATATAAATGCCCTAAAAAACAAACAATCAGGATGGGACAGTTTGAGAAGAACTTTTATCTATGGAGAATAAGCCTCAACTAACAAAACCTACAGGAAGCATAAGCCTGGGAATGTTTAGCCTTTAAACCCATTGACAGGAAAAAAAAAATACCCCAGTAGATATGATTCTGCTGCTCTGAACAGAGTGATTTAGATGGTGGAGAGAATGCTTTGTTCTACAGAAAAAAGTGAAAGTGGTTGGGATTTGGCTGCTATTCCTGCTACTACAGGATGAAGGCAATTCCGATGCCAGTCACAGCTAACAAAGACTCTGCTATTCTCTCGTTTCACTGGCAGATCTGAGACAAAATGTGAAAGAAGGTACTTTAGTTTTGCTCAGTGTTTGGAACCGGGTGACCAAACTTGGCTTCTGCTGTAATATGAGATGTGGCGGCCTTCAGAACTGGTTTAATAGTAGCCTATGTTGGGAAAACGTTTGTGATATGATAGGCAACATTTAAGACCAGGTTACCAAAACATTGCTTCTGCTACAATACATCATGAAGTGGCCTTCAGAACTGATTTAAAAAGTAGTTTATGGCAGCAGCTCCATCCTTCTTGCAAAACAAACTGGCAATATTTGATGTGGATGTCACCACAATTCTTTTGGTTAACATCTCAAAAAGACAGAGGAGCTTCCCACACTTCCTCTTTGGCCTTCCCTCCTTCTTCCACACACACTCAAACATCTGAAACGATAGAAGTCAAGAAAGGAAGATAAAAACAGCAAAACCAAATACAAAGGAGATGACCACATCCGTGACCTGCTGGCACAGTGCTGAAACCAAAGGCAACGGTGGCCAAACTCTTTGTCGATGAGATGTGCAGAGAAGTGAAATGCCTATATAACAAACAAACAAACAAAAATCAATGGAAGGAATTTTACTTCAAAGAAATAAAGGTTTGTTGACTGATACCATGCTAACAATTTCCAAAAGTCTCCAATGCCTTTTTAGAAAACGCCAGATTCTAATTTTGAAGCCTCGTTTGCCTACACCCTCTCACAGACAAAAATGTTACAAGCTGCTTATTTGATGTATGAAAAATGTAGAAAAAAAAAAGATTTAAAGATAGCTGCTGTAATTTTCAAATTTTGATTTGTTATTAGGAACTAGCACTGAGAAAAAATCAGCACTTGGGACTATCATAGAATGAGTAAAACTTTTCCTGTACAAAGTGGATTAACTGATTTGTGAAGTTAAAAAGTTGTACTCATTGTATTTACAAAGAATAAAAATATATTGAATTTAAATTACCTCCCTGCTGTTCTTTTAAGGCTTATCCTTCTATTTCTGGATTGCTCTGTTCCACAGTACCACATTTACCAGGGGACAGAAATATTCTCTCCTCTAAAATGGATTGCCTTGGATGCTGTGATGTCTCCACGACCAAGAGGTTTTAAAAAACAGGTTAGACAAACGTTTAATAGTTTTAGTCATCCTGCCTTGGGGCAAAGGGACTTAAAGGTCCTGCACAGAGCTGTTTTCTATAATTAAAAAGCACACCTGCTGCAAGATTTCCTTCTCGAGGAGCTGACACAGAGCTTTTTCTAGGACACAAGACTAAACAGATCAGAGGACTAACCTAGCACAAGTTATCCATTTTATTACAGATTTTAATATTGGTGAATTGTGCAGCTAACAAAGGGCGATGAGAACAAACCCACTGCTCCAGTTAAAAAGGTTCAGAGGTTTTGTTAAGATGCCCAACTGCATAAGCACAGCAAAGGAAGAGGCAAATAATCCCAATGCACAGGAACAAGCTGGCAAGTAGGAGAAAGGAAATACAGCACACTATTCATGTGGCAATGAGTGATCAAGAACCACGCACACTACAAACCACACAGGTTAAAATGTAGCGAATATCAAGAGATCATTGCTTTTCAGTACAAAGGAATACAAGAGCACAACTGAAATCTCAGCTCCATTTTCTCCAAGGACAAAGAACTGACATGTTTCAGAAGTCAGATTCCTCTTGAAAAACCAGACAGCCCTGAGTTGCAACTGGGCTCTACCAGTTTTGGCCACTGGTTTCATTTTTAGAACTGCTGGAGAGATTCCACACGGTCTTTAAGTATGGCAAAGGGGGGTGGAGGGGAAGTGTGATTACTTGAGCATCTGACTGACCAGTGTAGACAGTCACTAGTACTATATAGAAAGCAATGGTGGCTGACTGGATTATCAGATCTCTTTTACACCCAGATTTCCAAGACTGAAGTCAACAGGCTTACTTAGAAGAGACTAGTAACTTTGCCAATAATCCCATAGGATGTTCTCAGCAGTAATAAGTAGTATTATAAACTAGGAAAAAGCAGCAGAAAAAGCAGCAGCTTGTTACCAAATACTTATTTTATCAGATCACTGCTAGAATGTTCTTGAATCCCTTCTCAAGAGCATCGAGACAGTAAACACTCATACCACATCTAGAAGCACCATGGAAGTCTCTACAGCATAGAAGTATCTATCAAGAAAGAGAACTTCAGCAGCAGTGCCATCAACCACCTGCATTTCACCAGTGGTCATACAAGCAGAATGCTACAGCTTCCCCTGCCTTTAATGTTCACTGAAGTTGTCTACAATCAAAGCCATACAAGCCAGCTATAAGATGCATGTCCATAATTGCATTTGTAGAGCAGAGCTACTTCAATTTAGGACTGAAATGATCATATATTATTATAGAATCATAGAATAGTTGGGGCTGTAAGGGACCTTAAAGATCATCTACTTCAAACCCCCCCGCCATAGGCAGGGACACCTCCACTAGATCCAGTTGCTCAGTGCAATGTCCAGCCTGGCCTTAAACACCTCCAGAGAGGGGGCATCCACAACCTCTGTGGGCAACCTGTTCCAGTGTTTCACTGCCCTCATTGTAAAGAATTTCTGTCTCATATCTAGCCTGAATCTACCCCCTTCCAATTTACATCCATTATTTCTAGTCCTCCCATCACATATCTTATTTAAAATTCCTACCCCTGCCTTTCTGCAGGCCCCCTTCAGGTATTGATAAGTTATATGAGGTCCCCCCTGAGCCTTCTCTTCACCTGGCTGAACAATCCCAACTCCTTCAGCCTGTTATGTCAACATTACTTTTTCAGTATGATGATATTAATTTTCACTTGATAGTTTAAGATAGATTGAGGCTCCTCATGACAAACACAAAGGTAAAGGTACTCCTCCCTCAAGCCACTTGGTCACCAAGTGCCAGCACCTAAGGTTATTAAGTAGTGGCTGTCATTAACACAGGACAACATTGCAGAAGAGCATCACAGCAAGACTTCATCAAGTAAAGTCCCCAGCTCCTCAAAAAGCATGAGGCATCATCCCACACTCAAGATCAAGAGTGATGAAACGGTTGAAGTGCATTTTCACTTTTATTTCAAAACTTTAGACAAGGTACTTTAGTATATAAATTTGAATTTTTTCCTTTTACAGAATATAAAGAATTCCCTCATTACTTCAGTATAAAGTGTTTTACAAGCTTGAAGACAATTGCATAAGTGTTCCTCACACAGGGTATCAGAAATAAAGCAGTCTTTCTACAGAA
This sequence comes from Turnix velox, assembly GCA_013400935.1. Lineage (NCBI taxonomy): Eukaryota > Metazoa > Chordata > Aves > Charadriiformes > Turnicidae > Turnix > Turnix velox. Next base: position 4,334 of record VZTY01033858.1, read on the forward strand.
ATTGAGACAGATTACTACCTCAGAAACAGCATAGCAGTTTAGTCAAATACAAGTGAACACGTGACACTACAACTGTGCAAGTTCAAGTAAGGCCAAGTCAGTAAACATCATTAAGTCATTGCAAATAAGAGTGAAAAAGATTGGTGAGACATTGCAAAGGGTGGATGGTCTCATAGTATAATACTCTTAATCAAGTTGTTGGAGGGATTTAGCTAGAAGACAAGTGAGTTCTTTAATGCTATAAAGCATATGCAAAGACCAAGCAGTGTACTGATGTTAGTGGAGACTTCGTGCCTGTTTATCCTCAGCATGCTAAGACAAACTACAACCTCTTAAAAATCAAGCATAAGAACCACTAATGTTGGGTAAGACTGTTTCAGAACTCAAGTATGTCTTATTTTGGATGGTGTGTAGTTTTTGTCTATTACTTCATCTTGTAGGAACATGTGAAGACAGCGCTCGTTCTGTGCCAGTGGGTGGCCAGCAACCCTGGAGAGGAAAAAAAGAAAACCCAAGCATTAGAGCTCACAAATCTGCTTGCAACTAGGCAGCAGAGCAAGGTTTTATACCAATCAACTATGGCTCTGCACTTCAGCATAGATCCCACTTCCAGTTCACTGTCCAACTAGAATGATGTCTGGCAGCAAGATACATCACCATTTCCCAGATGTAATTAGTTCATAGGAACCTTGAGATAACATGCTTTCAAATTATCAGAGGTATGTCATCATCTGCAATTAAGTGGGACTACCAAAGCACCCATCCTAGCACTCGAGAATGTGGAGTTAAGCAAGCCAAGTGGATTTTTACAGGTCTTGATGCCTTTGACAAGAACACTTTCCTAAAGGCAACTTGACCTCTCACTTCCCAAACTCAACTGCAGTTAGCCCAGGTACATTTAAAGGCTTATTCCACCAGAGGGTGTGAAGGTCTTCTGAAGGCTCTGACACTTACCATGATCACTACTCCTAGCATGTACAAGCAGCACTGATGCACAGCCTGCAAGTACTGACATTGCTGATGTCTTTAGATGCAAAACACAGGTGGCACAGAGCTTGTCTGGCCCTAGAAGAGACCAGCACCACTAATGTAGGTTTAGTTTTGCTCCACATACAGACTAAGCCTTTTAAGAGCAGTTGAAACTGAGTTAGAAAACACTCACATGCTTAGAGAAGAATCATAAGGTGATGCATTTAAGACCTTAAAATATCATGCAACCCTTTGTGAAGGTTAAATTCCAAGAGAATAAAAATCCTCAGAAGTTGCTCACTATAGGATACAAAAACCTGAAGCAGTCTGGTCAATCAAGACAGCCTTCTCCCTTTAAAAGAAAATCTTCTCCATCTTCCATGAGTCAGCCCTATGGCCTCTGTATCTGTCAGAACATTTCTACTCTAAATTAAAGTTATCTAGTTGAACATGAGTGATACACTCAGCTCAGCAGCAGTACTTCCAAGCACATCTTCTCCAAATGTATCTACCTATTAGAGCTCATTTCACCACAGGACAGATTCATCTGTCAGTACTCACTTGTCATCGAGGATGCCCTTTAATGAAGAAGCTGAGCAATCCTATTCAGCATTGACAGATTTCAAATGCAGTCATTAAACCTATCAATCTTGCCAAGTTCTGGTAAATGGGCAGTCTGAAGCACTTCCATGAGGAAGGCGGTCTGGAAAAACTAGCTTGAGTTTCTCAACCTCATCAGGCTGAAATTGCTGGAGAAAGACATAGGAGATGAAGCAGCAGTATATTTAGTCTCCTTTTACAGAAAGGTTTGCAAATTGGTGGCTGAATGGCAAGTCTAGATCTGCTCTCTCAGATTCAGTTCTTGGTTTCACATTCCACATTGCCTCTTCCTCAGAACTCTTCTTCAAGGAGACCTTTAACACAAGCTGCTACTTCAAAAGTGTTCATATAACCCAAAGTCACATTGAGGCAAACAAATGTGCTGCAATGTAGCAGCGCCTGGGAATGTCACCGTAGGTAGCTGTGACAGTAGTGCCAGAAAGCTGACTCAGGAGAGCTGGACTGAAGCAACCTGTACTACTGCAATTTATAGATTCAACATCTGGAGAAACAAAGCTTCTCCACAGCATCCTACATATCAAGAAATGGCCCTGGTGCATAAGATCTTTTTTGGATAAAATGATAATTTGAGAGATTCTTCCCCAGTTCAAGCATCAAGGACCAGCTTTGAGAATTCAGTAATGTGTATCTATTATGCAAGTTAACTTCAGGACTAACTTCACTAATACCTCGAGTACTCAGTAGAGCTCAAAGCTGTTTACATTGTTTGATGCTTGAACTAATAATTATTTGCTTTATGAGTTAGTCATGACATTAGAATAAATCAATGCAGTTGAATAGCCAGGAATTTTGCTTCAAGAATCTTGTTGCAGCTGTACTTGAGTCCACTACTACATCAATATCTATATTAACAGTCTGCTTTTATGTTTCAAAGGAGGAAAAATTGACCCAAAATTTTATGCCTCCACAAGATCAATCCATTACTTGTTGTAGGATTGAACAAAAGATACCAGCAAACTGGCCACTCCATTCCTGTCAGCTATACTTGGTTTTTCAGAGATTCCAGTTAAGATAACTATTTCACTATCAGCTGCTCTGGAACATAAACAGCCCTCTTTTCCCAATATATTGCTAAACTCAGCATACAAAACTTTCAGTAAGTGTACTTCTTCCACATTTAATGTAGAGTCTCAAGCCTGCATGGTTAAAAGTTGTACTTTTCAATCATAATTACCTTGATTGTACACTCTAAAAATCCCACATTGCATTTTACTATAAGCACATCTGCCTTTACACAGTGTGAAGGCAAAACTATAAACCTTGGAATTTTTTTCCTTCTCAGAACCATTAGTAATGCTGCTAAATAGAACTAAATAGCAACTCTGAAAAATTTCATATCATCACACTTAGCTTAATTGCACAATAAAGACAGTTTTAGTGAATTAAGTCACTTGCAACTCCAAGCCACATGCCTGAACTAACAATAACTGACAAGCAGGTGAAGTTCTGGCTTAACTCATGGACATCCTCCGTCCCTATTAAACAGCATTACTGCTGAATAAGGTTAAAATGCTAGTGGAACTGACAGGCTCAAAGGTTTAAAGACAGCAGTATCAAATCCAGTCAGGTCTGGACACTGCTGGCTCTAGAGCCCAGAAGAGCTGGTTAAATGATGCCATTCCATCTTATCCACTGTTTGGATTCACATTGTTAAAATAGCTCTTCAGGTCACCACACGGAGAGCAGTCAGTATCAGATGGTGGAAAAGAGAGTCACAAGACATTCTTAGTATAATTTCTGCTCACTCTTTGAAAGGCAGTGACAAGACAAAGTGTCTATTTTAAACTGCATATGTGCATATCCCAGGTAGTGTTTTTTACATTTTGGAAAAATTCTCATGATGATTAGAGAAAATATGCATCATTACACAAGCTGATAATACCTCACATCTGCAATCAAAGTAAACTGCTGTAAGCCCATTGTAGACTCCATTGTATGCCCAGTAGAAGATACCTTTTCAGAAATGAAAAAGTAGAACTATTTTGAATGCTATAATTTTAGTAGTAATTTGCATAAATTAACAACACCACTTACATTCATTTCAGCTGTTCAGGTAAGCATTAGGATATGCAAACTAAACACTGGATGAGTAACATAAGTATGCCCTACTGCAGGATCATATGAAAGTTATTATACTGAACCTAGTGCAACCACCATAGTTAGAAGGCTAGCAGCTTTAATACAGTTTTCCAAAGCCGAGTTATGAGTATGTGCCCAGATAACTAGACCAAACACTTACTTGTTTATGAACTGTTCAAGAGCTTGCTTTCTTTCCTCTATAAAGGAATCATCAAATATGCCATCGTCTCCTCGGAAGGGGAGCTGACGGAGAAGAGCTTTTCCTGGTAGAGGTGGTACTACAACCTGAAAGATTCAGGAAAGTATCCTTAAGTGCAGCTACATAAGGTTATAGACCTCCTGTGCTACCTCTTCCTCTTTGAAGACCCAACTCATTAATCACATCTCTAGTGAAGTAATAAAATACAGCCAGAGGAGAACAACACATGCAATAGAGGCAAGGTGAATTACAATAGTTTAAATCAGAATCAACTCAAACCCATATTCAATCTCCAGCACTGTACAGCTGAGCTTTACCAAGTGACAGTTTTTTAGTTATTTAGTTCTGGACATTTTCAACCCTAATAACTGCTCTGTATGCTACATAAGCTTTAAATCTATGAAAACTTGCATTTACCTTTCATTTTACCTACCTTGCTTTCTCTTTCTAGTTCATTTCTTAACCATTCAAAGTCACTGTATCTTCTTCTGACTGTAGATTCTTTCAATTTGAAGATCGGTAGGTTTGTCTGAAAACAAGAATATAAGGTATTGATTGTACAAATTAGAAGTTTTGATAATCCAAAGCAAAAAAAAAGATTACAAATATGTTCTATTTTAGCAACAACAGTATTGAGAACCACTGGAGATACAGGATTACAGATAAAGCCCTGTAAACCATGAGTCAGATGAGTCTCAAACTGTTTAATTGAGGGCCTCATTTATACAGCAACCTGGTGTATTTTGACACCATAACACCTATCAGAGTAACAGATTTACTGATCCCATGAGGAGACGCCCCAAAGTTGCATAAGCATCTGCTATTCTTACTTTCTCAGGAGCTGGATTCCTGATGTCAGTATATGCACAAACTTAGAGGGAAAGAAGCCCCCTGCATTTCAGGCAAAGAACATGGCCTAGTACAACACTATCAGATACAGCATTTTTAGAAGCTAAAACAGTGAATCCTAAATTCAGGCCAGATGAAGCCAAATATTAACTAGCACAAGTTGCCAAGTCTGGATACCACCAAAAAAATCAACAAGGTTAAGTTGGAACACAAGGATCAGTGCTGATGACAACATCCTGTTTTGCTACAAAGTTAAACCAAACAGAGTTTGATGAGGTAGGACTTTCCTCAACAAGGCTAAAAGTCAGCAACTTATTCTAACACTCATGAAAGAGACACTGAATAGTGGCCAAGCTACAAAACTGCTTAAGACCACATTAAATACACAAGCATTTTGTTAGGAGCCTATACACTAACTCATATAAAAGTCTTCATTGCTTCTCTTCATTTGTGGAGGGCAGAGTTATCCTATTGCTGTAATCCAGCTCACATGTTATTTTAAGAGTAGGTATCAAGAAAGTATCCTCCTAATGACACCCTTAGAATGGCAAGTGCAAAGATCACAAGCTGAAGTTTAAATGTCATTGAGATTGGAAGCTGGCTAAGTGTTACAGAAATGTTTGTAGGAATTATAACCTATTAACAACAAGGCCGAGAGTCTGTTGTTACCATACACAATCAGCACTAAAACAATAAAGTTCACTGTTATCACACTTCACATTCATTGTATAGAAAGAAGGCTAAGAGGTGATCTAGAAAGTTGTTCACACAGGACTACAGTTATCCCCAGTCTTCCTGCTGGCAGAAGCACAGTAGTTACTCTCAGCTGCCTCCTATTTCTTAAGTGGAGAGCCACCTCACTCAACTTCTGGTCCCAGTTTGAGTGATCCCTTATGATATTATCTGTAGGCTGTTATGCTTAAGCTATCATTAAGTGATGCTTTTGTCTCCTCTAAACAGGTTTAACTGCAGAGAGACTTCCCTGCCCTAGGCAGCCCTATAATGAGAGGCCATTGTATTACCACCAGTCAGTGATTTTTTTTGGCTGTCACAGTTCAAAAGTACTTGAGAAGTTAGTTCTGCTATTTAGCCTGCAATTTACAGATAATAAAGCACAAATTCTGTTAGGAAATCTCTCATTGCTAAACGTTCAAACGTATTCACACTCTTCTTCCCAGGTAAAACACTGCTGACTCTACTAGTGACTAATAATAAAACTGCACTTAAGACTATTATGTGAGAAGTCAAGTTTTATTTATAAACACTCTCATCTTGAGAGTAAGAATATTCTGCTCAAGAGCAAACAACACTAGGTCCCCCACAGCGCTTGAAGGGGATTCCCAGCAGTGAAGTACTGGATTATTTTTCTCCAATTTCAGCTACTGGCTTTTTAACCAAAGTTCAGCCTTCCACATAACAACATCAATCTTTTGTCAGTGTCTTGGGAAGAAAGCCCTTTATAATGTTTAACTTCTAGGCTCTCACCTGCAGAAAATATTCCATTCTCCTCTCAAGTTACTTACAAGAGGGATTAAAACTGAATAAAAGCAGCTAAAACCCAAGGAGTTCCCAGAACTCTTAACATTTCCGGGCATGAAGTTTATAAAGTTAATCTCTAAACAACATATCACGCTTACAGGTACAATGTGGGGATAGAAATGCCAACTGAGCTCATTTTACCTTCTACATTCCCTTTTGAACTTGACCTGCTAACTCGGCTAACAAGCTGGGAAAGAGGACTTTGAGAATACTTGTTTTCCCTTCAAGTTGAAAAATCTTCTCCAGTTTTGATCATAAGTACTGTAAATGGTCAAACTGAAATATATGCTGGTTAAGTGGCTTACAAGTCACAACTTGGCAACAACATACATACCAAAGGAAAGGGTGTGTCCTTTGGTCTGGACATGAATTTTAGCCATCTGTTAAGACTGATTTCTAAATCTTATACTCCTTAAAATCCAGAAACTGCAGCAATTCCCCTTCCTTTAAAAGTTAGTGCTGATAGAGAAGTATTCCTTAGGCATGCAACTGTTACAAAGGATTCATTTAAAAATAGTAATTTGAGACTCCAGTTTTATACAGCTTAATCCATTTGCATGTAGGCTCTTATTTTCACTTAGGATAAATTCACAATTGAAGTCTCTCATTAAGGATTATTACCCTGTTGGAGTGGACTGCTTTTTGCTTTACTAGGAAGGGTTTCTGCAAGTCCTCCTGCCTCCATCTCCCATAGAAAGATGGACAAGGCACTTGTCCCACTAGAGCAGTCTGATCTAGTGGGAGATGTCCCTGCCTATGTCAGGGGAGTTTGAACTTGATAGTCTTTAAAGGTCTCTTCCAACCCAAACCATTCTATGATTCATTAGGTAAGCCAGACAACTGCTGAAACACAGGGTTGGCCAATTATTGCACTGTAGGAGGAGAAAACAGAAGCTTTCTATTTTCTGTTTCTACTGAAGTGTCATTTGAGGACCATAGGGCAAAGGTACCCTCAGCTTCATAGTCCGAGTTTTCCTTGGTTAGCCACTGAGGTGCCCCAAGTTATTTTGAATATTGTTAGTGCCTTGTTCGCTTGCTAGAACAGAGATGAGGTTGACAAAAAAAATCTGAAGTCAGGCTAAATTAGTTTTATTTACAAACATTTCTCCCCAAGCTCATTCAGCAATATATTGATATTTTTGTAGCCAGCTGACCTGCTAAGTCTTGTGTCAGGAAACTCACGACCTAGTCCTGCACAGTCCCTGGAGCACAGCTCATTCCTTGGATAAACTCAGCACAATTACTGCAGCAGTTGTTTCTTCTACAGTGCAATAATTAGTCTCATTGTTATCAAAAGCATTTTCAACAACTTCCTAGTCTGAAATCATGCCTCCTAGCTAGAATGCAAGTCCTCAACCTGGAAGACTTGTGCATTACTTGAGATGTTAGACAACCAAAAGTCACTGGCCCATAATATGGGTAAAGAGTTATTTCAGAAGGATCAGTAAAGCAGTTCTGCTATAGTCCTTGAATCAAAAATTAAGCACGGAAAGATACCAAGACAGATTCTATTTATATACTTATATGGTTTTGTATCAGACCATACATATTAGTTAGGCTTTCTACAACTGTTAAACTAATACTCTGTATTCTGCTGAGTTAATGGCTAAACCAGTACACCAAAATAAACACTATGAGAACTGTGCCAAGTTAAATTACATTGTTAAACAGCAGATGACAAACCCAGACCCTCAAGTCACTCCTTCATTCCTCCACTCAGATGCCAAATGAGTTTCTACAGTCATTTGGATTGGGTTCAAACTGGTAATGGGAAGCAGTGGTTGCCTACTAATAGATTTACAGGAAAAATCTCCCCTCAAAAAGCATGCTTCTTTTAGCTACATTATTGATATTGTAACATATTTAAGTTTCATCTCCAAGCTCGGGAGGTTTGCAACTCAGCTCTGAAATAAATGACAATCAGAGAGTAGCCTGGATAAGGAGATAAAAATCTTCCAGCTGTTACTATGGTAAATCCCCAACTACAAGTCCAAAAAATCATTTACATATATAGGAGAAAAGACTTTCACAGGCAAGATACAAGTAGTTTGAGTGCTAATCAATACTGCTCATTCAGCTTCAGATGTACAGCTCTCCAATGCAGCCATCCTAGTAAGCTACCTTATATGCAGGAGGAAAATCAGAATGCTTCATTTAAAATAAAATTACTTAGAAATACAAACTAAAGTAGGTATTTTGCTATCTAGACTAAATTAATTTACCCAGTGAGAGGAATGTCTAGCAAATAGCCAGACATCCTCCTACAAATTTGTTTCCAGACAAACCAAATGCAAATAGCATACGTCCTTTCAAAGGCCATGCTGACAATCCACAAAATTGACTCCAAATGTCACTGCAGTCCAGTCCACCCCCACAACCACTGAAACTCCAGAGCTGTAGCTGACTAGAACAGCTTGAGGTAAATTTGATTGATTTTTCTCATTTGCCAGAGTAATGTTCAGCAGCAGCGCTGATTGCCCGTATCTCCCACTCCTTAAACTGAGAATAAAGCTGCACTGTTACCATAGCACCTACTTTGATGTTGTCTTTTCAAGTAGGTTATGGTAGCCTTGATACAACTCTATTTCCATTAAAATGGAGTGAAAGAAAGCACTCAGCTCACTTTTGATACAAGTTTGTGGCCTTGACTCTCGGAAGCTAAATTCAAGCTTCTTACTTTCTCTCTTCATACAAGCTGTAACCTTCATCAAGAGACAACGCTTTAGCTACATTTACAGTCAGTCAATGGAAGCCCTGGGGTATTACAATAAGTAGCATTCAGGCTAGATAAAGTATCCTGGTTTTCTTAATGCAAGAGCCTGCTGTCCTTAAGTACAAGGAACTGGCTCCAGCAGTCCACTGTTATTGCAAAAACCTTGTCCAAAGTTTGTTTTCTTCCAAACTTGACATAAGCAGTCGCCTTCCCATTTCCTACAATTACAAAAAGCAAGAAAGAATGCAAACATGATCTAAACCTCAGTTGCTAGAAGTTTGGATTTCTGCTGTGTACTTTACTGAAGGAAAACCTCTTTTCCCACTGCAAAACATCAGATAAGAGATTGTTATTTTTCTAAGCTTCAGTCCTCTGGATCAAAGCAGAGTCCTACCTTCCCCTTTATCCATTTGGTGTCCAGGTCCACTTTAAGCAGATTACATGCAAAAAGTCTAAATTTAATAGAAGACTGAAAAATCTGATGACGACTATATGCAAGTTTTAAATAATGTTGAATTAAAATAAACTACCAACTACCTAACTTTTCCACTCTGCAGTACTGAGACATGGATCTTGGATGTTTTCCAACTAAGGCAGTAAAACCCCAGGAGCAACACAACCACAAGGACCATCAGTCTTCAGACAAGAGTTAACTTTTGCCAAGTTTGCCTCAAGTCCAGAGCCACTCTACAAAATTAGTAAGAGGTACCTAGGTTTCTGCCAAGTAGCATTTACCACCATCCAATCAAGTTCAACAATATAACAGTCCACTGAATTACGGTGCTCAAAGCTGAATATGCCTAGAAAAAGATTGTTTAGTGATTCTTTATTCTTTGGGCTGCAACCTCAGAAGCCAAGAATAAAAATGGCAGCCTATTTTATAATACCTAGATAGAACTGCTAAACTTCAGTGTTAGCAAGCCAAAGCATCCTTTGAAATATTTTTAAAAAGACTGCTACTTTTAAATAGTTGCAAGGTATAAATGCCATATCCTCTGGTTTGGCCGATTCAGTCGATGCTTCAGTATCCTTAACTGAAATCTACCAGCTACTGTCAAATAGGGCTCAAAATTGCAGTCAACTGCTGCAATTGATATTTTAATCAGGAACAGAAGTTTTAGTATTTTTTGCAAGCTAGACAAAGTACACCAACCCTACAGTTCCCAAGCTTGCAAGAAACAATAGACAAATAATTACTGTAGATGTATACCAAGCAGCAAAGAAATTTCTTTATAGCTCTAGCTCTATTTGACTAGCAAATTCACTTCCTGAAGTAGCCAACTAAAATCTACAGTAATGCCAATGGCTTCTTTGTTCATTAATTTGTAGCAAATCTTAACACTTACAGGTTGTTGCAGCTTAGTCACCCAGAAATAGTCCCTGAAGCTTCATTTCCAGATACAGAAGTGTTTTGAAACCACTCAGGATACAACTTCATTTCCTTTTGGATTTTACACTAGCTTTTGCTTTTAAGACTGGCTTCATGGCCAAACTATACCATCATGTGCCCCATGAGATCCTCCTGCACCACAAATTTTGAGCCGAATTCTCAAGAAATAACCACATAAGGAGTAAGTTCATGGGCCTGCCTTCAGTTAATGAAATATTTGAGTTTATATCTTGACTGGAAAGTTAGGATTTTTCCATCCTTCTCACATCAACAAAGTTACCCTTCAACTCAGTGCTCCACAGGGCTTTTGGATTATGTAGTTGTTAAAACAGCCTTTAGTAGCACAACTAGCATTGCATTACTGAAAAAAACCAAAACAAAACACCAAACCAAACTTTAATGAAAATACTTCCTCTAGAGTTTCAAGCTCAATCTACACTGCTCATTTCCCTGCAAGAAAAATGGTAGAGACCTGACTGTTTGAAAGTCCAAGCTGACACTTTCTTGGCAGGCTACCTAAAACCAAAGATGTATCAAAATACTCCGGCATCACATGCCTACCTGGATCACAGCCATCTGTCCTACAAGGATTAGTCACCGTTTCATTTGATTTCATCTGTTCAGTGCCTCACTGAAGAGCTTTAATACATGACAATCGAGGCCCACACTGTATGCTCAGACGAGAGACCAAGCCACCAGCTAAACTAATACACTAATAAGAAGCACATTCACTGACTTAGTTACTTTATTTATACAGTAATGGATGTCAACACCAAATTAGTTCAGCACCTTTGGCCTAGGCTCTTGAACATAGTCCAAATCAAAAACACTCTACAGAAAAGGCAGCTACTCAGAGCAAATACATGCAATGGATTTGCAAACTCGCTCCCCCTGCTCTAAAAGTTTTCTTTCTTCAAAGCCATTCCACCTCTTTCTCTTCCTTGTATGACTCCTGCAAAGATAGCCTTCCAGCTATCCCTCTCTGTCTTACCGCCTGAAGGGGTAGTTAATGTTTGAAAAGGTGCCGTACCTGTAATAAAAACAAGCCAATTTAATCACTGCATTTTTACTCTTAGTAGTCCAGAAATGTCTAACTGGCAGCAGCATCTAGAATAGGGTATTAAAAGAGTCATTAACTACACTTAGAGCAGACTTGCAGTGTGATGCAAGTTCAGAGGGAAATTAGTGCTGATTATGCATCCCTAAATACATCCACACTGACTCAGTGTTCAGTCACAACTCTGCCACAAGATTCAGGGACAATGAAACTGAGCAATGCTGAATTCAACTACACTTACAAACAAATAAGATTTTTCCCACAGGGGGAGAATAATCTGCAACTTCAAATTGGGCTGAACACATGAAGGACGCAAAGTTCAGTACTGTTCTAGGACAGGACATTGCAAAGACAGATAAAAAGTGTCATTTTGCAAAACCACAGTGTAACACAAGGGCTTTCTGACTAAGTTACATTTTCAGTTCATTTATCATCTTACTCTGACTTGATCACAGAATTCAGAGTCAAATCCGTCACTCAGACCACCATGCAAATATTGTATCAAAGTTAGGCTGTGAAAAAATGAGTTAAGACAAGAACAGACTTCCAAAAGCAGTTCATGTTTTACAGGGCTTTGATATACTTCCCCAATCCTTTGGGACTAATGCTATTCTTAACACTGCAGGCGCTTGACAGCCTGCGTCTCCACTTCCTTCCCCACACAGGGCCCATGTAGTCCACCACCTCTGCAGGCTTACAGAAGACTTTCTGCGGAAGACAAAGGAAAGAAAATTGCTGCCTTAAAGGGCACTAGCACTACCCAAGTGATATATTTCACTACACCCGAGTGCACAGCAGCAAGGCATTACTTTTCTACACCTCAAGACAAGCCACTGAGCTGTGGAACTTAGAGAATCTAAGGTGTGACATAAATACAAAGATTTAATTAGTAGGATTAGAGGCAACAGGACATACAACATTAAAGAACAGAATTAAGAAGACAAAGGCTTTTTGTTTAACTTTGGTTTGACTAAAATAATTCTTTAACTACTTCACTAACCATAAACAGGTAATTTAACCTTCTGCAGGTGACAAATCCAATTGAAACGAGCAACATAGAAGTCATTCTTACCTCTACAGGAACAGGTAAAATAGCGTTAACAAAGAAATATTTACCCAAATAGATCAAGTTAATGGATATCCATAAGCTTTGCTGACAGCATTCTAAACCAGTGTGCTCAACTCCTATGGCACAGCTTTTACAGTGGGTGTATATGGCTCTGAAGTTTGTCACCAGTTGCTGATACCAAAGTTCGCTTGTAAAGCTTATGGGTCATCTCCTTAAAGGATTTACCAACTGAATCCGCTGCACAGAAACTGAGCAAGATGTTTCAGCTGACCCACTTACCAGGAAAATAGTCTCAATTACAGCAGAAGCTAAATGATACCTGCAGATTGAAGACTGCGGACACACTTTCGTACTACACTTGTCATTTGTTCTACATACACTTCTTGGAATTAAGAGAGAGGCCTGGCTTACAACCTGTAAATAGTAACAGTTATCCATATGCCTTTGAGGGTGTTGATGTGCACTAGTCCATCCAGAAAAGGAGTAACAAATAGAGGGAACCACCACTCCACTCGTGGTAGTTCCTGAGTGAACAGCTAGTAAAGGCTCCTAGGAAACAGGATGTGGCACCTAAGGGTATTTACATTGAGAACTTAACTCTTCCTCAAGAGCTACAGGGAGTGAAGTAGATGGCTGTGTTGCTTTCACAAGAAGTCTAGATCTGTCACCATCCTGTGATCATCTAGATGAGATGACTACTTTATCAAGTTCAATTTCACCAGAAAGAGCACTTGGAGCTTCACACCCCACTGCATTGTTCTCCTTTTCAGCTTACCTTAAGCCTTCACACAAAGGACAACTTAGAATGGTACAAACTTACTGCCTAACACTGCTGATGGAAAGCAATTTCTCAAGTACACTGCTGAGAACAGAAGCCACTAGAATCTGCTACTTTAGAGCTGCAGGGTGGCATTTCCTATCATTTACCATTACTGAAGAAGACATCTGACTTTCATTGCCAAGCTGCACTGCAGTGGCACGCTGCCACATTGTGTGCCTTATACACAGCAGAAAGCTTTCACTCATCCCCTTGTCCAGTTTGCTGAGAACAATGTTATTTAATGCAAATTCAGGCTCATAAAGTCAGTACTTGGGCCAATTGACCATCTGTGAAGTCGCCTCAGTGGAAGTACTGTATATTTCCCATCTGCAGCACTCAGACCTCAAGTTCTTGTGAAAACACCATGCAGAGCCACCCCACTAGCCTGCATGGAGACACTTGCTATGCAAAAAAACTTTGTTAAGCACTAAAATGTTACTTACTTGCCTATCAGAAGTATACTGCTGGGCAGCCTACCCAAAACTTTTGAGTTCCCCACTAGGCTTTCCAACTTCCAACAGAAGTTGACAAAGGTACAAGAATTAAAGCCATAAGCTGTTCCATTTGCTGCTCTCCAAGCAACAGATTTGCTCCAGCTGCAACACCAGTAGAAAGCTTGCCAATAAAAAGCTTTAGGGGAAACTCTGTAGGATTTCAACACAAGTAATTTTTGCAAGCTATCAGGCATCAATTCAAGTTTCTGCTAGGAAGCTCAGTCCTCCCAAAAAAAAGTTAAGCTTTGAGATTCAAACAAAGCAATAAAGATAGAATTACCCTTGGACTGAGTTTGTAAACATCATGACAATGGTACAAGTCTAATTGCTTCAACACAAACTTCAATCTTCATGTCCTCTCTGACAATATTTCTGGCTTAGGATGTCATCCAACCATAACACAAGCTTCCATCAGAACTTGGCAGCAGCTAAAGCACCCATTTCTGCACCACTTCTAACACTGGTGTTAGTTAAAAGCACAGCTTTATAGACATGGCACAGGTAACTCACTCCAGGCTCTCCCATTTGTTCTGCTGTCACTTCCAACACTGCCAGGGAAAACTGTCAATGTCAGCTGCACCCTTCTGTGACCACAAGCAATTGTCAAACCACAGATGCTAGCTGGTGGTTATTGTCTGCCATGCTCCAACAAGCAGCCGATAGTACAAGGCCTACCTTTTAGAAATAAAATACTACAGCAACTCAAATTTGAACTCTTCTCCCATGCTGAAGCCTGCACATTAGCAGCATGCCCCACATTCTGCTGAGAAGCAGTTAATTGATACAAGTTTGGACAGTGAACATAATTCTGCATGACTTGTATTACCTGCTCTGTAGCCTTCTAGTATACAGATACAAAACTCCATTTTATTGTTCACAATAGCTTTGAACACAGTACGTATAAAGTAGTGAACATCTGAAAGGGGAATGATTACATGAGATAGTCCCATACACATGCATGCGCAGATGCAATTAAGGAGGGCAGAGGAAACAATGTTTATATAGTAGTTTGACTGGGAGGAAGAGCCAAGGAAGGTCACAGCGTTATCACAGGGTATGTTTGTTCAAGTCTCTTCTAGGTCTTCATTAGAACAGGAATCCAGAATTTTCTACCCCAAGCAGCAAATGGGCTAAGAGTAAACTGCCTCAAAACCCATTTTCCTGCTTTCCTTTCTGATGAAGGGCTTTGGTTACAGATTTTAAAAATTCGTGTATACTTTTTAATCCCAAAATTGGTCTCATTCCCAAGGCCTTATTTCAGTTCAGTCCCTTTTGTATCACCTTGCCTGCATACAGTAATTCCAAATAGTCAGACTCATAGAAAGAAAAATCATCATGAACTTATGACACAAACATTTCCCAGCAAGTTAGAGTTACATCTTTCTGCCAAGTGTACAACTAGGATCCTGAAAAGGGCAGTGTAATGCAACACAAGTTGGCATGTTCTAGTTTGCCCTCACACGGGGGCCAAACATATCCTACAATTATTTTAGCTTATTCTTCCTGCCCTATGAGGGCATCCTGAAACATGAGAATAGCTACTGGACATGAGAATTCAGGAGTGTCAGAATAGAGAACAGTATCCCCCTTAGCACCTCTAGAAAACAGCTGATATTTTTTTAAAGTAAAATTACACTAAGCTGAGAACTTCTACCTTTAAATACCAGAAAACCAACATCAGGTTTTCATCGTATCTGAAGAATTTTAGTGATCAAGGCAGCAGCCTTCATCTGAAGCCTCCCTAGCTATGAAGGCATGTATACTCTATGGTGTTCAGTGAAAGAATTCAAAACGCAGAAAGTGAATGCAGGGGGTTAACAGGGTTTCTTTCCCCACTCTTACTGCCTGTAATAATTGATCAAGTTTAATGAGCTATATAAGGCAGTAGACTTGATCACCAGCTACAAATAAAGAAAAAAATATAACTGTAAAAGGTCCTCTTTCTCAGCCCTACTTACTCCCGGCAGCATAAACTAAAAAGGTGCCCTGCCTCAAGTGCCTAACAGCTGTAGACAAGGGCTGTGCCACAGATACTGCACTTTCCTCTCCACTGCTCCAGGCCCTGTTTACAAAACTAGGAAGTCCAGAGAACAGAATAACACCTTCACATAGCTTTCCTCAAGCTCCAGACTACTAGCCTTTGGGCTAGTCAGTGAACATATCCCTTTCAGCAAGGAAGGAGACTAATGCAACTAAGAAAAAGTACATGATCGCCCATGGTGTAAACCAGACCTGTTTATTAGGCAACCAACTTGCATTTCAGGGGTAAAAGAAAGCCAGAACCCGACCCTCACATACACTCACCATATCACTTCAGCAAACTCCTACCTAGCACATGAGCCCACTAGACTTATTTACACATTCTCTCTGTACTTCTGAGACTGCTGGAATCTTGAACTTGACCTCCTTTCCAGGGTAGATACACCCATATTACTCCATCTCAGGCTGCAGAGAGTTTGCACTCTTTATTTACTTAGAGACAGAGAAGCTGTTGTGGCTTGGTGTGGCCCACTCACTGGTGGGGTGGTGTGAGAAGCAGTAAAGACCTTGACTCTGTGTAAGCACTGCTCAGCCATAAGGAAAACATCCCTGCATTATCATCACTGTTTTCAGCACAAATCCAAAACATAGCCTTACATTATCTACAAAGAAGAAAGTTAACTCTTTCTCAGCTCAGACCAGCATAACTGCTCACCATACAGTGATATTTCAACCATACAGTGATATTTCAAGTTCCATGGCAGTTGCACCCAGCAGCGCCAAAAGAGCATTTGCCCTTTGGTTATCACTTGACCAAGACTTTTCGCCTTCGCTACCGCGCCAGTTATCAGCTCCAGTCGCTGTCAGGAGCCGGGGCCTGCTCTCAGGCTAAGGATGAAGTCCACCTCTGCTCAGCCATCACCTCCTCAGCACCACCTGCCAAACGGGCCCTGAAGGACACTGCGGCGGGCTGTCACCGCCAACCCGGCCAGCCCCAGCCACGGGGACACCCCTCCCACGTACAGAGGAGCCGGACGGAGCCCGACACCGACACACAACCCCCCCCAGCCCTATATTTCCTCCCAAGGCGCTGGGCCCCGCGGCGGGAGCGCACCCGACGGGGTTCACCCCAGCCACAAGCCTGGGCAGAGGGGCCGACCCCTCGGTGACGGAGAGAGGGGCCGGTCCCAGCGCTCCCCACCGGGTCGGGCTCTCACCTTGACGCGGATCTCGTAGGTGGTGAAGCGGCCGCGGCCCACCCCCACGGTCTGCGGGTTGCCCACGTCGATCTCCAAGAAGTTGCTGGGCGGCCCGTAGGCGTCGTTCAGGTTCTGCGGCTTGCTGATCAGCCGTCGGGTGTCGGCGATCGTCTCGGCCATGGCGGAGCGGGCGCCTCCCCTTCTTCTTTTCCCTTCTCCCTTCCTTCGGAGGACGAGAGCGAGCACCGAGCGCCGCCGCCCCGCGCCGCCCGCCCTCTTATCGCCCCGCGCGCAGCCAGCTGACTGCCCGGCAACGCGCACCCACGCCGCCGCCGCCAGCGGATGCACCCACCGCCCGCCCGCAAGGCAGGCTGGGAATCGTAGTCCTCAGGGCGCCCCCGGCTCGCTGCGCTCGGCGTGTCTCTTCTCCTGCCCGAACTACAGTTCCCGGCGTGCGCGGGGAGGCTCGGAAGGTGGCCGCTGAGAGCTTGTTTCTCGGGCCCGCCCGACGCGAGCTGCGGGGCTCCAGCTTGGCGGTTCAAGGGCCGCGCGAGGAGGGACCGTGACCTGGTGGTCTCTCCTCGCTCTGCGGGCTACCGTGAGTCATCGAACCCCTTTCTCTTGACCACGGAAGGAGCCCCTATGCGGGGTCGTTGGTTTTTTGGGGGAGAGGGGTCTGCGGGCCCTGGAGGTCGAACCGTGAGGCGAGCCCGGGGCTGATCGGCTGGGCCGTGAGGCCGAGGCTGAGGCGAGGGGACAGGGGAGGCTTCTGTTGATGCAGCGCTGAGGATGAGGAGCAATGGCAGACACGGGCGATGCGATTCAGTCAGCACAGAAACAACGTAACGGTTTTGGTTTTTAAGCCAAAAAAGGTTCTGGCAACACATGACAATAGTATTGCATTGATCACGGCTGCAGGTTGTCACTTGTAACCCTTAAAGAGTACTGAAAGGAAGGGGTGCAGTTCATTGCAGGTGGGAAATCCCGGGACGGGTAGGTTAGTAAGTTAGAAACGTAGTCTAGATCTCGGTGTAAGAGAATAAGAAGTGATTTTTGCAACAGCCTTGTAGTCACTGATTGGTGATGGAAGAGACCTCAAAGATGGGCAGGGACACCTCCCTGGTTGCTCAAAGCCCTCTCCAGCCTGGCCTTGAACACTTCAAGGGATGGGGCAGCCACAGCTTCTCTGGGCAACTGGTTTCAGTGACTCACCACACTCACAGTGAAGCATTTCTCTCTGTAATCTAATCTAAATCTGGCCTCTTTGATTTTTAAGCCATTACACTTTGTCCTATCACTACATGCCCCTTGATGAGAAATCCTTTTCCACCTCTCTTGTAGTCCCCCTTCAGATAATGGAAGGCTGCTATAAAGTCTCCTTGGAGCCTTCCCTTCTCAAAGCCAGTCAACTCTCTTAGCCTAATTTCATAGGAAAGGTGCTCCAACCCTCTGATCATCTCTGTGGCCCTAAATATCAATGGACATGAACAAAACTGTACATACCAAGATCAGGGGAAAAGGCAGTGCCATAATCAGGATATGAAATGGTGAGAGCCAGGATGAAAAGTCTGGATAGGAAATTAGGTATATACAAGGTGCTGAGAAAAAGGAATCAGCCATGGACTGAAGTAGATGCCTGCCAAGAGTTCTGCATTGAAAACAAAGTCCAGGTTATTGTCCCAAGCTGCAAGCAGAGTGGATGTGTTGTCTGTAGTAGCAGTAAAGCTTTTAAAAATTATGGATTTTTCACAAACTATATGCAGTTAATAGCAGTACAACCAAACAGCACAGACTTTGTATCCTCATAGCTTAGAAAAATTAAGAGTTTGTTCACATTTCATTCATCAAGGATAGGAAAAGAAAATTTTTACAGAATAACTAAAAAGAAAAGGTGTTTTAATGACTTGAAGAGAGAAAGAAGTGGGAAAAAAAAAAAGAGAAAATTCCAGGCATAAAGTCTTTGATTCTTCAGTACCTGATTCAAGTAGATGGTCTGTTACAATAAAAGAAATGTTGCCAAAAGAAGTGAAACATTTTTGCATCTTTCTTGATGCATCTAGAACATCAGTGAATAGAAATTGTATTAATTCACTGCTGGTATTTCTAAATGGTTCTATCACCTTATGAGGTTTTCCAGATATTTTTAAAAAATACCTGTTAACAGATGAAGTGCATGTATCATTTTCCTTCTTTCCTTATGAAGGAATTTTGTTGATGCTCCATTACTGCCCAGGAAGAATGGGAAAACTAGTTGTTTTGTTTTGCTTTAAATCTTTGTCTGTGCAATAGGCAAAATGACAAACTGCCCACACATCACTCCAAGAGATTCAAAATTCACATCTGGCAAGTCTGGTTATAGAATCATAGAATAGATTGGGTTGGAAGGGACGTTAAAGATCATCTAGTTCCAACTCTCCTGCCATTATCAGTCATCTGTTAATAAGAGTTTAATCAGAAAGCAGAGACAGTATAAAAATAGCCCATCCACATAACCAGTGTGCTGTAGGGGATTTGCTTGGTCACTCTGCTGTAAATTTCCTGCTCATCATTCCTCTGGTATTATTTCTCCCCCTTACTAGTTTGCCTTACTTCACTTCCTTTCTTTTTGCTAATAGCTTCCAACTGTTCACTTCATATTATAAACAAGCTGACAAAAGAGTTTTACAAAGTGGAAGTGAAAGGGAGACATACCTGAATTATACTAGTTATTAAACTGGTCCTGCAGCAAGGCAAGAACAAACCTCATTAATTCTGCTGAGATGACGTATGCACACATCTGGATAAGCTTTTGTTTGTTGCACAACCTATGCTACTACATCTGACTGCAAATGTGAAAGTACTGGTATTGTCTGAAGTTATATTTGTGAAGTTGGAGAATCTGTGATGAATCAAGTATCTAATCTATGCTAACGCTGGATACATACTAAAAGGGAGGCTAAATTTGAATGTTTTTCTCACAGCATCCTGTCTTAGAACCTTTGTTCTGTCTGCTTCTCCCAACACAGATAGCTGGTGGAGGAGAGCTGTATAAGGGCAGCCTACAGGGAGCGAATGTTTTAGTATCCACATCTCAGTAGCTTTGGTAAGTAAGGAAGTTACAGGGATTTGGTAAGGTCTTGTATTTCTGTTGTTTTTTTTTTTTAATCAAGGTCAGATAAAAATCCTCTGACCTGGGAGTCAGAGGGGAAGATGCCCTGCTTCATAACAACCCCTCCTTACATCATGTCAAAGCACACATACTGCACTGGGTAATGAGGCAAAGAGAAGAAATGAAAGTTGGGCAAAAGCAGGGGCCTGAGAGCCTCCTTGTTTCCTTCCATCCCTCTGGAAATGCATGTTTATTTTGAATTGTGTTTCAGGTGGTCTTTTCTTTTGCAATCCAAGACTGCAGTTACACTAGCTGTAGTTGTTTCTACTTGCTAGAAGCATTCTTGTCTTAGGATGAAATCAAGCATAAATTCAGAAAAGAAAGTTTTCATTCTGTTTCTGACATGAACTTTGGGACAGATTTCAAATCTGGAGGGAGAGAGGTCAGCTGTGTTTGTAGGTCCAAAGATTACAAAAGAAATCAAGCATTTAGAGTAACAACCAAGAGATTAGGTGCTCGTGTTTTTATTACTACATATTATTTATTCAGCTGTGACACAAAGATTTTTGGGCATAATTTCAAGTGGCATCGTAAATACCAGAGATTTACAGCATATACCTCCAGAAGCAGGTATTAAGAGATGATTAATCCTTAAATTCAGTCTAGTAATACCTCTCAAGTAGATTTTTGCTTCTTTGTTTGTTTTTAAAGGAAGTCACATTTAACTGGAAACTAAACCAAATCTCTGCATTACCCAATTAGGATTCTCCAGCCCAGGTTAGCACATTTTAGTCGGCATGGGTGTTTTTTGTCAAAACTCACAGGGAATGCTGACTCAGGATAAAGCAAAACCCACAAGGCATTGAAGTAATTGTGTAATATTTTATGTGGAAAAATGACTTCCCAATTCCTGCATTAGCTGCCCGTGCTTTGAAGCATGTGTTTGAACATCTGCATTGTCTACTTGTCATCCGTATTAAAATATTAAGCGTAGAAGTGTTAGTTGTTATACCCATATATTCAGATTTAAAAGTTGCATTCACTTCCTCTTCTCCCTTTTTATTATCCCTTTACAACAGGGATTATTCTCATATATGCTTCTAGATTCTTTAGCATTTAAAATGTCATCCACCAACTCACAGGCACTCATTTCTACTGTGAGAAATGTTCTGAGAGATGCTGAGTAGTGCCTGTGTAACTGTAAGACTATGCAATGAACTTATAGATTGAAATGCAAGCTGTAAACAGTGAAAATAGCTTTAAGTCCCTAAGTTTGGGAAATTTCTGCAGCTTTATTAATATGAGCCTTTGTAAGCAATGTAGACTATTAATAGCATACTTGATTGTCCCAAAGTAGATAAGATTAACGTAAAATTTACAAACAAGAGTCTTGTCAGATGTCCAGAAAAATGGCTACTGATGGAAACTGTTCAGGAAAATGAGCCACAAAATCTGTCTTTGTACAGTAGGCATGTCAGCACTAGATCAAAAATGTGTTGAAGCATGGGAGCCAAAGTTGTTTCCATGGTGGGAATAACTTGGAGCTTGCTGACACCTTCTGCAGAATCTTAGAGAAGGTGTAGCTGAGGCTCAAAGGTCTTTGAACTTATACATTCCCATGTACACTGGTTCAGTACATAAGGATTTTAAAAATGAGTGCATTTTATACTACTAGAGGTCAGAGTGTGCCCCTGGAAGGGATTTATTAGACCACTGATTTTATTTTCATTAAAGACCACTTATATGGTAGAATAAACTGCAGCGGGGTAGCTGGTTTGAAAAAGTGTCAATTTAATTTCCACGCTGTTGAAATATCACATTTTTGGAGATGAGGAAGGAGACAGGTGCAGTAGGCAAAGTATAAAAATGTATTAGGGAATGGCTCTGTATCTGGACACTATCCTTGCTAATCTATAGAAATACACTGGAAAGTTCTTTTCTTTTAGGTTAACACCAAAATATGTTTTTGCCAAGTGCGTGCAGCTAATGCAGATTCAGTTGCTGGGGTGTGCAGTAGAGTTTGCAGTGGCATTACAGAGTTTGCCAGTGTTTAGAAGACTCACAGCACTGCAGAGTTCATTCAATTAAGTAGAAGATGTGAGAGCAGACCCAAATGGGAAGTTTTTCTAAGCTGCCTTAGATAACAAGGTTAAGAAAGAGGCACTGACAATTTAAATAAATCAGATGTTTTTGCTGAAGATTATGCTGTCATTTTCTCCAATTATTCTTGACATTTCACCCATTCATATTGTGATCTCAGTTAATAATGGAAGAAAACGGCTCTTGTTGCCTTGTTTATTCTTTGTTCTCAAGGAGATAAGCTGTTTATAAAGATAAGTTATTTGTTATTTAAATCACTTTTACTGAAGTTGTTTGTTTCCTCGTTTGAGTTTCTAAAAATATTGCAACAATTGTGATGAATCTTTGAGATGTCTATTCTATTCACTATGATTTCTACTGGAATTTGTTCCTAAATGGGCACAGGTGTTGATAGCTTTAACATGCTAGACTGAGTCAAAACCAGTAAGTGCTCAATAAAAGAAAGATGAAAGAAAATGCACCAAAACAAACTTTTAAAAGATGTGATAAATTGGTACTTTAGTTTACTGCTTAATTAGGGATTTAGTACTGAAGCTGTGTCTGGAACAAATACATATTTTAAAACATGTTAGAACATAACTTCAGTCGCTGTTAATATTTTCAAGATCATTAATATAGTTTTAAAATTCCAAGCCCAGTGCAACATTTTGGTATACTCCATAAAAAAAATAAAGTTCATTAATAGCCTTATGATAATTACTTGCTCACTTATTCACCTGGAACTGAAAATTAATGCTAGAATAAGATACAGGAATACTGATGCTGCAAACCCAAAAGCCAGTTAAAGCATTTCCTTAACCTTTTTACCATGAGTACGCATTTTGTTACTAGGTTCATGCGCAATGCCCCTCTGTAGGAAACATCTTGTGAAGCCCTTTTGACCTTTGAGTGTATTTCTGATGGGAACAAGGGACCAGCTGTCAGATTCCTGATTGCCATTGCCGTTCCCTTGGAGCTCAGGCTTCTTCACATCATGTCTTTTTGTTAAAAAGAGCTCTATAACCCACAACAGAGGTGGCTGGTGTAGGAGTTGGTTTCCTCTGGAGGAACTCACTAGAACCTCAAGTGGGTGAACTTCAATGGACAGGACCCACATAGGTTACCCAGAGAGGTTGTGGATGCCCCCTCATCCCTGGAGGTGTTTAAAGCCGGGCTAGATGAGGCATTGAGCAACCTGATCTGATGGGGGGTTTCTTTCCATGGCAGGGGGGCTGGAACTAGATGATCTTGAAGGTCCCTTCCAACCCAAACCATTCTATGATTCTATATGTTCATGGGCATAGAAGTGATTGTACTGATACTGTGCAGATAGGCTGTTATCTCTGGCCAGGAGTATTTGTCCTTATGGAGGGGACCTGAAAGGCCTCAGTGTGGTCCATGCTTTTAATGACAAATGACACCATCTAGAAATTGTCAACAAACTGCAAATTCAGTTGCCAAAGCCCCTCGGTGATGGCCAAACGACCTGGAGAGCCGCTGCATCCAATACAGCTGCGGCACAACATGGGAATCACAGCCGATACCCATATTGGAATGCGTGGATACAGCAGTAAGGGACTTTAAATGGCACCGGCGTGACATTTGTGGGGTCTGTGAGGTACCAATTGTCTGACGGGGCTGTGCGGGGTCCGCGGCCCTGCTTCCCCTTACGTGCTGACTCACAGCCTATCGCTCGATCTGCGGACCCGGGAAGGGAGAGAAGTCGGGGAATCTCCCTGCAGCGGCCGGACGGACAGCGGCTGAGGCCTGGCTCCTAGGAAAGCCGCCGTTCGTTGTCCTTGAGTGGGCGGCGGGACTCCATTTCCCAGCGCGCCCCGCTCCCCTGCCGCAGAGCTGGGCCGGGAAGATGGCGGCGCCCATGTCGCCCTTGGTTACTGCGCGCTGCCTATTGCGGGTTTCGGCGCGGCGGGCAGCCCGCCTGGGGCTCCCGGTGCCGGCCGCCGCCCTGCGGAGAGGTCGGTACCGCCGCGGGAGGGGGTTTGCCGGCCCCGTTGACGGGCGAAGGAAGGGTGAGGGGTGCGCTGCTGAGGAGGAAAGGGAGGGAGCAGTGAGGGCACCGCGGGAGCCGTTCGTTCTTCTACACCTCAGTCCTCCTCTCCGGCGGAGGTGGGGCTGTGCTGAGGAGAGGGGGCTTGCCGTGGTGGCGGGCGGCTGGTGCTGGCCGGATGCGTTCCGGCTCTGCCGCGTTGGCGTGACCTGACCGTGTCCTCACGTTCCCCTGGCGGGGCAGGCCGGGGCGGTCGCTCCGCCGAGCCAGGGCCGGAGGGGCAACTCGTACCCGGAGGGCTGGCGGCGGGAGTTGGTCCCTACTCCACGGCGAGGGGTCCGTGGGCTACCCCGCCGCTTCCCGAGCTAACGGTGCCGCTTTCCTGGTGTAAATGGGGCTTCAGATCACTGCGGTGCCGGCTAAGGCTTTGGCTGTGCGTTAGGTTCTCTTGGCAGGCTTTTTCACCTCAAAAAGGGTCACCCGATGTATAGAGCTGATCTCTGTCTGGTTTTAAAAGTTTGTGATACACACATTTATGAGTAACTGAGGTTTTTTAGCTTAAGTTGGAAACTGAGTTGATGTCTCTTCAGGGAAAGCTGTCTTGTCCTCTGGCAAAAGCGTGGGGATTCATTCAGCCGAGTTCAGCTAGAGACCTGGAAGTCAGACAGCAGGTCTGTGGGGACTGATAGATGATATGGAGGTTGTACAATCCTAGAATCTTAGAATGGTTTGAGTTGGAGGGGACCTGAAAGTTCATCTAGTTCCAAACCCTCTGCCATGGGTCCCCCCCAGGGACACCTCCCACGAGACCAGGTTGCTCAATGTCTCATCCAGCCTGGCTTATAAACACTTCCAGAGAGGGGGCATCCACAGAAAACAGCCAAGCATTGCAATCAGTGTTACAGATCATATGTTTTATTTGGTGTTGTTCTAACATGTTAAATCTATGTAAGTTGTTTGGGTTGTTTTATAAACGATGTATTAACATTTCAAAAAAGTTGCCAAAGCAAACGTGTTTGCATTAGGCATAGTTCTGCATAACTTGAAGTTGTATAAGGCAAAGATTGGGAGGACAGTCTAAGTCCTTTTTCTTTCATACTTAGCCACAATCTGCTTCTTCTGATTTGAACTGCTCATTTCAGCAGGTTTTTTTTTTCATTTGTTTTATACAATATTATCTATAATTTTCAGATTGTGCAGATAACTTGGGCTCTTCTCTACCCCCACCCCCAAACCTCCCCGGTATAGTTGATTGGACTTTGCTTTTCTAAGCATTCTGTTCAGCACTAAGTAAAAAATTTTTTCATACGGCCTCCCCTTCTTCTTATTAAGCATTGTAGAATATTTTGAAAGGAGTGAGTTTTTGGTCTTAGCGTACGACGGCAGATATATTTTCTTCTTTATAAGCAGTAACCAGCATATGATCATTTTCTCAAAAAACTTACATGCCAAGACTTTTCTGCATGTTTAATGTATAAGATTAATTTCAGTACCTGTGCTTAACTCATCCAAACTCTTGTACACCATGGAGCAGTTTACATGTTTGAAAATTATTCTGCAAAACTTGCATGTATGTTTAATAATAGGTGAGACTAGAGAACGTTATAAGAGTACTAGCTTGCAAAAAACCTTGTATTTTTTGATCTGTTACTGCCTTCACTCTCATTCTCCTGCAGGAAAATAACCTTTGGAGCTAAAAGACTCTGCCATTGGCCTTCCTCATCATTGTGGTATCATCTAAGAAGGAAAGATTTTGCAGCAGTTCTGTTATCAGCTTAATAATGATTTTGGTGAAGTCTCTGATATGACCATCTACCTGTTGATAAAAATGCCCTCTAACTTCGAAGTCCCCTTTTTCTGTCATGGCAGCTGTGTTTCAGAGGCTGTTTTAGCAGCATCTGCACTGAGGGTTTGGGGGCTTGAGGCAGTTTGACTTCATTGTGACCCAAATTAATATTCTCAATTTCAACTTGGCTTGTTGAAAACTGTACAGTTTTTAAAAGCTGTTTTACATTACCTTTTATTTTTTTCCTCCACGTGTCCCACTCCCTTAAATTCCAGTATTTTTGAAAAGTTCTTAAGGGAGAATTCTGTCAGCACAGCAGGAATGTGATCACTGGATGCTGCCTTAACTCTGGCTTACCCAGAAGGTGTTTCACCTTCTTGATTGTGACTGTTGGCAAATGTGACAGTTTGGGTGATTTTGGTGTCATTAACTTTNGGAAGGTGTTACACCTTCTTGATTGTGACAGTTTGGTGATTTTGGTGTCATTAACTTTGGTGCAGTTGTAACCATGCCAGTTCTTGAACAACTGTTGGAAATATACTTTATCATTAAGACAAATAGCTATTAACCAATACAGCAAAGTGGCATAGAGAAAATGTCTAATTCTCCATTTTCATTCTCATTCTGAAGAGAATATGTTTTCTTCATAATGTGCTATAATCAAACACAAGTATTGAGTGTAGTTCAGGAGTAATGGGGTAAAATTAAGTACCCTTATCCTTAGAAAGGTGAGTATTGTCTTCAGCCTCAATCTCTGTGAATGAAAAATATGTCTAATCATGCACATGTGTCTGAACATACCTGCTGCACAAGGGTTAAAGCTAACTTTTTAATTTTTCATTCTCAGTCCTTTGAAGTCCTCGTTTCAGCTTTGTTTCTAGAATGAATAGTACACATGTTCATCTGTATTTCATGTGAGTCTCTTGTGATGTGAATACCTTGCCTTCAGTTCCATTTGTTTGATCTTTGCTTCTTTACCTGGATATTAACTGTCATAGCTTTTTTTTTTCATTTCATTGAAGGTCTACCATTCTAATGACATGTTTAAAAGATATTTGGTTTGAGGATAGTAAGGGATCTTGCAGGTCACATTTGAATTCTTCTGTGGATGTACAATACTTTCAGAAGTGAATAATAATCTTGAATTCATGTGAATTTTTTTTGTGTTACTTGAAAACTCACGGAATAATAAATTCAGAGGTGTCAGTTCATATCAGGGAATCCCAGGTTCTTTTCCTAAGCCCTGAGGAGAAAAGGACCTGCTAGGATTTTTGTCATGAGAATTATCTTCTGATAGATTTTAGACGTCACAGTTCAAAACCTTACATAATGAAGCACAACTACTAGGAAAAAAAAAAAAGGATTACCAGGGTGAATGGTATTTACCTCAGTTACCCTTCTGTGCTTTCAACCTCCTGGCTGCTGTCAAGATCAGTTTTTGATATGCCACAACCTAGCTTCCATTTCAGATTGTTTTCTTTATATAAATAACTCGAGTGCCTGTCTCAGCTGTGACTGTTGCTTTCATAAGCGCTGTCATTGAAGCTTGCATGCCTTTTTCCTGTGTCATCCCAGACATCAGTTGTAAGTGGCAGTAAGAAAGCTCGACAACATACTGATTAGTTTTTTTCAATTTACTGCTCTTTTCCAGAGAAGAAGGTCCCTGGAGTGAGGAGCACATTTTTTGTACTTTTATGTAGGCACTTATCTTTGCAGTGGTAAATTATTGCCAGTTTGCTGAAGGTGTTTTTAGGTTAAAGGAGACTTCTGTAGTTTCACATTGTCATTTTCACTTAAGTGTTTATACTTTAATTAGTTTTTATGGCTTTGGTGAGTTTTTCCTCTCAGATTTCTCCAAGGCAGGATTTCGTATCACAGCAGGTCTTCACTGTAGCTTGGTCTGTGATCCTTGGATAGGCAAGCAGAAAGGCAGCTTAGTTTTATGGCTTGAAATAAAGTGAGATTCTACTTAAATACTTACGTTTTAGGAACAGGAATTTAATGAAGAGTTGCAACCTGGTGGCAACTCTTGAAGAATCAGTTAATGTCAGGCTAAATGTGATAATGTCCCATGCTGCCGTTCACTACTGAGGTGTGAAAAATAAGTAATGGATAAGTGCATTTCTCTAGTTTTACACTTTTTTGTAAAACCTGGTGAATAACTAATCAACATTGTGCATTTCTATAGTTGTATCTAGAACACTACATGATGTGGAAGATGCTTTCACTCTGTTTATCACTTACCATTTGCTGGGTATCTTCAGATAGTATACTGTCATCTCTGTCGTATTTAAGTCCCAGTGTTTAGTATTATCTTAGGAGAGCAGTTGAGTAATTTGTTCCATGACACCCTCTGTCATCACTCGGGCATACTCTCCATCTCAGTCATCTGTCAATGGCCAAGTATTTTCTTCCACTCCCGAAATGGTGAGTGCATGTAATCTGAGACAAAAATCACACTTCTGAGCGGCCTAGCTGGTGTGCTTTGTCCATGGCCAGGAATATCATGAGCTACAAATACTTTCTTATCCCTAAATCAGCTTTTTTTTTACCTCTCCAGTCTTGTGGTAAGCAGTAGGAACTGGTGGCTTTATAGGTGTAATGGAGCACTGGTTGTTGGAGTTCTTGAAGCTATCAAGCCATCAAGGAATGAGTAGTTTAGAGGTACAGACTGCAGACTTTATGTTTAGTTGACTTTATTTTGTAGTGGAAATAAGATTAAAAGAATTTTAAGATATCATCTTCCCTCTGGGAACAAATAGGCTGTTGCTGCTCTTTTCCTGGCAGATTATTGACAAACTTATATTTGAAGATCACTGCCTATCCATGAGAGCTTTGCAACTTCAGTTTTTTACTGCCTTAGTTACACTTATTAAAGCAACTGCATAAATACAGCATGTTTCCTTTTCTCAGGAAGAAAAGAGATCAGGAGGTAGCTATGTGCTTTTCTTTAGTCACATCTAAAGGGTTTACTCAATTCTTTGCAACAACAGACTTTGAACTCACCTTTCTTTATGTGATCTTTTACCTAGTGATGAGCAGATTACTTTTAATTCATAGCAGTAACTCAATTCCTTAAGGGCCAGAGAATTTGAAGTGGTTGTTGACTGGAGATGTAACTGACTGGCTTGCTTTGGAGAAACCAAGATGTTAATTTGTAATAAGCATAATTTGATCTAATTGTTCAGTTTTTATCCTTCTCTTAAAAAAAAGTATATTCATTTTATATTTCTTATAACAATTTAAAACTCTTTTGTGACTATGATTTAACAAATAGTCCTTTAAATCATCTTCCGGTCTCCCCCTTAGTTCCTATCTCTTATGAAATATGAAGTGAAAGCTGCCAGTGTTGAATAGTTTTATTTTTTCATGTGTATGTATATTGTATACAGTTTCTAATCCAATGTAGCCCCTGGGTTCTTTTCTGCAAAGCTGCTTTTTAGTTGGTCATTCCCCATCACTTCAGTTATTGATTTTCCCAACGTGCACTGTACTTTGTTCCTGCTGAATTGCATCCTATTTGTGTTAGATTCTTTTGTCAGACTTGCCTTGCCTTCTAAGGTGTTTGCAGTCCCCTCCTCTTGCTGTTATTTGTGTTCCAGACCACATACTTTATTTTGCCATATACAGATAGCGAATGGAAAGGCTGTGTTTCTGAGCCCTCTCTGAAGCTCTGCAGCGAATATGCGTCCAGTTTAACTGTAGTAATGTTTCATTACGTGCAGTTTATCTAGCTGTTTTTATATTTGCTCAAAAGCCATTTCATTGGCATCTTATTTACCTACTTTATGTAAAATGAGAATGCTGTGTGTGACCCAATGACAGAAGTTATACTTCAATTAAGATATTCTTCCACTGTCAGCTAAGCTTGTTAATCTAATCAGAGGAGAAAACTTGTTGCACTAGTGCTGCTCTTGAGGAGATGGTGCTGCCTTTTATTTGTTACCTTACTATCTTGTTCAGTGCTTTATTTAAAATAAAGTAAATCTCCTTGTATTTGTTCTGGTATTTCTGAGTATTTTGAATATGATTTGACTGATGAATGGATTTCTGGATTTGCCTTGATCCTCTTTTCAAGACAAAAATTGTTTAATTTTCCCATTATTTTGGAAACAGCTGCTTTCAGTGAGACTCAGAGAAAGCTGTCAGAGACATTGTGTTGCTTAGGAAACTTGCCTAAAGCATTTTGGGATGAATTTCCTTAGATCTCAGTGTTAGAAATATCTAGCAATGCAGTCTATGGTGAGCACTTTTCCTTCTCCAATCTTTTTCTTTTATTGATACAAATTGTGATTAACCTTAACCCTTTAAATGATAGTGGGAGCAAAGAGGATATTAAACAACTTCTGATTGTATTAATTTGTGAAGTTTCTGATCTTACATCTAACCCTAACCCTTCTTCACAATCCTGTATGTTCTTTCCTAATTATATCTCATTTTATGTCTAGTGATTCTGACTTCTTTTTTTTGTTTGTTTTAATAAACATAATTTCTACTTGAGCATGGCCCTGTCACTTCTAGGAAGATGATGATGCCAGCAGAGTAGGCTGTGGCATTGAGGACTTCACACCTATTGCATTGCTTGGTGTGGTCTTTGGCACTTTTAACTTAAAGAATTTCTGTTTTGGTTTCCTGGTTGCTGGCTTTGAAATTCCTTCTGATCAGTTTAGCTTATTTCTCTCTAAAGGATTAATCTAATCAGAGAAATGCATTTTGGAATTTTTAAATTATTGAGCCACAATTTGCTAAAAAAAGAAAAACAAAAAGGTCAAAACTTCCCATGCTAACAGTTCATCCAACTCTTTCCACCTTAGTGTGTGTGCTTGTTAATAATAAAAATAAATGCTAAAAGATACTATTGAAGGTGTTTACCACTGAAGTTAGGAGTTGATTTAATAAAAAATGAACATGTGACATACTCTTCTTGTGAACAGCTAAGAATATATGTTGTTTATTTATATAAGTGTATACTTTTAAAATTCTTGTATTAATAATCTGATTTTCATTTTACAGCATACACAGCTCAGGGAGATGAGAAGGTGGTTTCCAGTACTCCTACAGATGCTAATGCCAGAGCCTTACTTGTTTGCAATGGACCTTTAGAACATTATGACTTTCTGATTAAGCAAGAGGAGCTGAGGAATGATGAGCAACAAAGAAGAGTTGTACAGCACCTGCAGAAGTTACACGAGAGCCTTAAAGGCTACAGCATCAGTTCAAAAAATCTTCTCTCAAAGGTGAGGGTTATAATGATAAAAATATTTTTTGTATTTATATTTGCATATAAGAATGTGCTTAAGATACATAAATTAGTCATTAACATGAGTCTCATTTTTGCAGCTGGATCTTTACAGGTAGATCACTAATTGTGTTTCAGTCTCTGTACTTCCCTTGGTTTGTTAGAGTCCGGTGCCACTCTAGAAGCAACCAAATAAAATATTTTACTGAAATAATTCCGTAAGAAAAATTGGTATTTCCACTGTCTCCCTTTCAAAAAATGTTATTTGGCTATAGGAGAGGCCTAGACTAGGTTTTAATTCAAAGGCACAATTATAAAACAAGTATGTTTAAAGCACTACTTTTTTGTTTTCTAATAGATCTTCCATAAATATAAGAGAAACATTGTCATATTCCAAAACATTGTCTTATAGATCAGATGTGACTTCTCAAAAAAAGTCTATTCTTTCCAGTGTCTTTAGTCGCCAAGTGAGATAAGGAAAGAAAGAAGAGATGTAGTCTTTGTTTTTGGGGACATCATAACTGCCATTCAAAATATTAACAAAAATTCAAATGCGTTCCTGTTGCACAGCACCTTAGCAGCCATACCACCTCAGCACTGGTAAAGCTAATAGTCTGCTGTTGCAACTCTGTAACTTTTCCCTGAAGCTGTTGACACAGTGTTTCCCAGAGTCTCTCTGACAGTATTTCTCTTATCTTGTACTCATGCTGTTCTCAGATTGTTGCTCTTGTGGCCTTGCACCTGCAGATTTTGGTAGTGTTGTTATGGCAGGTTCTCATGGAAAGCAACTAAAATTGGTGTGAGAATCCCTCCTCTGTTTCCTTTTTTATTTTAGATTTAAGTTTATGTCCTAGATAACCAAACATAGTGCCTGGCAAAGAGGACAAGATGTTTAATTGCTTGGTAAATGTTAGGCAACAATAGATGTGCTTAAGAGGCTGAATAACCAGTGGATGCGTGTCATTTGCACCTGACTAACATACTCCTGTTAGCACAGTCATAAACATGGTGAGGGGAAACAAGAGCAATGGGGGTTTTGACCGAGTTTGATGGTGGAAGTGTAGTGCTTGGAAAAAAGACATGGCACAATACTCATTGCCATCATTATCTTCATTTTCCCTGCCTGCACTGGAGAGGTACCTCCCTGTACCCCTAAGAGGAGGATGTCTTTAAGCTGTCACTGCTCACCCTACCCAGTGATTGTTTTGCTTTTTCTTTCTCTCTTGTACTGCATCAGTTTTGATTTTTTTAATCAGAAGTTAAGTTTCACGTTTGCAGTCAATGTGCACTGTCAGCTGCAAACCTTGCTGATAGATCTCCGTGTAAGTCTTTCTCAGCACCCATTATGCAGCTCACCTCATCTCAGGGACATCAATTTAAGTATCTTAACTCTATTGAACTTCTTACCTAACCATATACACTTCCTGTTACAACCCTAAATTTTCCTATTACCTGCCACAAATAGTGCATTTTGTTTTCATGGCAAGTCTAAATGGTATAGTGTGAAATCAGAGGAGCCAAGTCCTCCAAGGCTCAAGTGCCTCTAAGTGATGTGCCTCTAAATGACAGGTTATCACTCTGAGGCTCTTGCAGTGCTTCAAGGCATGACAAAAGTGGAGAAGAGAATGCTGGTATGAGAACAAAAGTTTCACTTGTGAACAGTATGTGTTATACCTATAGAAATGCCCATTTCAAGTGGGCAAATAGAGCAGGGTGGAGAGCTCTGGGATACATTCTTGCATATCACCCTGCCTCCAGCATTCCTTGAATGCTTTGAATTCATAATATGTAGCTGGAGATCATGTATTTGCTAATCATATGCGTGACTGGAAATGCCATAAATGTTTTCCCACCTTCTGATGAAAGGAAGCTGACTAAACACGTAGCAAGGAGCTTTTTTTTACTGAGATATAGGGAGAAGAATGGGGAATAATTGCATGGTGCGAGAGGTCAGGCACTCTAGAAGGAAAAACATGGGAATAGTGAAGTGAAGGAAGCGAAGTTATAAGGCAGGACTGCTCCTAGAGGGCAATGAGTGTGTCTCTGTATGTTCTATTCTGGATGCAGTTCAGCCAATAATTTTTATGTGCCTCTTTTAACTTGAGGTTCTAAATTTGAGCTTTAAAGAGGGAGTTTCACGACATGATCCATCTCCTGAAGTCTCTCCCAGCCTAAATTGTTCAATGGTTCTAACCCTGGTCTGGGAATTGGAGCCAAACAGTGGCTTGGGGTATAGTTTTGCCTGTTCTGGCAGGTGGGTGAGATAGTAGAAAGATAGTATTATTTTAATAAAAAATATTTAAAACATAAATGCAGAGTAAAAATGGTAGACATAGCCTGCAAACTGTTTAATGATATATGTAAAACATTTATGTTGTTTGTGGGTGTATGCCTGCAGGTCTGTGTGATTGGCCCAAACTCTTGAGTTTAAATCAAACTCTAGTTTTCTTTGAACCAGCCTCCTGATTAAGTTTGGGAAAGTTCCAAATAAAAAATAGGGATTTCTTCTTTCAAAACAGTTATTGGTTGTCTTTGTTATCCTAAGCAATGTGGCAGTGTGCCTGAATGAGTACAGTTTTTGCATGAGATCAAGTTGGATTCATCTTGCTAAACTCCTGTTACAAATAGAAGACTCTGGTTTACTAGATTATATCTTGAGGATGCTCAATATGAAAAGGTTCTTTTCATCTGCCTGTGATTCTTTTTAATCTTTGGTATTGGCCTCGTGACCTTTTAAATTACCTTTCTCAAAATTGTCTTTATGCACTATACCTGGATGGTAGAAGAGGAAACCTCTCTAAAGGAAACCTGTTATCTTGCTTGCTCCTGCATTATCTTTTGGAATAACTGCCAGCTTTTTGTTAATTTTCATTCTTAAGAAAAGATTTTACATAGAAGGCAGTGGTCTTACTGTCAAACCTGAGGATCAGGAGGCTAGAGTAATTTGATCTTTTCTGGTAAACTGTTTTGGACATTTGGATATTCTGTTCTAAAAGCGCTGCCTTTGAGAATAGTTGAGAGCTGACTTGTGTTAACTGGAGTGCCCTGAATCATTATAGCTGTTAGAGCAGGTGTCTTGTAATGGCTTTGTAGATCAAGCATTATGTGGGTTTGTTATTTACTGTTTCTTTGATTGGGAGGCATGAATAGGAAAGAAAGTCTCTATTGCAGAGAACAAATACTAATCTTATTCTATTTAGGAAATTGTCATGCTACTTTGTCCCTGTATAACAGAGCTAATCGTAGTAAAAGCCTGACTGACTGACATTTTCTTAAAAGGAAGAAGTCAAATGCCATTTTTTTTAGATTGAGAATGTGGTTTTCACTGGTTCCTTTAAAGTGCTCCTCATTTACCATTGCTTCAATTCCATGCTTTAATTCTAAACTAGCTTTTAAAAATTGTTACATGGCTTGCTGCTACTCGGGATCTAATGCCACAGAGAGAGAGAAGCAGATATAGAACTGCTTGCTATTGGGATAAGTTTATTGCAGTTTAAGGTTTTTCTTCTAGTGCTTGATAACTGTGTGGAAACCTTAAGAAGACTGATAACCAGGTTGATCACTGTAGTGCCATACATCAAAACGCCAGGAAGGGAGGAGAGTCATGATTTACAGGCAAGCCTGCTAGCTTGTGTAATTAAATAATAATTCATGATGAAGTCACTCCGACAGTTTCTGTTCTCCTGTCTTTGAGGAAGTTATTCACCAGTTCAAACAGAACTCTTTTAGATGTGAAATCTGAACTACTTCTTTGGCATCAAATAAAGTATGATGTAAATTCTAATGCAAACCTTGATACTCTCCACCCATGAATGCCTGGCACTTTGTAAATTTAAATATTCTAGGAAGCAAAACATCTATCTCACACTATAGCCATTAAATTGTTTTTGTGATAAAATAATTGTAATTGGGTTTGCTTAACATTATTCCTTAATATGTTTTAGTAGAGGTAAATGAAACTGAGTTTTAAGTTACTCAGAATTTTTAGAAATAAGTCAAACATTTTACTCAGTTGCACATAGTTTGTAGATTGACTTCTTGCTTTTTCAGGAGGTTTCTAACAAACCTGTCTAACCTACCTTTAGTATGAAGTCTACTGCTCTGAAAGGAATCCAGTGGTAGCTTTTTAGAAATGAGAAATAATGGTGCTTAGCATTTCAAGCATGCTCATTTTTCTTGGCTCTGTCATTGAAGAGAATGTGATTAATAGGATGCAGTGAAGAAAAGGGGGAAGAGGGAGAGATAGATGTTTCTCTCTGTCAAACTCACCTGTAGTTTGATATTCTGTATTTTACTGCATGATTTTTTTTGTGATAGTGTTACAGATGAGTGTTTTGAAATGTAATAGTTCAGAGGTGCAAGAAGCTTCCAAGAGTGGTCTGGTTTGATTTTGGTTTTGTTCTTTATTTGTATTTTTTTATAGAAATAGCTTTATTCACTAAAAATATGTTAAAAGTAAGAATAGGAAACAAATATTTGTGTCACATACAAGAGAAGCATTTCAGTGTTTATTAAATGCATTACCTCACAGGCCAATTAGTAGTCTGGGGGAGGGAAGACTACACCAGCTATTTCCTTTTATGATGATAAAACCAGGGGGTTTTTATGATGGAAGGTTTTTTTGGGCATCAGCGTAGAATGAATTTGAGGGGTAAAAAAAAATTAATCTTGCTTAAATCCATGTAGGCTTCTGTTTTACAAAATTATTACTCAGATTTGAAGAATGACTTTGATCTTCAACTTGGTGAAAGCATGGCCTTGTATGTTGAGAAATGTTGAGATCCTCTGAATTGAAGTTCAAGGCTGTAAGAGTTTGCATAGACGTTTCAGATCTCTAGCTTTTCAAATAATACCAATTGGGACATCTTAAGAGTTGTTGAGTTGCAATACTAATGACTTGAAATAAGCTCAATTATAAGTGAGGTCATGTTTTGAAAAGAGGTATGAACAATAGTAAACACCATTCAAGACCTTGAAAATGTCTTCAGCTCCAACAGCAACTAAAGGAGACCTGAAAGAGACTGTTTTGGAAGTGTTTGCGGGGAAAAAAAAAAAATAAATCTGTAGTTGGGAGACTTGTCTCTTGAATTTTGCTTGTTTTAATTAGCCATCTTAGTATTGACATACATTTTCACTTAAAAGCTATTAATACCAGTGTAAATATTCACAGGAAATGAGAAGCTTGATTTTAATGTCTGAGGTAGGGAGTATGAGAGAACCTGGGAAGACGTTGCACATTGTTGAAGATGTTTAAGAAAGAATAGGAAGCTATCAGAATGAAGATGTTTTAAGCAATGCAGTTCCTTAGATGAGGTAGGATATTTGTTAATTGGAGAGAAGTTTAAACATACAAGAAAAACCTGATACAATAAAACCAAAGCCAGACATGCAGTTGAGAAACAAAAATGTGTAAAAAATTTTGACAGTAGAGGAGAGAATTTTGTAAATCTGGGGACACTACTGTTTTTGTTGTCTTGCTTTTGAAGTTATAGAATCTGTACCAGTCTTCTGCTTCCTTCACTACATTGATTTTTTATTTTTTTTTGCTATTTGCTGTGCTGAAAGTTGAACCAACAGCAAAACTGATTGGATTTTATCAGAAATCCCAGTAGAAGTTGATCCTTTTCATACACAACTTCTAGGCTTTAGAAAATGCATGGAAATAACTTTAAAAAAAAGTTCTATTTTTTTCATTCTGCAGAATTTCTTGAGAACTGTAGAATGTCTGAGTTTCAGAATTAAAAGTTTATTGATCAAATTTAGTTTTTGAAAATGAAATACATATTAAAAAAACCCCACAACCCAAGAATGTAGAAATAATTTCATAGTGCTATTCAATACCTAATAGGATTGAGGAAGTGAGTATCCTTCTGGAAAAAGTATATGTAAAATAATTCATACAAACTTTTTTAATTGCTCAAGGAGGATTAAGAGTTTTCCTCTTACCCAATTTGCATTCAGTTTGCTTTTATAGATGTTTGACTTCAGCAAATGTCACAATTTAACAATTAGATATCTCTGGAAAAATTACTGTCTTCACAAAAAAAATCCTAATTCCACTTTTTTAAATCAACCAAAAGTTGATTTGGAGTATTATATTTTTCCTTGAGCCAAAAACTCCTTTTTCTCCAATATATTTGCTAGAAAGTTCTGGAGTGAGAATAAAATATGCCTTAAAAAGATGAACTCCAGGTAGCTAAATTTAATTGATAAACACTTTACAGTATGAAAAATGTTGAAAAAATGATGATATTCATATTTGTTCTGGTTGGATAACCTTTAGAAGGGCAGGTAATGCAGTATCTAGGAATTGATTTGTTTTTCTAGCTTTGTGTCATTCTTTATGATGCTGCAAATTGCATTAATATGGCCTTTTTATTTAATAAGTCTAATGTTGTCGTCTTCTATTTTGTTAAAATGACCATTTATAGTATCAAAGAAATTTTTATGAATCTCTCATTGAGGATTTTTTTTCCATTTCTCTTTTTCTTCCCTGTGTAAGTGAGCATCAGTAGCTTGGGGATTTTTTTTTTCCATTTCTCTTCACTGTGTAAGTGAACATCAGTAGTTTTAACATGCAGAAGCTCTTAAAAAGTGAACACTGAAAAATGTTTTTCAGCTAAATTGTGTTGCAATACTTTCAAAGCACTAGCAAATAGTTGAAGCCTTGTCTGTTAATGAAATGGTTTTGGAACATCTGAAACTGCTCAGACACAGATTTATGATATAAATTTTAATGATCCTATGACTACAGCTCTAAATTAAATTGATAAGTGTGTCTTATGTAAGAGCTATGCTTGCATATTTTCTGAATAAGCTGGTACTATAAACCTGAGGCATTATCTTTCTACCTTTTGGTCATACACTTTCTTTCATATTTAATTAGTGTTCTGCTACTGATTCTCCCGTTTCTTTAACAGGGCACTGTATTTTCAAAAGTGCTTTAGATTCAAGTTGTTTAGCAATTACCCAGCTCCAAATGAGACCACAGGGTTGTATTTTGAATTTTCTTCTGTTTTGGCTCAGCTTGTAGAACTCTGAAAGTGGAGCACTTCAAAATAACCAAATACTCTCCTGCAGTGTTTTTCTGGATGTTGATTCAGTTTCACAGATTCCGTGAGAATTTTAAGTTTTCCAGATTTTTAGAAATGGTTTTCTTTTCAGAATTGTACTTAAAAGTTGCTGTGCACAATACTGTGCAGGAAATGACTGCTTCAAACTGAAAATTTTGATATAGTTGCAAGTTTTTTCCATAAGATACATATTTTTGAGTAAAATAGGTGTCATAATGTATGCCTGAAGTAATATTAAGAGATTCTTAAGCAGTGTTTATTCAAAATAAACCTCACTTTTTAATAAAGCATGCTTAATAAAAGGCTTACTTTGAAAATAAGCTTTTATATATATACACACCTATATATATATAATTGTGTATATATATTATAAGTATTTATATATATATATGCACCTATACACACACATAGTTATGCAAATAGGTACATATTTTTACTGTAGCTTTTTAATCAAGTTTAAACCAGAGATGATTCTGCATTTACAATTCAAAGTGGAGAGAAACAAGATCTCCAATGCTCACTGGGTTTACAATACTGATTTTCTAAATCCTAATGGTTTGTATCTTAAGCAGAGCTGCTTTAATAGGTGTATGTTCATGAATACTACAATACTGCTTAATTTTGTATCCTTTTTACTAGGACTGTTTGAAATGGCTTAATGAGGAAAAGGATTTGTTTTGATGGATTGGGTGCTGGTAGAAGGCGTGTGTGCTAGGACTGGGTATATTTTCACAATAAAGAAACAAACCCTGCATGCTTGGCCTCTTTTATAGAATATGCACAAATAACAAGAGAAAGATTGCTTACATTTTTCTGAGGTAATGATTAATTCAAGGTTACACTTTGCTAGCTAGTGCTACTCTGGTGTTTGTAAGTATAGTTTTACCACAGTGATGTGATTGTTTTTATTTTACCCCATATTAATATTTATTCCTTCTCTCTTGATTTGCAGCTCTTTGCAAAAAACAAACCCCCAAAAGGTCTTTATGTCTATGGAGATGTTGGTAAGTTTTGTTTACACTGATTCTCATTAAATATATATTTAATAAAATTCCGCAGTACCTGAAAGCTTTATGTTTATGTAACATTATGGCTTTAATGGTTTTTCCTATGTGATGTAATTTTCCTCTATGATGTTGTTTAATGCAATTACACTCCAAATTCTGGAAGCTTTTGGACTGGACTACATGACTATCTGTAGCTGTTTTTCTGTGACAACCATCCACTGATATTTAATTATGTCATTTTAAGAATTTGGGAAGAAATTGAGGGGGCCACACAGAGAATTTATGTATTCTAATTGCAAAAATGCAGCATGAGAACATACTAACATAGTTGCTTTTCAAAAGGAAACGCTAAGTATGTTTTCTGGATGCCTTTGGAGTCATTTGTGCAACCTTTGGCCCATCTCTGTATGGATGAAAACTTCAAACCAGAACAGAAAATGTTTTTGAACAGAAAATGTAACTGTTCTTCACAAATAATTTGGTCTCATATTTATTCTATGGAAAAGTTTATTTTCATTAGTTCAATGCTAATGAAAAATCATTATCATAATCAATTTGTACTCTTAAATTAACTACCTGTTGGTTGTGCTTTTTGTTTTAAGGTACCGGAAAGACAATGGTGATGGACATGTTCTATTCTCACTTAGAGGTAGAAAGGAAAAAGAGAGTCCATTTTCATGGCTTCATGCTAGATGTACACCAGAGTAAGTGCATATACAGGTATTTATAGGAATTTTATTAAATACATCTTCTATTAAAAAGTATGTCATCTCATTTCATATCCATTTTAATCAATGTGATTTTATTTGAGCAAAAGAAGTAAGAAACAGGTGAGGAGTTAAAGGATTTTTCATTGTCTGGAGTTGATATTAATTGTATATTATTCTTCAAACATCTTTTCTCAAAAATTGCTTCTACCCGATTCTTTATGTATTTGGTAAAGATTAAATTCAATCTGCATTATAAATAATAATAGCTAATTGAGGTATAAACACCAAGGAAAATTGGAACTGTTCAGGTTGTCACACTTAACAATACTATCAGTAATTTAGAGAAAAAAAAAAATAGAAGGAAGCTCATCTTGCTTCAGAAATTTTTCTGACAGGGTGAATGAGGCACTTTGTTTTGATGGAGGTGCTGTTTTAGGTATTTCAAAATTTGATTCTGTTCCTAAGTTTTGCAACCTTAAAGTACGGTGAAATTGTTAAATAGTGGTATGAATTACAAGTATTTTGACACCTGCATTTTTCTTGAAGTTTTTGTTGTTTTAAATGCCTTCTGCCAATCCTAGTGTCCTTTCTATCATGCTTTGGTCACAGTTGAAATTTTCTGTTGCCATTTCCTGTCACTTGTGCTTCATCTTAACAAAAGTCGCTTCTTACTTTTTCTGAAAGTTTATTTGTAATCAGGCGGAATGCAGTCCATGAGACAGTAAAGTTTGGAAGTAAAATTCTTACTTGGTGCCAGTATCATCATCTTTTGCATTTTAAAATACCACTGTGTTGCTATGTCTGAGTTCTTTTGAGTAAATGTCTTCTCAATATACCTTCAGTGCAGTGCACAGAGCCATGCCATTGATTTGTAAGCACTGTAAGGGTTTTTTCATCCTGAGAGAAGATTGACAGAAAATACCAAATTACAAAGTGAAACTGAAACTAAGATAATGAATTGGAGCAAGATAAACCTGTAATTTATATCAGAATTTAAAAGCTATAGATGCCTAACATTCGTGAGTTCTTTTGTTTTTGTTTTACCTATTTCTAAACAAGAAAATGTGAATCTGTAAGATTTTAATAGTTGCCTAGATGTGTTAGAAGACTATTTCACCTTATTGAAATCAGGCTAAGTTTGAAGCTGTCTTACTTTTGTGAAACTGAGTTACTTTTTATTTGGTTGATAAATAATTTTTTTTCTCTCTATAGCAGAAAAATAAATAAGAAATATTTCTTCTTCTCTTCTTTTTATCAACTGAGGAATACATCGCCTCAAGCAAAGCTTGCCTAAAAGAAAGGCAGGATTCATGGCTAAATCCTATGACCCAATTGCACCTGTAGCAGAGGAAATAAGTGAAGAGGCTGCTCTCTTATGTTTTGATGAATTTCAGGTAAGAAGTCAGGGGTTATTCTTTCACTTCAAGGTAAACTTCATAAAATTATTTTGGATCTTAAAATATGACACTTGTTACTGCTGACACAGTCTCTCATAGTATAATTGCTCACACAAGGGAGTACTGGAGTTTAGTGAGGAACTGATGAGTGCATGAGGGCAGGAGCCATCATTCTTTGCTAAGTCTGTGTAATGCTCAGAAGAGTAGCTACCTAATCCTTGCTTGGCACGCCTGGCCTTTTCTATACTTCATATAATGCAACAAAATTATGTTGGTGTGATTAACTCATGTGAAAGTAATGTGTAAAATTTAACCTTAGTTCTTTCCTAGATTAGAGCCTTTGTCTTGGCAATGCCAGAATATATCACCGTAACCAGCATTTTAAAGAAACTTTTATTGAATTAAACATGAAAATTAAAAAATAAACTAATAATCTTTGCCTGAGAAAACCTGATTGTTTCATTCATTTTAAACAGCTTGTGAATTTTTGAGGACCTGTCACAGTTTTAAGTGTAGGATTGCTTTATAAAAACTTCTAGGAGAGAGAATAGAGGTATTATTCATCAACTCTAATTGGCTAAGGTTTTTTTTTTTAAATTCAAGAACAAAATGCAGTGCAAGGCAGGAGTGGATGTGTGTTAGTACTCAAATCATCAATACTAAAAGAATCATCTGTGAATTGTCTGTGGTATGCTTTTAAACTAATACATTACTGAAATAGATGGAGCAATTTGTCTGCTAGCTGTTATTTTAAAAACCTGTGCACCCCAGAAAATAGCCTGTTTGTGGTCAGTTCCTATGAAAGGGATTATTATAGCTGCAAAATAGTGATGTTCTGCTTTTAAGTTCCTCTTGAATTTTTTTCAGAAGGGATGGTCCTTTGATCTGTGGTTTAAGTTGCTGCTGTTTGATCATTTAAATTGTGATTTATCTAGTTAATATGAAAGCTAAGCTTGTAAAACTTGCTGTATAACACCTAAATACAGAAACAGATTTACACTATAAAGAAAAGAAATTTGGAGAGAGCAGGAAGGAGCATTAACTGTCATGACATCACATTCTGGAATGGAAGCAAGAGGCATCTGTTGCTGCACTATGCATTATTGTAAGCGTTAGTGTAAATACTTCATTTTTTTTTTGTATAAATGTGTACTGCTTTCTTATCCTGATGTTCCTGCGTTTCCAAACTGTTATATTTCCATACTCAAAGGAGAAAGTGCCTGCTATTTTTCGTTTCCAGACTGCCTGCCTGCTCCCCCTGCTGGCTTGCTCGAGGTATATCAGTCACTTCAGTTGTAAAAATTACCTGGTTTGGTCCGTGGGTCACCGTTGGGAAAGTAATACAAAGAATGTTCTTTAAAGTGTGTATCTTGGTGTACTAATTTTCTAAATTCACATATTTCTGAATGGCTGGATTTCTTAACAGTTTTTCTCTAGTATGGATTGCTACACAGGCTTTGCCCTACGAAGGAGAGTCCCAGCTACTTGAAATTTTGCACAAGGCACTGTATTTGGGATAAGAAACAGACCTAAATAATCATAAATTAGTGCAGTGATGAGAAGACAAGTTCACATGGTGTCACAATTCATATTGATAATAAAGGGTCGTATGTAATTTGGGATGGTTGCAGCTCTTTTCTGCAGTGACTG
Source organism: Turnix velox (assembly GCA_013400935.1). Taxonomy (NCBI): domain Eukaryota; kingdom Metazoa; phylum Chordata; class Aves; order Charadriiformes; family Turnicidae; genus Turnix; species Turnix velox. The sequence continues at coordinate 47,349 of VZTY01033858.1, forward strand.
GGTTTCATTGCAATCAGATTCACTCCTGTTTACAGAATTTTGAGATGAAGTGAAATTGAAAGAAACTGAAGGCTCAAAACCTGAGCTGCTCTGACTTGCAGAGAAAGCTACTGTCTGAGAGATAGAATGTCAAGCTGGGTCTGTACTACTTTGGTAAAATATTTCTGTTTGGAGGACACATCAGAAAACTATGGAAACTTGCTTTAAACACTTCAGGTTGCTTTCCAAATAACTGTTTGGGGAAAAAAGCTGAAGTTACTTATTTATCTTAACATTGTTCACACAGTCAAAATGATATTGTAACAGGCACAGCAAAAAGTATTCTTAATACTCAGGTATCAGAGGAAACCAAAAGCAGAACTTCAAAAAGCAGAAGCATTGCTAAGGCTGCACATTTCTCTTTGACAGTGAGCTAAAGCAAAACAGAGAAACTCTGAAGTGAATCATAAAATCATAGAATGGTTTGGGCTGGTTGCTCAATGCCTCATCCAGCCTGGCCTTAAACACTTCCAGGAAGGGGGCAAAACGTAGAGAGCTGTCAGAAAAGTGGAGATTTGACTAACTGACATAGGAAAATATTAAAAAAAAAAAAACCCAAAAAATTAGAAGTATATTTAAAAGTAGTTTTGTGTGTTCCAAAAAAATGATGTATTAAAAAACAAATTATGTTAAACATTTCTCTTTGCAAATAATGTGAGATAATCAGGCCCTCAGCGATGTCACCAGCCTTTAGAGTTTGTCAGTTCTGAAGCAGGTTTTTCATCAGCATGTGCCTGAGCCACAGGTTCTCAGGCTGTTAGTGCATTGCTGCCTCTTGCTGATCTTTGTCACACAGTTGACTGTAAACTATGAAGTACTTTTTGAAAATCATGAGTGACTTAAGCCATTCTAAAACAAAGTTCTCTTTTTGAAAAAAAACCTCTGGAATAAAGCCATTTGTAATGACAGTTTTCATGTTTCAGAACACTGTCAATAAAAGGAGACTAGTTTTTGTTTATCATTCTAATAACTGCTCACAGGTAATTGTAGGCTCTAATTTTGGCATGTCACTGCAACCTGTGTTAGTTATGAAAACAGAATCCCTACTTGGTAAGCTGAAAGAGCACAGAGTGTTAGTCTTTATGTACACCATTGGAACCTCTTGGGCTTAAAGCAAACTTCAATTTAGGGAGTTTTTACTAACCTTCATGCTATTAAAAACCTCTAATAAAAATTAAGCTCTTATTTTTGTGCTAATACTAATTACTGATAATACATGCTTATATTTGTCATTCATTATGTGGAACTGTACCAATCAGTGGATGACTGAGTCTCAGGCACTTACACATGTAAATTAACTATTAGTCTGGTGTTTTTTCTTTTTTTCCTTATTTTTTTTTACATAATAGAAAGCAGCACTAGGTCATAAAAATCTTTTCTCTTAAATGCTAATGAAATTTCTCCATTCTCTCCATTAGCAGTCTCTCCTTATAGGTAATTTGTAGCCTTTGCTTTTGTTCCCCATTGCAATGCATGCTGGATAAAGTGAAAAACATGAAAAATGACAACGCTTTTGTTACTATCTTCTACCTGCTTTGCCTTGTAAACCTTTTTGTCTTTCCCAAGCTGTATTTGGTAAAAAAAGCTCTCATTGGCATCTGACTCTTGCTTTTTGACAGCACTTTCAAGAGTAATTTGTTTTTTTAGTGGAAAACATCAAAATTCAGCATCACAATTTTCATTAGTTAAAGCATGTTTTTACTTATATGAATATTAGTATTCTTTCACTCCCTGTTTTCTGAAGGTGGCATGTCTTATGGTATTTAAGAAGTGTGCAACACTATGATTTATATCATGCATTTAAAAAAATTCACTATTGTTTTCTTTGTGATACAAGAAATTGTTACTCTTAAAATGCACATATGAACTGTGTGTTGTTTTATAGGAACAGGAAAAATCATAAATACATTATCAATAGGTACATTAGACTTGTACTTTCAAATACTGGATCTTACAGATAGAAATGAGCAAGTCTGAGGGGTGTGTTACTGATTGTGTAAAACTGACTTTGAAAAATAAAGTTAAAATCTGAATTAAAGCTGCTTAGAGGAAATGCTTGGAAGAAGGCAACTGTGGTGTTTTGTTATGGTTTCTTACCAACATTATTGCTTCCACTCTAGCTCTCAGAAATGTAACATAAGTCCTTTACTGTCTCTGATGTGGAATGAATTTTTTTTTTCTTTGCTGTCCAGAAAGATCATTTAGAAATATGCAGTGGAATGATGGAGTAGGAAAAAAACTATAGCGGCTAAGTCTTTCTGCAGATGTATTACCATTTGAACTGGAGAGAGCATAGCAGTCTGTCAATCTGTTGTGTAATGAGTTTGTGTAACTCTTGGCATGCCACCACTTTCTTATTTTCTCAGAACTGAGATCTATTTTGGTAAGCCAAAATGCAACAAGTGACAATAAAGTAATCAAAGGAAATACTGAAGAAACGAGGGTAATGATAATAAAGCTGATTCCTTTATTAGGTTGCTGATCTCAGCTAGTGAACTTCTGTGAAAGAAAAATTGCTGTTGTAACAATGGGGACTTTTTGATTAGAAAAAAATATTACTGTCTTTTTTCACATTTCTACAGTGTTTCCTGGTTTGCTTTCCTCTTATTTCTTGGTAACGTAAAGCAAATTAGTTCAGCCAAACCTTGATATTTAAAAAGAATTTACTTTATGGGGTTTTAGTCTTTTTTTTTTTTTTTAATTCAATGTTCCTTCTCTTCCCCTCCAATATCACTCATCCCAACCATTTTTATTTTTTAGTGTTTTGTGCCTGAAGGTTAGAAGAGGCTGACTGTGCTGGAAGTGACTGCGGTGCCTTTTGATTATTCATGGACAGTAATAGAAGGCACTTAAAAAGAACAATGAAATTGCTTATTTTTGTGATGGGCCATCTGTTGAATTGTTTTTTGTAACAATCACACAATAGTATCTATGTCATATCATTCTATTTTCAACAGCAGCTGATTATGTATAGTTGGCTACTTATCTTTATTTCTGAAGCCCCGTGGCCATTTAAATTCACCTCTGTAAACCTTTGCCTCTAAGGTAATAGAGAGGTAAAACAATTGATGTGTATTTTCTTTCTGTCTTCTGTTTTTTTCATATTGTTTCTAATTAATTAGGCTTCTTAAATGTTTAGGTCTGTTTTTCTGTGTCTCCCACCTGTAGTTTTGTTATAGAAGTTAACATAGAATCATGTAGCAATTGGTAAAGAAATGGTGGAGTTCTGCAGTAAAGACTGGGCAAGTTCTGCAAGACCATGGTACATTCACTGCTTATTAATTATCCCTTTTTTTTTCCCTCACCAAGCAATAATTAAAATCTTTCTCCATGGCTTTCACTAACAAGCATTTATTCCAAGCTATAAAGCTACTTGCAGATCTATTGCCGCAGAAGCTGATAAAACAAATGTGTTGTCTTCTGCAGGTCACTGACATTGCTGATGCCATGATTCTGAAACAGCTTTTTGAAAATCTCTTCCAAAATGGAGTTGTCGTTGTGGCAACATCCAACAGGCCACCAGAAGGTAAAAATAAACATGCTACTAGTATTATCCAAATACAATGAATTTCAGTGTCTTACAAAACAATCAAATAGAAATAATTTACTACTTAATACTGAAAAACTCTCCAGACTCAAAGAATCTGAGATATTCCAATTTGTCTCCTGTTTCTTAAGGAAGAAAGGTTTTTCAGTAAGTCTTACTCCTGTCTTCTGTCAACTCAAGTTGTTCCTCCTCCATCTCCCTCCAGATCTTTCTGTTTTCTAGTCCTCTCTATTCTATCCAAACCAGTCTGGAGGCAGAGGAATTGAGGAGTAGTGAAATACTGCCTCTCTTCTGGCTGTATTTTAGGGTTGGAAAAGATGATAATCAGCAGAAGAGAGGGGAAATGAGAGTACATTGCTTCTTGCGGTGTAACTAGGAAACTTGGCTTGATTGACCCACCTCAAAGGAGAAGCTGTACCTTTTATCAAGATTCTCACAGCCTGTTTTGAGTTCAATCATTGGGAATTACTTAGGTGGAGAGTTGATACCATTCCTAATGATATTTTTTAGATTGAGTGTGACAAGGTAGGTAGATCTGTATTTAAAGTCCACAAATCTGAATGGATTTTAGCCAAGCAGTAATTCTGTAGATAAGAAGAATGTTTGTTGTAGTGTAGTGTTAGCAGTAAGCATAATGCATTATTTCTGTACAACTTCCATGACACATCAGATAATTAATTTCAAATGCTTGCCAAAAATTCTAAAGAGTTACAGTGTTAACTGTAACTACCACTTAATTTTTCCACCCAAATTAACTGGGTAAAAGAAAATCGCCAAAGATTTCCCATGCACTCAGATGTTGTTACTTAGAGGGGGGAAATTTCTTGTTGGTTTATTTTCCTCGTTTGAGCATACAAGATGAAATAATTGCTGGATGCTGCTGCCTCACTGGGTTAGGAACCATCCTTATGTCTTTTGAAGTGCTGCTGTTCAGGAGAGATTTTTATTCTGACTTGGGGATTGTATCTCACATCTTTAAGATGTCAGTTTGTGAACATTTTTTTAATAGACATTAAGTCACTATGCACCAGCTACTCAGCAGAGCATGTCAGTATTATTGTCTCTGTAACTGAGCTATGTTGTAGTCCAGATGTTGGTCAGTATCTGTCTCCCCTTCTCACTGCATCTGTGTGCACATGGCATGTGTCAGAAATCCTCCCATGGGAAATAGACTTGTGTTTGTGTCATATGGTACATCAGGGTTTAACACTGAGTTGAGAGGTTTGTCTCCTATGGATACTAAAGGTAAAAGTGGCTTTTTCATTGGAGAGCAGATGTACCCAGCTGCCAGCCCTTAGTGACACACTTAACCATGTTAAACTTCTGCCCCAGGAGAATATGAAGAGAAATACTTTGGCACAATGTTTGAGGAATCCCAACTTCATCTCTGCTCCCAAATTAATGTCTGTTTTTCTCATCCTCACAAAACGGAGATAATATGAAACTCACAGCTTTATTAATGAGAGGAGCTAACAGAAGTAGGTGTCTTACAGTGTTGTTAGGTATTCACTAATTTTTACAAGTAAATATGCAATTGGTTACTGCTTTAACAAATGTATAGCTTTCATGATTTGCAGAGTTATGAATGAGAATGATACATGAATTCATGCAACTTTGTTAGTAGTTATGGTCTGCATTCTCAGCAAGTTTGCTGGTGACACAAAAATGGGAGGAAGTGGCTGATGCGCCAGAAGGTTGAGCTGCCATCCAGTGAATCCTGACAGGCTGGGAAGTTGGACGGGGAGAAATTTAATGAAATATAACAAGGGCAAGTGTAGAGTCTTACATATGGGCAAGAGCAGGCCCATGTATCAGTATAAGTTGAGGACTAAACTGTTAAAGAGCAGTGTAGGGGAAAGGGACGTGGGTGTCTTGGTGGACAGCAGGATGACCATGAGACAGCAATGTGCTCTTGTGGCCAAGAATGCCAATGGCATCCTGGGTTGTATTAGAAGGGATGTGGTCAGTGGGTTGAGAGAGGTTCTCTTCCCTCTCTCCTCTACCCTGGTGAGACCACATCTGGAAAATTGTGTCCAGTTCTGGGGCTCTCAGTACAAGAAGGACAAGGAACTGCTTGAGAGAGTCCAACACAGAGTCATGAAGATGATAAAGGGATTGGAGCATCTCTCTTAGGAGAAAAGGCTGAGGAAGCTGAGTCTCTTTAGGTTGGAGGAGAGGAGACTGAGGGGTAACCTCATTAATTATGTCAGGTGTGGGTGTCAGGAGGATGGAGCCAGGTTTTTCTCAGTGACCTCCAATGATAGGACAAGGGGCAACAGGTGCAAGCTGGAACACAGGAGATTCCACAAAAGTATAGGAAAAAACTTTTTTACAGTAAGGGTGACAGAACACTGGAACAGACTGCCCAGAGAGGTTGTGGAGTCTCCTTCTCTGGAGACATTCAAAATCCATTTGGATGAGTTCCTGTGTGACCTGGTCTAAATGTTCCTGGTCTGGCAGGTGGATTGGACTAGATGATCTCTTGAGGTCCCTTACAATCCCTGACATTCTGTGAATCATCTTCAGTGACAATTTTCTCATGTGTTTCTGTGTACTCATCCAATTTTGTAAAAACTTTTTTGTAGCTGTCAAATGTAAGGTGTTGGTAGAGCATAAAAGTGTTATTCTAGTTGTAGCCTTGTGGCATCACAGAAAGTGTAGGTGATATTAGAAACACGATGTGGTTTTTATGGAGAATTTTGATGACATCTCTACCAGGTGTCTGTATTGTTTATTTCTACTGTCAGCCATAGGTGCTGTACTGCCTTTTGGTAAAGCTTCCTTATATGGATAAAACAGAGTAGGCCACCATACCATGCAAATGATAACATTTTCAAAGAACAAGTAATTCTGTTATGTAGCTTTGCATATTTTTAAATTAATTTGTTTTTTATTTTAGTGAAGAGCTGTGTTTTGTTCCATAGCAGCATACTTTCAAAAAATTCAGTTGTATTTTTAGCAACTTTGCTTAAGTTTACATGTTAATTTAAATTTATTTTTTGGACTTGGGGGTGAGCCCTTTTCTTGCTTTGGAAAATGGAGAGTATCTGATAGAATTGCTAAGAGATAAAGAGTGCCTCAATACACTGAATAAGAATGATAATAACTTTGTAATCTCAAGTAGCTTCTTTCTAGTTTTTGTTGCATCTTCCCCCCTGCCAAATACTTATCAGTTGCATGTTTTTTCCTTTCCTTATAATCATTCGAATCTATACCCAGAATTGAAAATCCTTTTTTATATCTTTACATTAAAACAGTTGCTAATTTTATTTCCTCTGTTAAAATCAGAGATTACATTAGATTTAAGTAATCTTTTACTCCCTGCCTTTTTCAGACTTTCTCAGGATCTTCCTATCATCTTTAAGAATGCATTGAATTTTTATGCAGCAAAAGAAGAGAAATCAATTTCAGCTTTCCTTTTCTGCCTTTTGTTCCTCCTCTCTCTGGCAATACTGAGTTTTATTTGCCAGACTAAATGACAAGCTGACATTGTTATTAAGACTAAGTAGCAAAATGGTGCTGATTTCCTTTCTTTCAGATCTCTATAAAAATGGCCTTCAGAGAGCTAATTTTGTACCATTCATTGCTGTGCTGAAGGTAAGGAGAGTTACTTGTTAAATGGTATTCAATTTTGCCTGCTGTATTAATAAATTAGATAATTGTAGAGGATTGCTTTGATACTAGTTTACAGATAAAATGCATATGCTTTAACAGTTTGGAGCATAAATACTTGAAGGTGAGGCAAAAAGGAACCCTTTCTCTCTAGAATTAACATTTGTTGAAACCTGGATTTTTTTTTGTCATGAAAAGTGAGCTTTTTGACTAAGGCAGCAGAATTTGTTTAAATAGGAATTTATTACTTGTGTGTGTGTGCTCTGTGTGATGTAGTAATCCTCTAACATTTACACCATGTTATATTGGTGGTCATCTTACACTTATTATGCCACATAAATTTGTTTTTTCTTTGGTGCAAGGAAAATACTGTTTGGTATGTTTCCTCAATTGCCTTGCTTATTGGTCTTTCTTGTGAATAAGGGGTTTTCTGAAAGTTATCTGTAAGTTTTTACATGATGTTCAAGAAGCTGCAGTTCTGAAGCAGAGACCCTGGTGCCTGCACATTGTGATTTGGCAGGTTGTGAACTACAACTGCTTCATTTAAAGGCAGAGCATTCTTGCTCAATGTAAAGGATACAATCGCTGTGTATTTTGCTATTAAAGAAAACAGATGCTGAACTCATGCTTCTAAGTTCTGGGAAAGTCACAGGTACATTTAATACACAAGATTTGATTATATTGTTGTGTTACCGAGGCCTGGCATGCAGCTCCTGTGTCCTGCATGAGCTGATGTACAAGAGAAATAACAGAACTTCTCTACCCCACAGTAGTATTGCCAGCATAAAAAGATAAATCTTAACTGTATCAGTATCTAAGATAAAAGAGACACCAAAAAAAGGTAAAGTTTAGGGTAGGTTTAGCTTAGTGAGAAGAAATCTGGAACTGCTGATTAGATGCATCAGTTGGATGTTTCTGATGTGGTGGGTCAGAAGTAAAGCAGGTTGTCCTGTGTTCTAGAGATGTGAGATTGCTTAGACAACTAAGCACCTTTGAGAATTCCATCTAAGGTTGACATCTGAGCAATTACCAGGTTTCAAAGTTAATATGCCATTTACATGAATGTTGTCTCTCCTCTGTATCTCAGAAAGATCAAGTCAGGGAGGTTACTGGTGAAAGTGCTTCTTACCTGGATGGCTTTTAAAAAGTATGAAACAGAAAATAAAAGGAGCAACCACTTCAGATTCTCGAAAAGGGTTTGTGCTGTAGCTGACTGCATTGGATGCAGGACAGGTCCTGATCATGGAGTGTTTTCAAGAATAGCAGTAGTTTCATATGCATTTCTTTTTTGAAACACAGGGCACATGGCACATCTTTCTCTTTTTTGGTGCCTTTTTTTGTTTGACTCCCAATTTTCTTCAAGAGCTCTAAGGGTGAGGTGGTTTAGAGCTGCAAGAGAGGAGGAGGTAGGATGGGAAGAAACAAGTAGTACAATACAGACCTGAAGTGAACAAAGATCACCATAGTGATGAATAAAAGGAGAAAAAGTTTTTCTCAACATTATATTGACAAGGATCTTTCTAAAATTCTGGGTTGTGCCCTACCTACATCATTGTGTTTTCACAGCGCTTGTAATGTGTCTGTTTCTAATGTCACTTTAATAAATATTAGCAAATGTTTCCCAAAAATATAATGCCTGAGAGGTGGATGAGAAGAAGCTTAGAATCATTGAATTAGAAATGACTTTTAAAGGTTTTCTAGTCCAGCCCCTCTGCAGTGAGCACAGACATCTTGTACTAGATCAGATTTCTTAGAGCCTTATCAAGCCTGGCCTTTAATGTCTCCAGGGATGGGGCTTCCACCACCTCTCTGGGCAACCTGTTCTGGTGCCTCCAGTTCTCATGGGGAAGAACTTCTTCCTAATGTCCATTCTAAACCTGCCCTACTCTAGTATAAAACCATTGCTACATGCCCTAGTAAATAGTCCCACCCCAGCTTTCCTGTAGGCCCCTTCTGGTACTGGTGGGCTGCTGAGATCTCCCCAGAGCCATCTCTTCTCCAGACTGGGCAGCCTGTCCTCATAGCAGAGGTGCTTCAGACCCCTGATCAACCTCATGGCCCTCCTCTGGACCCTCTCCAATAGGTCGATGTTCTTGTGCTGAGAGCTCCAGAGCTGGACACGGTACTCCAGGTGGGTTCTCACCAGAGCAGAGAGGCAGAATCGCCTCTCAGAACTACTCATTAAAAAATGCCCTGAAAGCTTTTCTAAAGTAGGTTTTTAACAGGTGACCTTCATGTTATGAAAGAATTGATAGAACTAATGTGATAGTCTGGCCGTAGAGGTTTGAGAAATATGGATTTAGGCCTCTCTAACGTGTCTATAAGCTGTAGTGTGGCATTCTGCATCTTTCCTTTTGGCAGCAGTGTTAGTGATGGAGTAGTAGTAGTAGTTCCTTGTGTGACCTTAAGATCACTTTGAAGGATTTTGCTTGGGAACTAATGGAAAAAATATTAAATCAGATACTTGCATATGTGGTTTACTATCTCTGCTTTGACAACTTGGATTAACTTCTGTCTGAGTTTTCTCTGGATTCTGTGTCTCCTGCAGGGCTTTTGTATGATTTTGGGTGAATGGGAGTGAATGAGCAGGTTTGTTTGGGAAATTAACTTCTATGATGATAAATCTTCACATAAGGCTTTAGCACTAGAAGTTCAAGTTCAACTCAGGAACTTTGAATTGCTTTAAATATCCTTGGAAAGAGAAGATGAACGACAGTACATTTCTGTGAAGGGTTGAAGTTACTTCACTTGAAATAGATTTCAAGTTGTTTCCATGTCTCATAAATGGAAACTGTAATTTCTAGACAGTCTGGTAACTGTTACACAAAAATCTTTTTCTTCATATGATCAAAAGAAACTGTTTCTTTCCTAGTTCTAGGATTACCAATGTTCATCCTGGATTTTGTTGTAATTTTTGGTTTCTTTATTATTCTGGTATCTGGTTTGGTTTCTATTTGTTACAATGGTAACCACAGAGCAATTTCTGTTGAACAAGCAAAAAGATGAAGCAGTGCTCTAGGGGAGATAGAGTTATCTTCTGAAGTTTGTCTGTAATGACATGCTAGGTGTTAGACTGCTGGGGACAGGTGATTGCTGACTGTCTGCAGTGGGTGGTGCAATTGTTAAGGGCACTTGTTAGGGTCTGCATAATATCTCCAGATCTGTCAGTAAAACTATGGGCAGTTCTATCTCTGTGTGTGTCTGGTCTGATTCTGAACCTGTCCCAGTGTTCTGATCTTTTGAAATAGTTTGAGGTGTAATTTTTCACCAGTTCTTTAGTCCTGTAGTTTAAAGTGGTAGTTTTCATAAATAGAGGAAAAACTCTGGATGGTTTGGTACATCACTGGGGCTAAAATTGTTTGTACACAGTATTCTTTTTGAAAAGGCATTGTTTCTGCAACAGATAAGATGTGCTTCTTCAGTCCATGAAATTTTGTAAAGCTTTAAGAGAGATAAGCAGTATTAGGAAGGAAAATCTTTTAATTCTGTAATTGCAGTTAGATTCAGTGTCTTTTGATTGAGCTTTTAATCTTATAGAATCTCTTACTGAGTGTTTTAAAGTGCATGCAACTGCTAGGTGATTTTTTTTTTGTTTTAACAAAGGCAGTTCTTGAAAAGAGAAATGTTAATTGCTCGCGGTTACTTTGTTCAAATACTTAGAGCAGAGATACTTCAAAAGTTGTTAACCTAAACCAATAACAAATATAGATACATCCTAAACATTTAAATATTTTAAAACTAATTTACAAATAAAGTTATATGTCTATAATAATTTAAGATATCAAGCAAGGCTCTTAAAAAAAAAAGCATGCTTTAATTTCCTGATTTGACAGTAATTTTGGCAATGTTTAGATTTTCAGATGTTTAATGAAGACAGTTACATTAAGCCTTAAATATTCTGGAATCCTAATTCTGATGCAGCGAGTAGCTCAATGCTTCATTCTTTGGACAGTCAAAAGGAAAACCTCTCAAATAGTTTGCTGTGTAGAGTCTCTAACTGAAATGAGCAGTTCTTGAGCTTCCAAAGATTTCCTGTAGCCTGAAATTTGAATAAGTCAAACCAAGATGAAATACCAAATATGCAGCTTCTGCATTTTGTCCAGTTTTCTTTGTGCAGCAGACCTGCACTGCACTAAAATTGAGCTGCAAGTCAGGAAGTTTTAGAGTCTCTCATAGACAAAGCCAAGCATTTAATATTAAAAATGTACTTTAAAAATATATACTCAGGTTATCTGTGTTGTTTGCTTTAACTAAAGAGAAAAAATCAACCCAGAAACCTGGGACATTAAATTACTGTAAACTTCCTATAGTGAACTCTTTTTTTTCCCCCACTTTTTTTCTCCTCTTCTGCTTTAGAAGCTAAATAATGTTTTATTCTAAAAATATTTGGTAAGATTACTTTCAACAGTAAGTACTGTGCACTTCTTTTACATAGACAGCTGTGTATTTTAATGCCTTTTGTTGTTCAATGTCTTTTTTTAAATCAGCAAATAACTATTTATTTACGTTGTATACTGTGGTTGGTTTTAATTAAAACATACTCCTTCATTCAAAATAAGAAACTGAGAAATTTAATAGTATTTTCCCTTTTCAGCAACTTAGTTTGACTCCGTGAAAAATATTTATTTAAAGCATTTTGAGCTGTCCCTGAGGAAATTGTGGGAGCTTGTTTTGTACAAAGGCATTTGGCAGATAGAAAATGTCTTTGATGGTGCTCTCGGCTTTTGTCCAACCACCTGTGTGAGAAATGCAGGATTTGTTGATTGGCGGATCTGCCTCTTTCCACCCCCCCCAAAAAAAGTCATCTCCTTGATGAAATTGATTTGTCAGTTTGTTCCAGTCTAATGGTGTGATAGCCCAGCAGCTTTCACCATGTTGAATAGTTAAAACCTGCTTTTGAGGTCAGTGTCAGCCACTCTGACCTCTGTGAACTGTCACCTGAGTCAGAATTGCAGGGATTAGGCCTTTGATATTGTGATGTCTTCGCCTATCAATTGACTTTTTCATTACTGAAGATGTTGGGCCTTTTGTTTCCCTTCTTAGTATGTAACCAAGCAAACTCCTAAGTAGAAGGAGCATTTGTTCTTGTTCTCTCTCTCTGCAAGTAATAGAAGTACTCATCTTTTGTGAAGCATACCTCATTAAACAGGGGCAAAAAATAAAACCAGAAAATATAGCACGATTGCAAGTGGTTTTGTGCTGAGTATCAGTACAATTTCTGGGTAATTTTAGTTTGACAGATTTCTAGGACTGTTAACTGGCAGAATGTTGACTTTGGAAAGCAGGGTGTCAAATGAGAAGTTACCAGCCCTTTCTGCATTCAGAAAGCCTGTGTGTGTGTGTTAAAATTTAAACAGAAGGATTATTGAAGTTGTGTAATTCAGATAACTCTTACTATATTTTATAATATGCCTGTTGCTTTAGTGTGTTCTCTGGACATGAAGCTGTTCAGCTAGTTTACCTTCTGCATCTGTCTTACACATGTTTGATCCTAGATAGTTTGTTTGTGTGCAGATTAGCTTTTTTCTGAGGATAAAATAGTTGCTACTGTAGCTCAGTGGTGGGCTCCCTGTCTTCTCACTTTCTTTAATTGTTAGAGTTTATGGAGTTGTGGCTTGGCTTGTTTACTCCTTGATTAAAATGAGTAAATCTGAGCAGATCATAGATATGGAATAGTTGATTTCCTGCTGTATCAGGGTAAATGAGTCTAATTACGCGTGGCAGTTTTATCTGCTTGTGATGTAATGCGAAATGAGGTCCTGCCTCCCTCCAAAAAGCCTGAGCCAATTAATAAAGCTTTTAAGCTCTTTGTCACAGGCCACCGTGGAGGTCTGCAGAGAAGAACTTTAATCCAATAAACATTTCATTTAGATCATGAAAAGAAAGCATGAGGAGAAGCTCCTCCAAGAGAGAGGGTGTTACTGGCAATTCTAGCCATGAAGAGATGTGAGGAATTTGCCAAATTAACCAAGAGGCCTTCATATTTAACACATATATGTGTCAAAACTAATAATAGAATAATTTAATTTGAATTGAACCTTATATTGCTAAAATTCTAAGAAGCCACGACTGTTTTCTTCAAAGACTTTTACTGTTGAGCGCGATGGACAGGGCAAGGGGAGGTTGTGAGAAACCCAGATAGCAAATAGCACTGGCCGAAGCTGGTGGGGGAGAAGAAAAAAAAAAAAGGAATAGATAATTAGGTGTAATTAGCGTGTATGAATTGTTGTCTCCCTGCCCTTGGCTTGAATAAATTTCTGAGAAAAAAAAAACCCCTAGTGGTGAAAACGCTTTGATGTAAGAAGAGTCATTGTGGTTTGGCAGCATAAAGGCAGTGTTTTATACTTCTTACATAATGGTGGTGATACAGAAAGAGTGAATGGCCCCTGCACCCCCCAGCCTGCTTTACAGCAAGGACTTTTGGATTCCCTAGAAACAAAATGCATCAGAAGTTTTCAGTTGTTGGTAATGAGGTAGTGGACCTCATCAGAGCTAAGCGTAAGCCATCTTTAGCCTTTGTTTAGATCTTAATCGCTTTTTTTTTTTTTTTATTCTGGGAAATCCAGTTTCGTAAATCAATACTACTTTTTTTTCCTCTTTTTTCCCCTGCCTGCCAATAGTTCTGGCAGGAGCAAAGGCTAATAATGAGAAAAGAAATACAAATCAAATGTTAAAAAGAAAAACCAACATCCAGAAAAAAGATCTAGACAAATAGTTCAATCTGGGGTGTAATTCCAATAAAGTACATTTATTAGGAGTGAATTTGACCCTTAGCTTATGAAACTTCATGTAATAATTCAGAGTGAACTCCTGGGCTTTTTTTTTTTTTTTGCAGAACACCACAGCTTGTTTACTGGGAGAGTGAAAGTTACAGTTAGCAGTCATTACTGGTTCTTTAGCAGAAAGGAATGTTTATACAGTGGTTTGTGGGTTGGTTTTGCCTTGGGCTGCCTTTTTTTTTCTTTCTTTCTTTCTTCTTTTTTTTATATTTTTGCTTGGTCTGTGAAGAAGCTTTTTTTCCTGAGGGATGTGAGATGCAGAGAGCTGTTCAGTGTAGTTCTTGTTGCATGGAAGTTCACTCTGCTATTCTTCCCCTCCTTGACTGGAAAAAGGAGAGGCTACTAGTCTCCTGCCCACCACAGCCATGTCTGTACCTCCTGAATTCTTTCACTTTTGTCTGAATCTCTCAAATACTATTAACAGAACAGCACATTTTAAGAGTCTCTCTTTATTCTTTCTGCCATTATTTTACAAGTTAATTGTCTATTTTCCCTCTTCCTAGGGGGTAGCTGATTTGTAGCTAGACATTAAAATAATTTATTGAAAAGATTTACAATAGATCGTATGTTCCTTGTGGTAGCAAGAATAGTGGGGTTTTTTAGTGGTTAAAGTTTGGAAGGCTGTAATGTAAACTTGTGCAGCTTTCATTGAATTAATTTTACCTCTTAATTTTTCTCTGCTCTTCTGTTGAAAGTTACAATGTTCTTGTCACAAGTGTAAGATAAATTTAAAAAGTTGTATTTGTCAGTATTTTACTTCCCAGATCTTTATGCTTTAGGTTTGTTTAAAAATAATTAGCAGATAAATTGTTTGTCATTCAAAAGTAACCCGAGTGTGATTAGTATCATTGATATTGTACAATTATTCTCAGGTAACATTGTGAAAGTTTTCCTCAAAGTTTGTTTGTGTGCTTTGTGGGGTGTTTTTGTTTCATTACAGTGTTTACAACATGAACAAGCATGGAGTTTCTAAGGCTATTGTAGCAATTCTCTTATGTTGTTATTGTAGAAGAGTATGATGGAAAAGACTGTAAAAAACCCCCCTTAGTTAACCCCTTAAAGTGGTGCTGTACTATTTTGTAGAACAAATAGCCTTTTGTACTTAAAGTTGATTTGATCTGTGAAAGGCAACACCTGAATATCATGCAAGACTAAGTAATTATGCCTGATTGTAAAGGGATTTATTTTTTTTCAAGTATAGGTCACAGGATATTCACTTAGGGTAGGATACGTACAAAGCTAAGAAATATGCAGATTTTCTGTTGTAAGATTGTGTAAAAATTATTTACAGTTAATACTTGCATAAAGGTTAGAAAGGTTGATGAAGTGATATTTAGTTTTGCTTTACTATTCACTGCATGTCAGAATGTAATTATGACTGATTCATGAAACTGTCTTAGCAATGAACCATCTTTATTAAAATGCTGATCAAGACAAGAGCTGACAGTAATAAAGAATAGAACATTTTAGTCTTGTTGCTTTTGAATGATTGCTAATTACCCCAGAGGTCATGTATAGTGCTTATGAGGATTCATTGACATTTTCTTTAAAGTCTACTGTTTCAACAACATCTGAACAGGGAGACAAAAACTGTATGCACACCCAACAATGCTTGGACCAAGTTTTTCTCCACCACAAAATACCTGATGATTCCCTTTCTTTCCCCGCACCTTTCCTCTTCTCCCTGAGTACATGCATCTTGTTCCTGTGGAACTGTGTAGCAGAAAGTTAGGAGTGTTACAAACTCTGATGTACTCTTTTTAATTTTTTTTTCCAACAAGGTCTGCTTTAATTATTTAAGCATGAATAAATGGAGCAGCCTTTTGAAGGTCTTACTCTTGTATCGTGCTTGCTCATGACTTAATGGTGTGGTTTGTCTCCTTTTAGAGCTTCACCTGAGAGGGAGCACTGCACTTCACTTTCAGCAAGCTGCAGACAGACCCACCCAGCTTGAGTCCTGTTTGGACCAGTTTCTCATTGTCACTTACTAATGACTTGGAGAGGACATGAAGGTTAAAACCTCGGGGGGGGTCTTTGTCAATCAGAAATAGTTTTTTCAGGAAACTGCTTTTTTCCTTTAGAGAGTCCATGTTCTACCACACTTATGAGTCATTTGGGAGAATGTCATGTAATGGTATCCCTTGGATGAAGAAATATTTTCTTGAACTAGCTTAAGAAAGAAATTTAAGAAAGAGGTAATAACATTCTGGTTGATAATATTACTTGGAGTCAAATAATGGAAATGAAAATGGCTAAGTCTCATGAGCCACGGCTAACTGAGGAGCTCTTCCTCTATTGCTGGCTGAGGGTTCTCATCAGGTGTCTGTGTGTAGTGTGATGTGAGAGATTTTCTTCTTTCTTGGACTGGATCTGAATGTATGAGAAGAATGTTTGCCAGTGAATAATCTCAGGGTTTATTGATTGCTGGAGGGAAGGAATACTAGTGATCCTCTGCAGTATTAATGGAGACCAAATCAGCAGGACAGCTGTGTGGTGTTGTTTGGATATAAGTGAATAATAAAAGATTGGAAATGAGAAGATATGATGCCTATGTGGAAATTATGATTCCTTTTGCTCAGAAGGAGTGGTTAGAAGTTGCATTTCTCAGTTAGACATTGCTTGGATATTGATAGCAGATGTTCTGATTGTTAAGAACTGCATCAAAGGCCAGGAGTATTCCAGAGTTCTGCATGCCTGGAGGTGGGGAAGTACTGTTCCTTGCTTATATGGAAAGTGTCTTTTTACTGCAGATGCAGTGCTGCTGCTGCTGCTGCATTTGCAGGTGTCTGGTTCAACCTGAGTGTGAGAGGCTGTGAAGCACTTTCCCTTCTCCGTTTCCCTGCACCTTCTCTGCAAGTTCTTGAGTTTTTTCAATCCTGTAGGCTGACAGGATGATTTCTATTATTTT
Source organism: Turnix velox (assembly GCA_013400935.1). Taxonomy (NCBI): domain Eukaryota; kingdom Metazoa; phylum Chordata; class Aves; order Charadriiformes; family Turnicidae; genus Turnix; species Turnix velox. Next base: position 64,234 of record VZTY01033858.1, read on the forward strand.
AACATCTTGCTTTTTGATGTTTTTTTTTTAAATGACTTCACAGTTTAGGGCAGTGAATGACAGTTGACTTAGAGTGGCCTTCAATACGGTTGAGAGGTTATCTTTCTACTTACCTGCAGTATCAAGGGTCAAGAGCTGATTGCAGTATTTGAGCTCAAAGTCACCACACGTTATATTTAGCACAGTGGACCACAAGACCTATTAGCATTTCAAGGATTTTTGTTAAACATGGAAAACACTTCTTGAGAACCTGCAGGTTGTTCAGTTAACTTTTTCATAGAATCATAGAATGGTTTGGGTTGGAAGGGACCTTAAAGATCATCTAGTTCCAAACCCCCAGGCAGGGACACCTCCCACTAGATCAGGTTACTCAGTGCCTTGTCCAGCCTGGTCTTAAGAGAAGGGGCATCCACAATCTTCTCTACCTTGTGACATTTTCTAAAACCTTTTTTTCCTCTACTTAACAATCTATTGTGTCATATAATTTCATTTCTTGAGCAGTTAATATCTACCATTCTTGATTGCAACCACAAAGGAATATTACAGCAAAAGAATGTATTTATATTAGTCTAAATTTTATAACTTTCTGGTTTAGGCATACTCAAAATGAAGATTGTTGCTTTAGGTGTTCTGTTGCAAGTTGAGCCTCAAGACTTTGGGTTTTTTTCCTTCTGGGATAAGCTTTTCTGCCACTTCAGTGGAAACGAGTGCATGATCAAGCTGTATTTTTAACTTACTAATTGCGTTTTCAATTCTGTAATTGTATTTGTTCTTTGTATACATAAATACATAAATGACTTCAAAATAAATTGTATGACTAATTAATTTTATGCATTTGAATTGAATAGGGTAAGTCAGACTTGAAATATCTCAGTAGAATAAAAAATCTGTTGGGAACTATAGCCAGTTTCACGAGAACAGACTAGACTAACTGTGACTTCAGTTTTAAGTATTTATTTTAAAAGAAAAATAGAAGTTTCGCCCAGTAAATGAGATTTTTAACTTTCAAATTTTCCATCTTAAAAAATTGAAACCAGTAGTACAGTCATGGCTCTGATAATTAAGTACTAACAATCTGAGCACTCCGATTAGTTCTTTGCAGTTGATTAGGATTCCATGGTAGTGATTAGTGAGTGTAAGGATGCAATCACATCTGTAGTGTTTAATCAGTCCAGTACTGGAGAAGTTAGTCCAAAGATAGAGAGAGAAACTAGAATTTTTGTATCCAACCCTGTTACATTTCTTTCCCTGCTGCAAAAAGACAAAGGGTAAAAAGTATAGAACTACCTACTACCCCCTTTTTCCTCCCTCCTCCCCACCTCTTGAATTTGCAGGGTTTATAAATTACATTGTTGATCTTCTGATTAGATGATGCAGGAGTATAATGTCATTGAGACTTGTGCAAGAAGATACATAGTGCACCCTCTCTGAGGTTCAGTATTTAATTCTTACAGCTGTCAGGAGTAATTGTTTTACCATACTGTTCAACCATCCACCTCTCTCTTTTTTTGGTAATTGTAGTATTTTAAGCGTGTTGCTTGGAAGTATGCACTGTTTTGTTGTGCTTTATTTTCTTCTCTTTTACATTCTGATTATATGCTATCTAACTAAATTCAAGTCTATTATCTTGAAAAGAATTATTTATAAAAATTAATGTTTTGCCCTCTGCACTCCTGTGAATCAGATTAAGTGAAGGTTTTCATGTGTAGAACCATGGTGAATACTCTTGTCTACAAAAGAAATCCCAAAGGGAAAAAAAATAGATCCCTGCTCGGTGCATAGCATTTTAGTGACCTTTCTTACTCTGTCTTTAAGGTGACCATATGCCAAATCCTTCTTTAGAACCATCTTCACCAGTAGGTTCTTAACTTGTGAGACATGCTGTTTTCATTGTCTGTCGGTGCAATTGATCCGACAAGTACCACCCTTCAGTTCCCTGGTACCACTGTCACATCCTTTCTTTTCTACAAAGAGCACAATTTGTGCAAGCAGAGTTGTCCACACCAGTGCATGTTTGTCTGCTGTTTTGCTGGTGTTAATTTCTTCTACATTGTTATTTGGTACTGGTTTCTTTACTTTTTACTTTTTTTACTTCTTTACTAACTGGTTGTTACTGGTTTTTTACTTTTTTTGTTCCAGTGGCATCTACAGATTTGTACTGTCATAAATGAATGTAAGGAGAAGGCTTTGTTTCATTAGAGCATTGATTCCATATGGCCAATGCACCTTCCTGAATAGAGCATCAGTTTGGAGAAGACAATTAAAAATAAATGAATAAATAAATAAAAAGAAGAAACTGGCCTCAAGGTCCAAGTCAATGGTTCTTGAGACAATGATGGATGAAAAATATGACAAGAGATTCAAAGTAAAATATAGACCAGAAAATGATTGATAATGATGGTGTTTAAAAGGCAGGACAGCATTAAGTAAAAAAAACCCCCACCAAATCAAACCTGGAAATTAATTAGGAATGTCCCGAGAGCAGGATAGTAAAATGCCAGATGTTTTTCAAAGGTCTAAGTATTTTTCTATTCCAGTGGAATGGCCCCTACTTCTATTATAATATGTGTGACAGAAAACTGTTGTATATCAATTACAATTTTCCTTTTTGCTGACTCAGTTTTGCCTCCTAAGGAAGCAAGAGATCAGTAGAACTCTAATGGCTGAATTTTACGTAACTCTGAATAAGATGCTGCTGCTGCCTTTCTGACTGAAAGCTAGAGAGACAATAGCAGTACCCAGCCCAGAGTATCTAACAGATATTTAAAAAATAAACTATGTGATGTTATATTGCATTAGAATCAGTGGCAGTGTGTGCATTGTAGGCATGCAAGGCAAGGTTGACAGGGAAAAGAAATAATCTTTCATTTAGGCAACTGTTTGTAACTTAAACAGCTTACATTAATAGCATTTGAGCACACAAGCTCCTCTTAACTAGTGTCACTAATGATAGCGATTTTTCCTGAATAGTGATAATACTCATTATTTTGAACACAGAGGAAGGGGAAGATGGAAGAAATGCATCTACTTCATAGCTCTCTCAGTAGCATTTACATCTACAGTTCTTACCTCCACAATTCATTCATTGCAATCTTAAATCATGAAGTCACAAAAGGCTGCTGGTGCATTTATAGAGTGGTAAGTTTGTAAGCAGAACAGGAGTGGGCTACAATGCTGTAGCACCAACCTCTGGTGGATATTCCAGCAAGCTGCAGTGACCTGTGTAATTGAGCGTGGTGTCAGTCTGTCTCTGAGCACATAGAACCTCTGCCCTGCTCAGCTCTCACTGGCAGCTGAGCTTCAAGCACTGCTGTAAATCTCAGCACAATAAATGCACACCAGCCATAGAGTGCTCAGGTGCACTTTTTGTTCTTCCAACCATACCATAACCATGCCATGCTCTTAATTATATGTAGTTCTCTGTTTATTTTTCTCTCTGTGTCCAACACAACCCCCTGAAAGAGAGCAACAGACTTTGTAAATCCATCTTGAAGGCCAAAGAGATAAAGGTGCATTCATGCAAAATTCCCTATCTGTTGTTTCCAGGGAAAAAAAAAAAACCAACAAAATAATAAAGAGTTATCAGTATCCAAAGTTAATCTAAATAATTTCCTAGTGAGCTTAGCAGCAGTTTGGTTGATTGGGGTTTTTTTTATTGCTACTAACATGAAGAGAATAATACTTGAGCTAATCTACTGCTTTGGAAAAATAAAACATTTAGGTGGAAAGATGCTGAGTGTTGGTGCCTGGCAAAGAAAAGCCAAGCTGTGAAATTTCAGGAATCTTCCCTCTGTCTTTGACTACCAAGCTGATGCTGAAGAAAAGCTTAAACATCCTCCCTCCCTTATGCATCTTATTACATGCCTCTGGAACTTTTTTTTTTCTTCTGCTCTGTTATTCTCTTTTCTTTGTAAGCTTTCATGAAAAGAAAGGGAATAGATTATAATAATATCGTCGCACTAATGCTGTTGTGTTTGCAGTAGCCTTAGCCCAAGATAATGATTTGATTAGCATGGCTTTCTCACATACTGGAATTAATGATTTTGCTGGGATTCTTTGCCTTCAGGATGATTTCTTTTCACCTTCTTTCTTCAGTTGTCTATCTTTGCAGAGAAGTTAGAGGTTTAAAATAGGTTTAGGGTCCTCAACAATAGCCATGGGGAAAAAAAAAATAGTACAATGAGTCATCACAATCACTCCCACAGATATTTGTAATCTGTAGCTCCACATTCAAAAAGGCCATTGTTCCTTAAATCACTGATGATAGTTCTAAAATTTAAGGGTCTTTTTTTTTTTCCTGCAGAGTAGTTGCTGTAAATGAGATTTGACATTTCCAATTTTGATATTTGAATAGCCTCAAGAAGGCTTTGAAAAAAAATTGACACCCAGAATATGAAAGGCTTAATGAGAGTATTACAGATAAACTAATAGATCATAATGCAATGAAGCAGCAGAGTAATTTAGTGGATTCTAGCAATCTTGAGAATTTTAATGGAGTGGAATTACCTAGCAGAAGAAGTTTTATTGCTTAATTAAATTGTTGATAGAAATATATTTTCAAAAATAATGCAACTTTTCCTCACTTTATAGCTTCTTTTCCTTCTAGCTATATAGCACACAGAAGTTGGGTGTGTTTGCTGTACTAATAACAGATAAGCAGAGCCATTCCCTTTGCTAGAGGGTATAAAGTCTTGATTCCCACTGAGGCTGGTGAGAAGTTTTTTCTCAGCCTCCAGCCTTGAATCAAAAAAAGCACCTTTTACTGCAGCTGGTTTTGAGTTTTCTTGCAGAAGCAATTATTGCAATGACTCACAGAAATATATGTCACACTTGGAATCTTACAGGTGGTTGTTTAGGGCGGGGAAAAAAAGATCCTTTTCTCAGTCAATTCAGACATTGCAAAAATGAAACAAGGTCTTTTTGATATAGGGCAACAAGACTTTGCATCGTTCATATATTTGATGTTTGACTCATAAAATTTTTAATCTTCATAGATGAAGGAAAAGAAAAAATAGTTATAACAGAAAATGTAGAAGTAGTTTCAACTGCTTCTGATTGTGCTCTATTACATTTTTATTGCTCTTTTCTATTTCTAAATACATATTCTTTAAGGTGAAAAGAGCTTTTTTTGCACTCTCTCCCACAACAAAGCACTACCCAGAAAGAACAAGAGTAATACCTACCCTCATTTAATTCCCCATGCTTCCAGACTATATTAATTGTATTATTAATTAGATTATTATTAGATTTAATTATTATTAGATTATTAGATTATTAGATTATTATTATTATGGTGTAGTTGATAGACTTTTTGAAAATGTTGAACTTTTTGTTCCAAATTTGTGGATGATTTCCAGCTTAGTTCTTTGCTTCAGTAATCAGAAAGAAAGCTCATTTTTGTGATGTTGATTTCATTTTTGCAGATGATATTCCTGCTGATGGTTTGTCACAGCAGTCTGTCTTCTCTCTTACACTCATGATAATAAATACAGCTTTGGCTAGAGGAAAGCTATTCTCTTTTATTTTTTGTCTCTTTAGAAATACTGCAGCACAGTCCAGCTTGATTCTGGAATAGACTACAGGAAACGAGTGCTGCCTGCTGCAGGAAAACTCTACTACCTGTAAGTTTATCTATGATATGGAATTTGCCCTATTCTTCTTGTTATTAGCCAATAGTTTCCTAGTCAATGGGAAATGAAAAATGTAAAGTAGAATTAGCAGAGTGTGACTTTTCCTTTCTTTGCCTTCTGGTCCATTTTGTTCATCAAACCGCCTTCCATTATGCCTTGATATTAACTTCATTAAACTACATTTTCAGTATCCACACTAGCATCATTTATAATGTTTGACTGAATAAAAACTAATTAGATTTTTTGGGGAGGTGTGGTGTTTGGAGAACTGAAGTGACAGATGGTTAGAAAGTAATGAATATCCTCTTGTAAGAGATTGCACAATTCTCTTATAATAGAAGAACATCCTTATTGTATTTAAGTAATTAAGTATTTATAGAAATCCAATGACAAGGATTCATTTAATGTTGGATGTTTCCAGAGCTGGGGATTAAAAAAAAAATCCGCACCCTCCTATTTTGACAGATTGTGTCTGTTTATCATGGCAAAATGTCTTTAGTACTTTATTGTATATTTGCAAATAAATATATTTTAAAATAATTTCACAGTTGTACTTACAGTTGCAGTTTATATCTGCCTAGTAGAAACATCCTCTCCTTTTTGTTTTGAAAATACTTTGAAAGCTTTGCATTGTAGGCATATTTCTGTCTTGTATTTGCTCTCATTATATTATTTAATCAGTGGCAACCTGAGCAAGGCAACAACTCAAAATGAGATCACAGAATCACACAAAGCCAGGGATTGGAAGGGACCTCAAGAGATCATCTAGTCCAATTACCCTGCTGGAACAGGAACCATATAATTTATAACCATTGTATCTTTCAACCCAACCTACAATATTGATTTAAATATCATGTTTCCATTAAGAGACAAGCAGTATTTTCATTGATGTGGTAGATATTTCAAACTAAGTGCATCCTTGTAAAGATAGAAATTGTAATTGTTCATCTGGAAGGAGGAGTATTGCTTAGCTGAATTATAACAGGTAACACTGCTTTGGGGAGAGAATTACAGAATTTCATGGGTGGAAAATGGGTTAAATATACAATCTCTACTAAAGGAAAGTGACTCCTGTATATAATTTCATCTTGCTCTGATTTCTTTCATGCTTTTCCATGTCTGTTTGGAAGTACTGTTTGAAGCCACCACTGTTACCTTATAATTGCTTGTTGTGGCTCTTGTTCTGATGCCTTCTTAGCTGTCTCTCCTCACCACTCTGCTTGCTATACCCATTGCACCCTGTGACTTTCAGTTTGATAGTTTTGGAGAGCACCTACCACACTGTGTACTCACTGTCATACTCTGCAGAAAAGAAAAATACTAATGTGGTTTTTAGCAGGTAGTAGGGTAAACATGATGGAGGAGAAGAAATACAAACAAGCTTCAAAGGTAGTAACCAGATGAAATATTTCTTGGTGTTCTGTAAAACTTGCTATCAAGTGGAAGGGCAGGGATTGGTGATGAGTTCTGTCTCACATTTTCTCAGTGGAAGAGATGTTGGTTACCTCTAGAACATGTATGAATCATTAGGAAGCAGTGGGGGAACATTTTTAAGGTGCTTAAGACATAATTAATAGGAAAGAAATGGTGTAACATGCTTGTCATTTAGAGGGGCCTAGAACTGTGTTAAGCAGTGCAACTAGAGTGCATCCATGATTTACAAAACTAGACTATTCACACCAAATGAGATCATACAAACTTCAGTGAAGCATTCTCTATCCTAATTCTAGTTGATTGACTACTGTGGTATTAATTTGCTAATCTCAGCTTTCAAACTCAATGAGAAATATTCTCTATTGACTCTAAGAATGAAATACAGAAAGGTTGCTCCTCTTACCCATTCAGTGATGAAAAAATATTCTATAATCAGACTGATTTATAATGCTTCTGGCAACTGGAAGGTGAATATAAACTTTACTTCAGCTCTCAGCACCCATATTTTGCATTTTCACTGTCTGTGGTTAATCCTTTACCAAATTGTATTGGAAACAGAGGAGGGAAACATAAAATTACTGATCATGCTGAATGTTATAGTTTATTTTTGCAGGTTGTTTCATCAATACAATCAAGTTGACTTGATTTATTTTTATTTATTCTTTCTCTGTGTGTGTGTGTCCCCTGTCCCCCCCAGAAGCTCCTCCAATCTTTAATTCACAAAGTCTCCTCTCAGAAATTTCAAAGGATACTTCTTTAGGTGCTTGACTGCCTTCCCTTGTCTATTTGCTCTTACTTTGCATGCAAGATAAAGGCAGAAGCCTTTTTTCTCATTGTGTACACATAGTGTTAATGGATCTGGTCTGCCTGTATTGCCTCATTAGTGGAAACAGCTCAAAACGCAGAAGTCTTTCAGTGTATGCAAATAAGGCAGAATCATCTACCTGAGAGTTAATATTCTCTACTTTTAAGTGTATTCTAAATCTAATGTTTGTATTTAGAGCATAACATCCTGTTCTCTTTTTTATGGGCAAAAAGCTAAGCAGGCTCAGGCAGCTGTTTGATGTTGGCTTCAAGTGTTATTAATTTCATATTCTATTATTCTTTTCACTGTAGCACAAGTGAAGCTGATGTGGAGGCTGTCATGGATAAGTTGTTTGATGAGCTGGCTCAGAAACAAAATGATTGTACGTAAGTTAATTTCTCTTGAAAGAGAATACATTTAGAACACAATGCCCAATCTCCACTGACCAATTAATAAGTTCCATTGCTGTATATGGGTTGATGCCACACTCAAGTGGCAGTCATTGTATCAGCATTTTGTCTAATTTATGTGTTGAATCATGTGCTATTATTCATCAAGCTATGCATTTCCTATCTGGTAAGAGATGAATTTTATAGTAATTATCCAGAGAAGATTGAGTCTTTGTTCATGTTCCCATAGTAACTAGACCAAGGATTCTAAAAGTGCAAGGCAGAGAGCTGAGGCTGAATAAAGCGTGTGGAACCATTGCAGACTTCACGTTTGAAGAGCTGTGTGACAGAGTGAGTACCCAGTCAAATCTAGATCAGCTAATACTCAGACTTTTCACAGTTAAAAAAAACCAAACCACTAACCCCAAACACAAAAACTCCCTATTTTTACAAGCTGTACTAAATTAAAAGGGATATTTTAACCTGGTGAAAAGATTTTTAATTTAACAGAGGAAAAAAAGAACTCCACAAAAGAACAGTAATTTTCTTTTTAATGATACACTATATTCACTCAAGAATATAAAATATTTTCTTCAAAATTGCTAATATAGTATGTGCCTGGGCCAGCATCAATCATAGAGTCATAGAAGAGTTTGGGTTGGAAGGGACCTTACAGATCATCGAGTTCCAACCCCTCTGCCATAGGCAGGGACACCTCCCACTAGATCAGGCTGCTCAGTGCCTTGTCCAGCCTGGCCTTAAACCTCTCTGGGCAACCTGTTCCAGTGTTTCACCACTCTCAATGTAAAGAATGTCTTTCTTCTATCTAGCCTGAATCTACCCCAGTGCTTAAATATCTGATGCTTAAATATTAGCAGTTACAACTTATCAATATGTAAATAGCTTTCAAATACTGTTTTAAAAAAAATCTTTGATTTGGGTTGATACTTAAGCAAAGACACCACCAAAGTGAAGCTATTGTTGCTTGCTTTCATTGTGACTACTTATACAGGGGATGTTTAATCCCAGCCTTCTCAAAATTTGACAGATTTTGCTAAATACTGACAAATTCTCAGCTGAACATGCAGGATGTGATTCCTAAAAAGCTCTCTTAGTATATGACTGTTAGTGAATTTGAAGATACTATCCTAGAAGTTGCATTCTATGTCAGTGATTTCTCTGCTGACGCCTGAATTTACTGTTAAATCATCACAACTCTAAATTGGGCTGATAGCAGCTTTGATTGAGGATGCTGACCTTTGGTTATAACCTTTTGTTTTTACTTCTTTGTAGCTTCCAATTCAGTAAGTATTTGGACAGAAATTTCAGTGGTTATGTTTCAGACATATGTTTTAGGCTTTGCTGATTTGTAGATGCAGACAAAACCAGATAGGTATTGTGAGAATGGAGTTTTATCATGGACATAAGCATTTGTTTTCAGAGTTATTCTTCATTGTGCCTCTTATTGTATTAGGAAACTATGATGATTGCATACCCTTTAAAGTTCTTTAGTCCAGTAAATGCCATATGCACTTACATAAATTGCTTTTAAAAAGAAGTGCTCTGGTAGCTCACATGGCAGTGGCCACTACCTTGATTTTGAAAGTTCTGGTCTTATTGAGGAATTGTGTTGGATTCAGACCCATCTTGGCATGAGAGAGCTGAGGTGCTTAATTTTTGCTCAGAACAAGTAAAGAGAATATTTATGAAATGTTTAAATATTGTTTAAGAGTACTTTTCTTGCATTGATCACCCAGGATTTGGGAAGTCATGTTGTCTCAGTTCAGATGCATTATGGTAGTCTCCAATGGAGTAATCATGTGCTTAGAATGAAAACAACACAGCACACTAAAGTTTTCTTTGTTTCCTTAGTCATGGCTTATTTTCTTTGCATTTTTTTCCACTTTTAATTGTTACATACAATTATTTATTTTGCTGTATTTTTTCTCTTCAGATCACTGATGGTACTTCCATAATTGTTACATTAGTGCTTTAGTTAAGACATTGTGCTCACTTCATATGCAGAGTACTCATAAAGTTCATAATTATCCATTAAATTTCACTGAATGGCTTGAATTTGATCTAATATGATTTTTTTTCACAAATTTAAAAACTTACAGGGCTTTGTAGCAGTAGTAAAAAATTCCCATTAGTCTAAGCCAACTTTTAAGACTTTGTCTGCCCTGTTGTCTTCAAAAACCTTCTAAAAGGCCAAAGAAAAATTCAATTGACAAACCATGAAACCATGTTCCTTTTTTCATTAAATCTTTTAACTCTTTGATGCAAAAAATGTATACGTGCAGAATCTTTTTAAACTGTGACAATGACAAGTCATTCCCACTAAAGCCACAGAAGAAAAGGAAAAATAGGTGGGGTCTAGAAGTGTGTGCTGCTGGTTTGTAACCAGAAAAGGCCCCAAAGAATCATTCTACATGACAGGAAGTAAAAAGCTATTCACGTATATTTAAGTATATTTAAGCTGGTGGAACGAGTCCAGAGGAGGGCC
>VZTY01033859.1:0-14128 GCA_013400935.1 Turnix velox
CTATTCTATGATTCTAACATGAAGTCTGATCCTCACACCGAGATGATGTTTGCAATTTCCATATGCCAAATGAGTTTCAGCGACATCGAATCATAGAATAGTTTGTGTTGGACCGGACCTTAAAGATCATCGAGTTCCAACTGCCCTGCCACAGGCCGGGACACCTCCCACTAGAAATGCATTTCAACAGAAATATTTTGTCTTTTCTAAACATAGAAACATAGAATAGTTTGGGTTGGAAGGGACCTCAAAGATCATCGAGTTCCAACCCCCCTGCCATAGGCATCTGCGTTTACACCGCTTGGTTTTAACCAGCAGCTGTGTCTGGAAAAGTCACCTGGTTGAGTCCGTTTGCAAAGAGGATCTAATTGTTTTTAGAGACCCCCTCCTGCCAGCGGGTTGGGGGAGCCGGTGCCGCCGGTGCCCCCGCTCCCTGCCGGACACAGCAGCCCCCCCCACTCCCTTCCCCACGTGACGCTCCGCCGCCCTGACGTCATTTCCGCACGCCACTTCCGCATTTTGCGGCGTTCGCGCCCTTTATCCCCGCAGCCTCTCCTGGTCCCCCATGGCGGCTGCCGGTACCGAGCGGGCGGCACTCCCTCAGCTCTGACCCTGTACGTGACATGGCACACACCTCTGTTGGGGGGAGCTGGGCCTCTTGGGGGTCGCTGAGGGATCCGGGGGGGGGACGTCGTGTGGCCTCGGCCGGGGGGTCCTGGGAGTTCCTGGGGGTGCTTGGAGAGGGGGCTGATGGGGCTTCCTGGAGTCAGGCAGGGGTTTGGGTGGGGGGACTCTCGATGCTCGAGTCCTGGGAGGTGCTCTCATGCCAGGGGGTGTTTCTTCTGAGGGGGGAGTCCCGGTGCACTGGGAGGGGTCTTTGTGCGAGGGGTGCGTTTGGTGGTAGGGTGAGAGGGGTTTGGTGCCCGAAGATGTTTCTGCTGCCCTGGGAATTCTTTATGGGGAAAGTCTTTGGAGGGGGTGGGGGTCCCTGTAGGGGACTCTCATTCCAAGGGGTGGCTTTGGGATGTGATTTTGGGGAGCGGCTGCTGGGATTTTCCTCACGCCTTGTTGTGTTTCCTATCTTTTCCAGCCTTCCATCATGTTCTCAGAGCAGGCGGCCCCCACGGCACAGGGTCTGCTGACCCCCCCCTCAGCCCAGGCCCCCACCTTCCCCAGGGTGTCCGTCTCAGCCTACACTGACCTCTCCCAGCCTTTCCTGCTGCGCCAGCGCAGCTTCAGCCGCCAGTACGCACACGTCTACGCCGCCCGGCTCCTCCAGATGCGGCCCCTCCTGGAGAAGCGAGCACAGCACAAGTGGGGTGAGTCCCTTTGGGGAACCCCCTGTGCCACCCCGACACTTTGTGAAATGAGTCACAACCATCCAACTCGTGGGCTTTTGGGCGATTTTCTCAGTGCATATTGGCTGTTGGTGAGCTTAGGCACAGTGTTAGTCATAGAACTGTAGAGATGGAAGGGATCTTCAGAGGCCATGTAGTGCCACCCCCTGCAGTGACAAGGACGTCTTCACTAGATCAGGTTGCTCAGAGTCTCAGCAAGCCTGGTCTTGGAGGTCTCCACCCCCTCTCTGGGCAGCCTTACCACCCTTATGGGGAAGAACTTCTTCCTCTAACCCTGCCCTGCTCTAGTTTAAACCACTGCTCTTTGTCTTCTGGCTGCACACGCCAACTGGTCTCTTCTCCAGGCTGAACATCCCCAACTGTTTGCCCTCCTCTAGTTTCAAACCACTGTCCCTCATCCTATCACTCCATACCCTATCGCCTGTAGGACCTTCAGATACTGGGAGGCCCCTAGATGGTCACCCTGTAGCCTCTTCTCCATCTCAACAGCCCCTACTCTTGCAACCTGTTCTCATAGCAGAGGATGATCTAGCTCTCGGATCATCCTTGTGGCCTCCTCTGGACTCTCTTCAGCAGCTCCATGCCCTTCTTGTGCTGAGGGCTCCAGAGCTAGAGGCAATAACTCGGGTACGGTCTCACTAGAGCAGATCAGAATCACCTCTCTCCACCTGCTGGCCACAGCTCTTCTGGTAAAGCCAAGGTATGGTTGGTTTCTGGGCTGTTAGCACACATTGTTGGCTCATGTCCAGGTTTTCACCTATGAGCACCCCCTAGTCCTTTCCACAGGGCTGTTCTCTATCACATTATCTCCCATTCTGTACTGGTAGTGAGGATTGGCCCTGCCCAAGGGATCAGAGAACCCACAGGTGGATTTTTGTGAATGGTTTTCCACTGGACAGCATCCCAACATTTCTAAAGTAACATTTCAACACCACCACGTGGGTTTCTGCTGGCTGGCAGCAGCATGAGAGGCAGGAGGTTTGTTGGGGCATGTAGAGGCACCAGTTGTGCTGGTGGAGTGGGTATTTCCTTTGGCAGGATTGGTGAGCAGGTGGTGGGTGGGATTCTCACACTCGAGACTTTCCATCCAAAGGTGTAAGCACCAGCATTGAGTGAAGCCATGGCTGGGCCAATGCTGGGGCTGATATCTCTGAGGCTGAGATCTCCATCTGGTCTGGGCAAAGCACATGGCTCACTCACCACCATAAAAACCCATTATTGAATTTCACCACGCTCAGACCATTCAAGCATTAGGCTTTGCCCTTCTGTGGAGATTTCCTCGTTTTTCTTTCTCTTCCTGGTCCCGTGGCTGCATGCAGAAACAGAGCCCATGCTGGACTGAGTTCTACAGTGATGCCGTTCCTTGGCTGGCTGCTCCTCATGTGATGGGATGAGATTCCTGGAGTTTGTCTCACAGTGAGCAGCGCCCACAGGCAGAATCTGGAGAGAGTGGCCCCTTCTTCCCCCAGACATGCACATTCTGGGGGGTGAAAGCCAAAAATAAGAAACTGAAATGGCATTGTTTTTCCTGACTTGGAGCCTTTGCATTCATGGGAAATGGATGAAGTTCCATTTACAGCTCTGCTTAGTGTGGGGGTGCCTGTGATGGCAGTAGGTACCGTCCCCAGGACAGCATCAGGTCCAGCAGGCTCATGATCAGCAAAGGCAGATTTTGGAGGGAGAAATGTCCCACAGGCAGAAGGGACAAGCTGGAGGAAGGTCCAACATGATGGTGGGCACTGGTTTTCTGAGAGAGGAACCTGACAGCTCTCCCAGCAGCAGCCAGTCCTCCTTCCTCTCGGCTTCACAGCTTGATTTAAACAAGGGGGAAATAAAATTCCTGCAGTCATGGAAATGATAGTTCCAGAGCATCTCTGAGTCCTTGTCAGTGAAGAGAGAAGTCTTGGCTCAGCTTATGCTGAGGGAGGTGCTTTTTTTTTTGCTGTCTGCAAAGGCTCCCCAGCCTCAGAGAGTCAAGAGCTGGGGCTGTGATGCTCTTTACACCTCCTGAGCGTTGTTTCCCACAGCCTGTTGCACCCTCTGGACCCCCGTCTAAAGCCTCAATTGTCTAAGGCTCAATTATGTTCTTCAGTCAGGAAAAACTCCAGTCCTCCCCAGCAGCCTGTTTTCTTGTCCACATCTTCCCAGTTTCCCGGTGGTGATGGAGATCCTGGCTTCCAGCAGGGATCTCAGACAATGAATCCAGCCCTGGCTGAGGTCAGCCTTGAGGGTGGGGAACAGTCTCCTCCCTGCCAGATTGGAGTGAGATGCTGCGAGAGCACACGCTCTGTGCCCGGCCAGGGCAATCTTGGACCCATGTACTCTTCCTGAGCAGAGCTGGACTTGTTGGCCCAGCGGGAGTTCTGCATGGTGTCTTGGGTGATGCTGGGAGTAGTCCCTCAGACCCCAACTTGACCCAGCTTTCCTCTGCCTCAATGCAGAGGAAATGCCTGCAGGCAGTGCTGGCTCTCTGGTATGCTTTGCTGGCTCCATCTGGCCTACACATGTGGATTTGGCTCCATAACACCGGGCAAAGGAGAGAGACAAGCATTGAAACATTCCCCTACTGCCTCTCACTGGCCTCCACCCTCAGGCAATTCGAGTTGGTCCTGGCCCACCAGGAGCTGTGTGAGCCCTGGAATCTGTCCCTGAGGTTGCTGAGCCCTGTTTCTCTCTACAGGGAAGAACGTGGTGCTGAGGAAGCTCTGTGAGCTGCGAGCAGGGGAGAAGTGCTGCGTGGTGGGGACACTTTTCAAGGCAATGCAGCTGCAGCCCTCCATCCTGCAGGAGATCAGTGAGGAGGTAATGGTGTGGGGACATGCCCTCCTTCCTTCCCTGTGCAGCTCAAGGGAATGTGCCAGTAAACATCAGGACTTTGGCTGGCTTCCCATCTCTTCCCTGGTGCTCGCTGTGGCCAAGCAAGTGGGAGCCACTAGGGTGATAACCTCTGTACCCACCCAGTCCCTAACCAGTGCTGTTCTTGGGACCACCCCTTTGTGTGCACCCTCTGTGTGCCTCCTTCCAAGGGATCCTGCCCTTGTAGGGTTTGGATCCTGCAGAATTGGCAGAGCAAAACACCCTTTTCCCTGCTGCAGGGGAGGAGGATGAGTGTGACAAGAGGGAATCTCTGCTGTCCTCATGTGGTGCTGGAGACATGTCTCCTGTGGAGCACGATGGCCTTGCTAGTGGCATGAGGGGCACCATGCCTGCCAGGCAGGGTTCAGAGGCAGATGAATGCTTGCCCCACCGGTAATTTGATTGCAAACACATGTCCCGAGGTGAGCCCCGACTCTGTTCCCCCCTTCCAGAGCTTGGTCCCCTCCCCCAGCCTGGCTGAGCCACTTCCTCCCTGTGTGGGAGCTGCAGTCTCGTTGCTGGGGCGCTGCGGGGAGGAAGCCTTAAGTGCAACCATCTCAGCCAGTGCCGTGCAGCTGGGGAGCAGCAGCTGGGGAGCAGCTCTGTAGTGGCAGTGGGGTGTTGGCTAGGCCGGCTGGGGGGGCCACAGCGGCAGCTCTCATGAGTCATGGAAACCCACACTCTGGTTTCCACCAGCAGGGTTTGGCTGGTGGGGGAGGAGGAGGGCCTTTTGGGCAGCTCAGCCTCACTGAGGCCATCACAGCCTGCCCTGTCTCCCACCAGCACAACCTGGTGCCTCAGCCACCCCAGCCCAAGTACATCCACCCCTCTGACGAGCTGATTCTGGAGGATGAGCTGCAGCGGATCAAGCTGGAAGGAGCAGTTGAGGTGCAGAAGCTTGTGACAGGTACCAGGATGATGGTTTCTCAGGGAGAGCTCCCTTGCTGGCTCTGGCTGGGCACTTGACTGGCCACTCTCTGCCATAGGGACCATCTTTGCAGTGTATGGCACAGAGCAGGATGATGGGAAGTTCCTGGTAGAGGATCATTGCTTTGCTGACCTGCCTCAGCCACTGTCCTGGAATGGCCCTAGCTCAGATCGGTGAGTCTCCATGGTGACAAGAGCAGGGCTGGCACCATGTCCCCTTCCGAGTCCCTCACCACTGGGGGCCATATTGTAGAATCATGGTATGTGTTTGGTTATAAGGGACCTTAAAGATCATTTTTACGGCTCTTGGCAGGGACACCTCCCCTCAGCCCAGGCCACTCCAAGCTCCATCCAGCCTAGCCTTGAACCTTTCCAGGGATGGGGGAGCCACAGCTTCTCTGCACGACCTGGGCTGGGGACTCACCCCTCACAGCAAAAATTTCTCCCCAGGATCTCACCTAAATCTCCCTCTTTCAGTGTCAAATCCTCCCTCTTCATCCTGTAGCTCCCCTCCCTGATCCAGAATGCCTCCTCAGCTTTCCTTTTAGGGACTGGAAGGGGCCCTAAGTTGCCCCCATGATCTTCTGTTCTAGAACCCTCCGAATCTCTCACCCCCTACTTACAACAGGGGGACTTCAGCCCTCACAGCATCTCTTGGACTTCCTCATTTGCCCCATGAGTCCCTCAACCTCTTCCCCTGTAACAGGGGAGGGGATTTAGTTTTGCCAACACCTCTTGAGAGCAGGAAAAGCAACATCACCATTCCCTGTAGAGCCCCTCCCCATCACCAGCATCTGCCCCATGTGCCCAGTGGAGCTGGTAACTGATGCCAAGAGAGATGTGGGGTGTAGGCTGGTGTCCCCTTGTCTGGCTGTCAGTGTGGGCCGGGAGTGTGACGTGCTGCCCCCCCGCCAGGTTCATCCTGCTGGTGTCAGGGCTGGGGCTGGGCAGTGGCAGTGGTGAGTCCCTGCTGAGCACGCAGCTGCTGGTGGACGTGGTGACAGGGCAGCTGGGTGCAGAGGGTGAGCAGAGCTGTGCCGCGCACATCTCCCGTGTCATCATGGCAGGGAACCTGCTGAGTGAGAACACACAGAGCCGGGACACCATCAACAAGGTACAGTGGATGGGGGATCTTCAGCCTTTTGACAGGGCTCTCCGGCGTCCAGGCTGGCACAAGGAGTCCTTCAAAAGCATTGGAGGTGGCACAGGGCTGTTCTCTAACTGTCTCCTCCCTGCTCCAGGCCAAATACTTGACCAAGAAAACCCAAGCAGCCAGCGTGGAGGCTGTGAAGATGCTGGATGAGATCCTGCTGCAGCTTTGTGTGAGTGCTCGGAGCTGGGTAGGGGCTGGACAGGGAACTGAGTAGCTTCTGGTGGAGAGAGCCTGGCTTCCGAGCCAGGGAAGCAGTGCTCTGTCAAACAGCCTATGGGTGAAGAGTGGCAAAAGTGCCTTCCCTGGCCCCCAACCTCAATTTGAGCACTACATTTGGCCATCCCCAGTAATCCCTGCTCTGCCCACAGACTTCTGTGCCCGTAGATGTGATGCCTGGTGAGTTTGACCCCACTAACTACACGCTGCCACAGCAGCCACTGCATCGCTGCATGCTGCCCCTGTCCAGCACCTACTCCACACTGCAGCTGGTCACCAACCCCTACCAGGCTGAGGTGGATGGAGTCAGGTAAAAAACCCTGGTGTGCTACCAGCTCTGGGACAACTGCTGGGCACAGGGATCACAGAGGAAGTATCTTCCCTCTTTCCTTCCTTCCCTCCCCCAAAATACAGGGTTTTGGGGACATCGGGGCAGAATGTCAGTGACATCTTCAAATACAGCAGCATGGATGACTACCTGGAGATCCTGGAGTGGACACTGCTAGCAGGACACCTCTGCCCCACAGCCCCAGACACCCTGGGTAAGACAAGGACTGGGTGGGCATTGGGGCTACAGGGGTGCCCTCCAAAGGGGTGAAGGTTCACGTTCCCCTCCTAATTTCCCTCCCTCCTAGGCTGCTACCCTTTTTACAAATCAGACCCTTTCATCCTCACTGACTGCCCTCACATCTACTTCTGTGGCAATGCTCCCCACTTCCAGTCCAAGCTGCTAAAAGGTGAGTCCTGCCACCTGCAGTACTCCCCAGTCCTTGCTTGGGGCTGAGACCCCATGCTGGGCTGCCAAAATGGGGGGGTTTGTCCACCTGATGCCCCGCTGTCTTTGTAGGGAAAGAGGGACAGAAGGTCCTGTTGGTGACAGTGCCTGCCTTCAGCAGCACGCAGACCGCCTGCCTCATCAACTTGCGTGACCTCAGCTGCCAGCCCATCAGCTTCTCTGGCTTTGGGGCTGAGGACGATGATGGGGACATGGAGGTCAGTCCCTGACTGAGAAGGCAGGGCAAGGACTCCATAAACCCTTGTGAGGGTCCTGGCACCCACCAACTGGCTGTCATCCCTCTCTGTCCTCCCAGGATGGCTGGGAAGGAGCAGTTGGGGCACAGGAGAGTGGAAATGCTCGTACCAATATAACTTGATTTATTTGTGTAGCAAAAAACTGTGTGTAGGGGACAGGGGCTGCATCTTCCTCCGTGTGGGCCCTGCCCTGGGGAGCAAGACCGCCCCTCAGTCCCGGGAGAGAGGGATGGGATGAGAGCTGGGTCCTCCTACATGACCCCCTTCCCTACCAGGCAAGGGCTGGCACTGCCCAGCTCTGAGTGACAGGGCAGCACCTTCTCTCTTGCCCAACTCTGGAGCCTGGAAAGGGGGAAGATCTGCAGCCGCGCAGCTGCAGGGTGAGTGTGGGCATGGCATGCCCTGCAGTCCCAGGAAGCAGCACAGCTGAGAAGTACAGCCCACCTGGGTCGGGCTGCTCAGAGTGGGGTGCCTGGGGGCTTGAGGAAGACTTCAGAAGCAGATGCCAAAGCCTGCAGCAGCCAAAACCAAAGCAGACACAAGCATCTGGCCTGGGTTTAAGGCAGGATCCAGAGGATGCTCTAGTCACCAAAGTTCACAGTGTAGGTCTCCGCTGTGGTGAAGGGCTGTGCTGTCCCCGTGCCCAGCTCCCAGGCTTCTGTCTCCGTCACCAGCTCGGTCACCACCTCTGTTTCAGTGTCCATCTCCCAGGTTCCAGCTGTGGGTGGCTCTTTGCTCCAGGGTATGTAGGCTGTGCTGCTGAAGAGGGAGGGTGGGACCGTGGTGGGCAGTGGGGCTGTGGGGCCACTGGTGGCCATAGTGGCATTGAGACGCCGAAGCCTCAGCTGCTCCCGCAGCCGCATGCGGTGCCGCAGCCGCAGCTGCAGGCGCAGGCGCTCACGGGGTGTCATGGGGCGGCCAGGCACGATGCGGCGGATGGGCCGGTTCCCATTCATGGCCATGATCTCCCGGATGCGTTTCCAGTTGGAGCGCGACAGGACAAAGTTGCACTGGGTGGCCCCGATATCATAGAACACGCTGCAGGTCTTGACACTGGGGTTGTAGCCCTCAGCCCGAGCCCAGACGCGGTACTCGCCAGGGTTCAGGATGCGCCAGAAGTCCCCGCCGCTGGCTGCAGGCAGCAGGGTGTGAATGAAGGACACGGCGCACAGTGCTACTGGCACCCTGCCCTGCATCCTGCCCTGCCACCCCACCTGTCTTGATGCTGTGGTCGATGCCCCCCACAACAATGGTTGCATTAGCAATGGGTTCTCCCTGCTGGTCTGTCACCACACCCTTGATGCCCCTATGGACCTAGAGGAGGGAAGAGGGAAAAGAGGAGCTGTGTGGGGTGGGCAGGGCAGCCAGTCTCCCCCAGCCCAGCTACTACCTGCTCCATGAAGGTGAGTAGCGACTCCTTATTGTTCTCCCACTCCTGCTGCAGCTCACTCTCATGGGGGAACTTATCACAGCCCAGGTAGATGGAGAGCTCCAGGCAGTTGGTGTGCAGGTAACTGAAGTCATTCATACCTGTGAAACATTCATGCACCCACCCAGCTGCTCGCTCGCCTTCACAAGGCGGGAGCATGGGGCAGGTACCCACTTACTGCCAGCCCGGGGGTGCCACTTGGCTCCCTGCACAATGCCCATGGCATCGGTCATGTCCTGTGTGTGACAGCCTCCACGGAAGGTCTCGGTCATGGTGAGGTGGGCTGAAGCATAGGAGATGGCAAGCCAGCGGAAGATGGCATGGTCTGGTGTCTCCTGCAACTCGGGGTTGTTATCCTCGTAGTCATCTGGTGGGCGAGGGACAGCCACAGGCATCTCCCTGACAGGCCGGGCTGTGTCAAAGGGGTAGGACACCAGCTTCTCCCCACCCTGCAGGTTGGCTCCCAGCACAAAGGGGTTCTTGTCCATCCATAACATCACTGCCCGTGTTTCCACTGCCACCTGCCAAGGTGGTCACAGCACTGTGAGATAGCACCTCCCTCTCACCATCCCATTGCCATACCCCCCTGCAGTAGCTCACTGTGGCATCCTCAGCCAAGTAGTGGTCTGGGATGGGGATGTGATGGTTGGGGAACTTGTGGGGCACCAACTTCCTCTCCTCGGCCGCCCACAGCGCTGAAGCCAAGTCAGGAAAGTTCTCAAAGAGATCGTAGCCCTCCTCTGTCCAGTGACCCAGTGCCCAGTTGCCCAGCTCGGAGCCCTGTGGCCAGCCCAGGGTAACAGTGAGCCCCACAGGCTGTGTCCTGCCATCCCCTCCCTGTCCGATACTGTCCCAACTCCCTGCCCCCTTACCGCATCTCGGGCCAGCTCATAGCCATCGGGGTTGAGGGAGGGTACGAGGTGGATGCGTGTTTCGGTCACGAGGCTCCGCACCCGTGGGTTGCCATCCTGGTATTCTTTGCAGAGGAACTGCATGAGCAGGAGCAGCAGTTCCCGGCCCAGCACCTCGTTACCATGCAGCCCCGCAGTGTACCTGAACTCAGGCTCTCCTACAGGCAGGGTGTGGGCAGGCTCAGTGTGGTACCCACACCCTGCCTGCCCTAGCTGTCCCCCACCCTCCTGTCCTCACCTGTCTCATGCTCGCCTGGGTTGTCAGAGATCTCCATAGCATAGATCTTCAAACCCCGTGAGCTCTTTCCAATGTTGTAGATGCGGGTGATGGTAGGACACTCCTCGTTCACCACCTTCATCAGCTGCAGGCAAAAGGGAAGCAGGTGATGGAGGGTGGCAATGCTTTGGTGAGGAGTGAGCCCGCCATCAAAGAGGAGCCCACCCCAAGGAGGAGTCCAACCCACAGAAGATCCCACCCCTGCAGAAGAATCTAACCAATGGAAGATCCTACCACCACAGAGGAGTCTGAGCCATGGAAGTTTCTTCCACCACAGAAGATCTGACCCCTGCATGGAGGTGTCCACCCCATGGAGGTGCTCACCTGCCTCATGTCCTTGAAGCTGTGGTGGCGGAAATCCAGGTTGTCAGTGGAGGTCACCTCGTTCTGCTGGGTGTAGTAGCTACTGATAGCTGCAGTGGGCAAAAAAGGCTCAGTGGTGGGGGGTCAGGGAGATGTGACACCCCCTCACACCATGAGTGGTGAATCCCACACTTTAGGATGGCTCTTACTGGAAAGGGGACAGCCCAGGACCTCAAGGCGCAGGCAGAGGCTGCCATTCCACGTCTGTGGGTAGATGCGGATGAAACGGGCCACAACAGGCTCAGGGAACTCAGTCAGCACTGGTGTGTCCTTGTCCACGTTCCCATAAAACATCTGACAAGGGGAGTGACATGTAGCCAAAGCATATCAGTCCCCATTGTCCCCATTTCCTGCCCCTCCAACCAGCCTGTTCTGGGATCCCGCACCATCTCCTCGTAGCCGTTGGTGTACATCACCCAGTTCTGGCTGTCGTTGCTGAAGCCCACGTAGAAGCTGGTGACAAAGTCCTCACTGCGGGAGGAAGGGAACAGGTTGGGAGGGGGAGTCCCCAAGTCCCAACATGGCCGCAAATCCTCCTCCCACCTGCCCTGTCCCCATACTGGATCTGGGAGTCACGGCCCTGGGTAATGACACCAGTGAACTTGGTGGTGCGTCGGGTGTCCACCTCCAGCCAGTGTGCCCGGCTGTCATCCTCAGCACACCAAGCTCCATCGAAGAAATCATCCTCATTGGTGCCAGCCTGGGCAGCAAGGGGGACACGGATGAGAGAGAGACCACAGGACATGGGTGGGCACAGGGTGGGGTGAGTGACCCTCACCTGCATGTTGAGGCGGCCACGCTGGGCATGCAGCCCATGGCGCAGCATGGAGGAGGCCAGCATCTGGTCGTCATCGATGCGGTGGGACTCCAGGCCGATGGGGGGACATTCTGCAAAGAGTAGGGCAGGAAGAGAAGGTGACAAGTGCTCCCACAGCTGGGTGCCTGCTCCCACCCCCAGGAGCATCCACACTCACTAGTTTTCTCCTGTGGAGGAAACCATTCATCCTCATCTGGATCCCACTTCTTCCCTCCTGGCTTTTTGGGTTTTCCTGAAAAAGAAATGTATGGGGACAGGGGGTAAAGCCCAGGGCAACAGGGGCGAGGGGACAGGGACAGGGAGCTGGCACCCACCTTTGCGGTCCCAGCCCTTCTCCTCCACCCAGGGGTCCTCTTCCTCCTCCTCCACATCCTCCTTGCTGACACCACCTTTCTTAGGCTTCCCTAGGATGGGAGAACGGCTGCTGGGGCTGTGCCACCCACCCCAGGGATGTGCTGCCCACCCCAGGGATGTGCTGCCCACCCCAGAGATGTGCCACCCACCCCAGGGACATGCCAACTGCTCTGGGAATGTGCCACCCCAAGGATGTGACACCCACCCTTGGGATGTGCCACCAGCCTTAGGGACATGTCACCCACCATGAGAACATGCCATCTGCTCTGTGGACCACCCTGAAGACATGCCAAGACGTGCCAAGAGCCCCAAGGACATGCCACTCCCCCCAGGAATATTCTACTCACCCCAGGGACCTGTCACCCCCCTCACTTCCCCCAGGGACATGCCACCCACCCTGGCACTCGGCCTCTGCTGGTGTCTCACATTGTTTGTGTTTCTCCTCATCTGTCTCCATCTCATCCCCTTTGTCCGTCTGTTTCCGGGGTTTGGGTGGGGGGGGCAGCCCATAGGCCACTGCAAATGCAGAGGGGGAGGCATTGGGACACCCCTTAGGGTAGGGAGGATGGGGGGGAAACATGAGTGGGAGCCAGCTGTGGGGTCAGGCAGTGCTCCTCAGGGATGTGTGGTTCTAGGGTGCCTCAGAAGCTGCCCCAGCTTGTCACTCACAGTCATCGTAGTCGGGTGGCTCAAAGTTCTCCTTGTAAACCCCTTCTGTCACCGTCACGGGTGGTGGGGGGAGCTGGGGGGGCACAACCTCTGGTCTCGCTGGGGAGAGTAAAAAGAGCAGTGCTGGAGAGGAGGGGGGGGCACAATAGGGGTACCTCCAATCCCTTGAGGTCCCCACACCTCTGCTGCACCCATGCAGCATGGACTCCCTCCATGTCTCTGAGGGGTCCCTAAACCTTTACAAGGTCCCCTCTGTCTCCACAGAGACAGTGTGCTCCTGTGTCCCCAGATTCTGCAGGATTCATCTGTGTCCTCACAAGGGATCCCCGTGCCCACTTCAGACCAGGTAACTCCAAAATTATGGTCCTCTGGGTCCCCAAGACCCAAGGGGGGACTGTCCTTCCCTTTTTAGCTCCCCTTGGCCCCCACTTACGTGGCTCCTCTGGCTGAGGCCAGACTCTCTGGGGTTTCTTCCTGCTGGGGGGCTTGCGGGGCTTCTGCTGCCGATGGATGTACTCGACTGGGGACAGAAGGGGGAGTGGCACTGAGTGCGGGGGTGGTAGGATCGATGGGGACACCCCACCATCCTTCCTTGCAGGCCAAGGGACCCCAGTGGTGTGTGTCTCCCCGCCCTCTTCCCCCCAGCAGCCGACGCCCTGGCTCCATACAGTCCTCGTAGTCCTCCCGCTCCAGCTGCTCGTTGTAGTCCAGCGTGGGTGGCTCTGTCTCCTCGGGGACATCTGCAGGGAGGGGACAAGTGGGAATGGAGTGCAGGGGTGGCTCTGGGGTGCAGAGGTGGTATTTGGGGGCAGGGAGGTGGCCCCTAAGGTCCAGGGTGGAAGCACCAGGGTACGGTGAGGAGGCCCTGGGACTCACGGAGGTGGGGGTGAAGATTGGTGGCCGTGGGGCACAAGAAGGTGACAACAAGGTGAAAGGAGGTGGCATTTCAGAACAGAAAGGTGATACTGGGTTGCAGAGGTTGCCTTTGGGCACAGGGAGGTAGCCCCAGGTTGCAGGGATGTGGCACAGGGGAACAGGGAGGCGGCCCCGCGTTGCAGGAAGGTGATACCATGGATCAGTGAGGTGACGTCGGGGTGCAGTGAGGACACAGCGAGGTCGCCCCAAGGCCGAGGCACTCACCAGAGTCGGGCTCAAGGTTCCAGCCCTCCCGGCTGAGCCCCCAGGGCTCCCTCGGTGGTTCCTCCAGCTCTCCTGAGGACAGGGATACAGTGAGGGGCTGGGGGTGCCCCCCCGCCCTGTTCACCCCCCAAGAGCCTCCCGCTTCAGCCCCGCTGGAGGTGATGTAGGGTCCCCAAGTCTCACCTCGGCCTCCTTCATCCTCTTCCGTCTGGTCGGGTGAAGGCTGCAGCGGGACATGGGGAGTCCCCGCATCATCTTCATCCTGCGTGGGCTGTGGGGCGGCGGGGAGCGCCGGGGGGGGCGTGGGAAGTTCTGCTGAGGGCTTCTTGCTAGCGGTTTTTTTAGTGGCCTTGGGTGGTTTCTCCTTAGGCTTTTTGGAGCCTTTCGGGGATTTTTCGGAGACTTTTGGAGGCTTTTCCTTGGGCTTCTTAGGGGGCTTGCCCCTGTCCTTGTCCTTCTCCTTGTCTTTCTTGGAGACCCGGGATCTCTCCTTGGGCTTCTTGGTGGGTTTGGGAGGTTTTTCCTTCCTCCCCTTTTTGGGTTTCTCGGTCTCCGTCAGACCCGGAGAGCCTGGGGGGAAATGGGAGAGGCGGAAGGGCCGCCCCACCGCGGGGTGAGGAGCGGCC
>VZTY01033860.1:0-28803 GCA_013400935.1 Turnix velox
GAAAGAGATTCAACTAAATCCCCAATGTTGATTTGTTTTGAATCGGCTTGTCATTTTAATAATAGTTACTGTGTCGGTCACAGCCAACACAAGCCAGGAAGCAAGGAGGGTTTGGAAGGTCAAGGCTTGAATGCTTTTTACACTGTCATGACAAATGGATGTGTGTATTAAGCATGTGATCTTGCAGGTAGTTTTGAATAATTGAATACTTTGGGGCATTTGAGCAGTTATTCAGAATCAGCAGGGGTGGTATCTCAGCCTGTGCATTTACAAATAAAGGCCAGGGGCTATTAGCTATTTAAGGAAGAGACCTTTTCCAACTGCCAAGTTGAATACTTAGCTCTTCAGTCCTGTCTGAATTGTCCGGAACAGATGTCTGTCTCCACGTGAGATCCGCAGTGACTCTCTACAAGTTTGGGATGGAATCAAGGTTTGGTGTAGAGGAGACTGAGATGGGACTCTTCTCTTTCAGAACACAGGAGAACTTCACTGTAGCACACACAATAAGCAAGAGGTGAGAACCAGACAATAGTCCATGCTAAGGAACAGTGTCCCCTGGCACTTTCTTTTCTGCAGATGGAGGTGCAATTAGTGCTCCCCATCTCCAAGCACTGCTGGAGGACAAGGTTTGCATGGCTGCTGCTGTGCCAAGTACTGCAGGAGAGATTTCTGAGCCTTTCAGCCTCTGTGGAGGCTGCCAGCCTGAGACAGCTGGACAGCTGGGAGACCTTGTAGCAGCCTCCCAGCACCTGAAGGGGCTACAGGAAAGCTGGGGAGAGGCTGGTTGCAAGGGTAATTAGGAGCAATTAGGATGAGGGAACTAGAGCATGATGGGTTTAGATTAGACATTGGGAAGAAGTTCTTCCCCATGAGCATGGTGAGGTACTGAAACAGGTTGCTCAGAGAGGTGGTGGAGGCTTCATCCCTGGAGACATCCAAGGCCAGGCTTGCTGAGGCTCTGAGCAACCTGATCTAGTGCAGGATGTCTGTCCCTGATCCTCTGCAGTGGGGTTGGTCTAGATGACCTTTGAAGGTCCCTTCCAACTCCAATTCTGTGTGGATCCTCTGGATCCTTCTGACAGTCTCCCAAGTGAGAAGTGAGGCTGGCTAAGCCCTGCTAGCAGATATCATTATATAGTGTACACAGCTGGGAGAGCATCAGCTTGTCATCTGCAGTTGTCTTACTTCTTAATGTGGTGCAGTAAATTATAAATGTACACAAATGGCTCTGGAGCGTTTCATCCATAAGCTGCCAGACTGCAGTCTGTGTTTTGGAATTGCTGTTTTGGGGTTTGTTGCTCTTTCTGTGGATAACTTCATTAACTGCTACCAGGCATTTCTTAAAACTAAATAGATCACAGGAGAACTGTGTGTCCATTAGTGATTCTGTTAATAAAAACTTTAGGGTTGTTTTTTTTTTCATTCTATGAAAGATTTTTCTGTGCAACAACATTTTTGTTCTTTGTGATATGGTTATTAGCTGTTATTAGGTCATTTCAGGAAGGTCACTATTTGCATATCAGTGTGTTGCGAGGCTTAGAAGTATCCTCTGTAGGTCAACAGAAATATCTGAAACATAGATCGTAAGAAAAATGTTGTGGGGAAATAATTGTTTTTAAGTCCCTCTATGAGCATTATTTGTGTGCCTCTCTCTTCTGGGGTACAGCAGTGCTAAAAGCCCTGCAGTTTATGTATTATCTTTGGAATTGAAACCACAAATGACAGCAGAATTACAGTTAAAGGACAGTCAGGAGTGATGGTGAGCCCAGCATAAAATACAAGCTTGGCTATGGTTAGGATAATGTGCCCATCTAATAAGCAGCTTAACTTGGTGTATTACTGTGAAATAGAAAGAAGCATGAAATATGTGATGTGAATGGGAAGCTGGATTTCCTTGTCACTTCCTATATATGTTGCTGGAGCTGCCCTGGTTTCTCCAGGGTTACTTCTGAATTACACCAAACAAATAAGAGGCGGGTTTCTGCTTCTCAACTCTTTTTTTTTCTTTAAATTTAGAAACAGCAGCATAACTGGAATTCTCTGTTGCAGCTCTAGATTTGGAATTTTAATGTCATATAGAATATAGCCAGTAAAAACAGTCTAAAAGTTTTTTATTTTTTTCCTGATCAAATGCTGCCTGCTATGTCTTCATTCAATTCCATTAACGAAAATAGGTGTTGTTTCTTTCTTGCTAGTGGGAGTTGTATTGGACCACTAAAGGCCAATTTCAACAGA
This sequence comes from Turnix velox, assembly GCA_013400935.1. Classification (NCBI taxonomy): domain Eukaryota; kingdom Metazoa; phylum Chordata; class Aves; order Charadriiformes; family Turnicidae; genus Turnix; species Turnix velox. The sequence goes on from VZTY01033860.1 coordinate 2,236, forward strand.
TATATTAGCAAATACTAAGGCTTGATCCATAGTGTTTTGCAGTCAATAAATCAATGATCACTATCTGTGCTGTAGCAGGTCTAGTTCAGGTCTTAGTGTCTTTAAGATTGAGAGTGCCTGTCTCAAGTATCACTTCTTTAAGTTCTCTGAAATGGGTTAAATGGAGATAAATTTGGGGACTTGTTCATGTCCATTGGAGTTGCTCAAAATTTATGTTCTTCCCTGAGAATAGACTGTGCCCTGCTGTGCTTGGGCAGGGGAAAGCAGTAGCTTTTCCCCGTGGGCTATAAATAGCCTGCTGAATGTTTGTACTCTAAAGGAGGTGTTCGACCAACCACTGAAACAGTGTTTCCAAACAGCCTTAAATCACTTCCTAATCGCTTCTGTTATGGAGAGACAGGTTTTATACTTTTTTCTCTAGGCTTTTACGTGCATGAAGTTTCCTTTTAAGACTGTTGTGTGTGTTTCTCTCTCTCCTCCCCTCCCACCAGGATTCTTCTCCTTCACAAGCCAAGTCCAAATATTTCAGCGGTAGCTTGGGGAAAGAAAAATCTATTGTACAGGGCTGTGTCTAAGAGTGTTTCAGTAAAAATCATGGAATGGTTTGGGTTGGAAGGGACCTTAAAGATCATCTATTTCCAACCCCCCTGCCATGGACAGGGACACCTCCCACTAGACCAGGTTGCTCAGTGCCTCATCCATCCTGGCCTTAAACACCTCCAGNTAAATCTCCCCTCTTCCAATTTTCATCCATTACTCCTAGTCCTGCCATGTTGGACCCTATTAAAAAGTCCTACCCCAGCCTTTCTGTAGCCTCCTTCAGGTATTGATAAGTCAGTCTGAGGTCCACCCTGGGCCTTCCAGGCTGAACAAGCCCAAATCCTTCAGTCTGTCTGTTAGGGAGGTGCTCCAGCCCTCTGATCATCTTCGTGGTCCACAAGCAATCTGAGATTCTGCCTTGCACACCTTCTGTGTGACAGGCCCCATTTAAAAACTCTTTATGGCAAGTGATTTTTTTTTTTAATGGGGACATGTGGAGAGGAATGTGTAAAGTGCTTGAGATGGTAGGGATGGGGAAGATGCATGACAACTGCTTTATGTAAGATGATCGGTTTTGTGAGGAACAAATGGGGCAGTGAGATGACAAATGGAGCAGTGGAGGTGCAGCTGGGCTCTTCCATAGAGGAAGGTACCTCTGAGCAGCTCAATGAGAGACTCTGCAGGGGTAAGCAGGTGAAAGGACTTTATATGCTGGTCAATATAAACAATCTCTTTTTAGGTTTGAGCTTTCTTATAAATTAATGATGTTTAACTAAATCAGGTTCAGGATCTTTATTTGTGGAGTTTTTTGGTGAGGGTTTCACAGCTTGAAGATTTTAGGCAAATAAATGGCCTCTGTTTTCTTGTGTGCTGGGTGGGGTGTCTGGTGATAGTGCATTTATCAAGGCACCTTTCCATGTCTGAGACAGGCTGCTATCCACTTTTGATGGATGGAAATGGGGACTGTGAGATTATGGGACTTTTCCAGTGGCCACTGCATTATGTAGCAAAGCACAAGAGTGAAGTGCTGGAACCCAGAAAGCTGAATTATTCCCCCTTGTCTTTCATTGCTCTTCCTTTGGGCTGTACTGTGCCTTTACCTTTCCTTGGGTGGTCAAATAAATACAGCACAAATCTGCTCTGTTCCCTGCACCAGGCTTTCAAAGGCAGGCTGGGAAAGGAGGTTGATGACCTGCCCCATCTCTGCTCTGGGGAGCAGAGTCCCTTCATTTTCAAAGAGTGAGAAAGAGATCTGCTCCCCAACTTTGATCATGGTTACTGCCGAATCATAGAATGGTTTCTGTTAGAAAGATCATCTAGTTCCAGCCTCCCTGCCATGGGCAGGGACACCTCCCACTACAGCAGGTTGCTCAATGCCTCTTCCAGCTTGGCCTTAAACACCTCCAGGGAGGGGGCATCCACAACCTCTCTGGGAAACCTGTTCCAGAGTCCCACCACCCTCATAGTAATGAACTTCTTTCTTATCTCCAGCCCAAATCTCCCCCTCTTCCCATTTGCTTCCACTACTCCTAGTCCTGCCATGCTGGACCCCATTAAAAAGTCCTCCCCCAGCATTTCTGAAGCTACTATGAAGTCCCTCCTGAGCCTTCTCTTTTCAAGGCTGAACTACCCCAACTCCATCATATCCTCCTAAGGGAGGTGCTCCAGCCCTCTCATCATCTCTGGACCTGCTCTTATGTTGAGGGCTTCAGAACTGGACATATTAACTCCAGTCGGGATCTCACCAGAGCCGAATTGTGGGGCAAAACCAATTCTCTTTACCTGCTGGTCTTAGTGTAGCCCAGGATTGGGTTTGTCTTCTGGGCTGCAAGCACACACTGTTGGCTCATGTTGAGTTTCACATCCACTGACACCCCTAGATCCTTCTCTCCCTTGGTACAGATCTTCCTCTGGAGCTTTAAGACTCTTAGTACTCTATTGTAGAGGCTTGGAAAAGCCAGCAAGTATGTGTGTGCAAATGGTTTTACAGAATCTGAAGAACATAGCATGGAACCCTGTATTTGTTTCCATAGAGGTAGTTTCTACACTGCCTGAGGAACCAGGGAGCTTGCACTTAAGTCATCTGGAGAAGGGCAGCTGGGCTGAAGGGAGAATCAAGCCAGGGGCATCCCAGAGAGATGGAGAGGAGAAAGCAAACAAAAAATTGTAGGGAAAGTGGTGAAAACAGACTATTTCAAATTAGCTCTTTAACAAATTCCCAGGAGAAAAGTGTTCAGGGGAACATCACTTGGGTGTTTCACATGGCTTTGGCTGAAGTCCTCACAGTGATTTGGACCTGAGAAGGAGAATTTTTTCCCAATTACACCAGATAGTTCCTGGTTTCCACAGTACCAGACCCATCAATGTGGATAATGCACCTGCCCAGGTGATTCAAAGGGGAAAACACCCCTTGGCCATGCTTGAGGCCAAAGTTCTGGTCAATAGAGCTGAAGCAGTTCTCCTGCACAAGTGATGGCCTCTTCCCTTTCTGCAGCTGCAGAATGAATGCACAGCTTAGCCCAAGTTTCCCAGTCTGGTTCAGGTGAAGGAGAAAATACAATTCCTTGGCAAAATCAGGTCTCATCAGTCTAAGAGTGAACAGTTTCTGAACAATGAGCTGTTAGTGACAGAGTATGGTCAGATAGAAGAGGCCGAGGTGGAATGTGAAGTTACAAACTAGAACATTTGCACTGTTTTACCTCAAGAGAAGTGTGACCAGCAGGTCAAGGGAGGTGATTTTGCCCCTTTGCTTGGCTCTGGTGAGACCTCAGCTGGAGTTACTGTGTCCAGTTCTGGAGCTCTCAGCTCCAGAAGGACATTGAGCTGTTGGAGCGGGTCCAGAGGAGGGCTGTGAAGATGATGAGAGGGCTGGAGAACCTCCCTTATGAAGGCTGAAGGAGTTGGGGTAGTTCAGCCTGGAGAAGAGAAGGCTCAGTGTAGACCTCATAGAAGCTTCTTAATAGCTAAAGGAAGCCTACAGAAAGGCTGGGGTAGGACTTTTTGTTAGGGTCCAGGATGGCAGGACTAAGAGTTATGGATGCAAATTGGAAGAGGGGAGATTTAGGCTGAAGATAAGAAAGAAGTTCTTTCCTGTGAGGGTGGTGAGACACTGGAAGAGGTTGCCCTGAGAGGTTGTGGATGCCCCCTCAGTCCCTGGAGGTGTGCCGGGATGAGGTACAGAGCATCATGGTGTAGTGGGAGGTGTCCCTGCTCATGGCAGAGGGGTTGGAACTAGATGAACTTTGAGATGCCTTCCAACCCAAACCATTCTATGATTTTACTACTACAGGACCAGAGGAATTTGTACTCATGAGTTAGATTTGTGAATCCTCTGACCTTCCTCTATTGGTGTTGTTTTTTTTTCATAAAAACAAGACTCTGGCAATGCAAGTCACTGTTTCACCAATGGGATTGTTTACCTTTCATAAAAAATAATGAAGAAATTAATAAACATTCTTCATATTCTGCTACTGGATTGTATTTGTGAATGTGTCAGTGCCTGGCATGTTTTTGTCACACTTGGAAAATGTGAGATGTTCATGAGAGTTATTTGGAAGATGGTGACATGGTCTTAGAGCATTTTCCAGCATGCAGTCAAGAAACATACGAGACCAAGTATTGCTGAGGTAGCAGACTTCAGTCCATGTGCTACTAGAAAGTTGTCTGTTGGGCTTTGTAGTTTGTTTGGTTTGTTTTTTCACTGACCTGTTGGACCTACTGCTTATGGGGACCAAGCAGAACTATTCTATGATAGTTTAAAAACCACCCAAAAGCCAAACCATATAGGCAGGACTTGTGTAAGGGACTATTTCTGCACTTCTTTTCCTTTTATCACCTACAAGTGAGAACCAGTGCATTCCTGAAGATTTCCAAGAAAATACTTGTACAATTATGATGTTTGTCTGTAAATTAAGGTTTTGGGGAACACTGAGGTGCCTGGATCTCAAGGGCACTTGTTTCTCCCAGTTGTTTTGGCATGAGTTGTAGGGAGATAAGCCCTTCGTAGACTTTCAACCATATCCTGGCTGTGACAGGTTAATCTGTGCCTTTGTCCACACCTCAGGGTGGCTGACAGCATGAAACCAGGCTTGGAAATGGAAACTAGTGCTCCTCCCTGCTGCCATCTCAAGGGTGGCATGTTTTAGGAGATAGGGGTGTGATGTGTACCAGCCGCTTTGTGTGTTGTGCCTGTCTGCTGTTCTGTTGCTGTTCATCCTGTTTGTGTGCAAATTTTGTGTTAACTGGTAGTACCAGCCTTGGCAAATAGATCACAGATGAGAAGGTGATGATTCTCATAGACCATGGCTCCTGCTCTGAATTACTAAACCAGGTGTGGATAAGTGGAGCTGTGAAAAATTGTTTTCACTCCTAGATAAATAAGTGAAAACGCGGTTTTAAACAAGCCTGGACTTTGTACCTGCATAAGAGAATGTGAATGCGTGGTTGTGTGATGTAGTCCTGTCTTTGACCACTGTTATGAGAGCACTGGGCAACAGTGGCCTAAGCAGCATTGGGGAGGGCAGGGGGGGAGATGACTAAAAGAAAGGCCTTGAAGAGAATCTTAAAGGATTCAGATATTGCTTAAAGAATTAACAGAAGATGCACATGTAGGTGTATGCAATTGGTAATGCAGAGCCTTTGGATTGGAAATCATTGCTGCAGAGATACAGTTAAGAATGGATTTAGTTCTAACAGCAACAAGATAAAATCAGGGTGTTAAAGCAGTGAAAACAGGTATTGTAAGGCATTTACTTCTGTATCAATATATTGATTATACTGAAGATGAACTGTGTGCACAAATGTGTTGTCTGGCAAGAAAGGGAAGCTTATTTTGGGGAACAGGGAATATCAGTGGAAGTACTGTAAGAAATGAACATTTCTTTATGAAGGTCTAGAGAAGGTTCTTGTGAGTTTTGCCACATTCCTCTTAAATTGGGGACTGTTCTTTGTGTGGAAACAGCTACATGGAGTTTAAAAAGGAAGAAACCAGTGCGCTCTAATACTTCACAGGTATAAAAGAATGAAAGTCATGATTTGAAAACATTTATAATGGCAAGGAATCTTACACTGCTAAAGTGACATTTCTGTTGTGAATAATTTACCGTCAAAGGTTTGGCATCCTCGTGAGTTGGCTTTGGCTGTTTGCAGTGAGAGAGCTGAGGAGGTAAGGTTGATGCTTATTATTCCAAAAAATAACTTGAAGAATCTTTCTGTGTCAGTGGCATGTGGTCTGCTAAGTATTATCAACCACTGGCCTAGAGAATGGACATCTAGATGGTTCCTATCCCAAATTACTTACCTGCCTAGGAGCCCACTAGTGAGCACCTGAGCTGAGATCTCTGCTGGTGTAAAGCTTGTTGTAGGTAAGGTTTTGGGAGGAATTTGGAGGAGATGGCTTTGGGAGTGGGGATAGTCATTATAAATTACACTGGTTTTGTGCATGGTCCCTTTTCTGTCAGTTCCATCAATGGCAGCACATATCTATACCCTTTGTAGTTTCGACTAATACCTTGCATTCAAGCCAGGCCCTCACCTGCTTGATGATGAACCCCAAGTCCACCATGGACTTGTGCAGAATGCTTAGGCTGCTTGCTCACCCCATCTTGTCCTTGCGCTGCAGAGTGGTGTGGTGCCCAAATGATTAAATTAACTCCAGCCAAACCAGCTCAGGCTGTAATTCATGGTTGAAGTACAAGTCCACTGTGCCTCTGGGTACTGAGACAGGCTGAGAGATGTGGTGCCTGTGTGGTGTGGAGCAGGGTACAGAGACAGTGCATGACTTTATACTACAGAGTGTGCACGTGCCCCAAGGGGCTTAGATCCACAAGAGGCAGCTCATCCCTCTGTCTTCTGAACTTTTGTATAAACTAATAGGCCCAGCTGCTATGTTTTCTTTGGCTGTTAGAAGCTTTATCTGTACTGTACTGGTTTCTTGAGGAGATACTTGTATATTTAAGAGCTGCTAATTGTTCACTTAAAAACATGCTGCTCGCGTTCCTGGATGAAGATATTCTTGGAATACTTATTTTATTGCAAACCCTCCAGTGTGCAATCTTTTCTTCCAGAACAATTGGCCTTCATCCAATTTAACACAATGTACTTTGGAAGTGGAAGTCTGTAGTTTGTTGTGCAGGAAATGCACTTGTTTAGCAGATCTCATTAATTAACTGGCACCTATTTTAAGGGAAGTTTTCTTCTCTCCTGTGGTGTTCAAGATATCATCTACCATGCAAAGTAGCTCTGCAGGTTGTTTTGGGTTTGTTTTTTTTATTTTTTAAGAATTGATCTTTGATTTTACAAGTGATTCCTTCTGCATATTAAAAGGAATATTTCTACTACTTTGTTATGAAGAAGGGACTTGAGCTTTGAGAATTACAGTTGAAGCTGCTCAGAATTGTGTGGCAGCTCTGCGCTTGCTGCCAGGAAGCTGTTCCTTCACTCAGGACAGTGCGTCTCTTCCTTTTTATGTAATATTCTACGTGATGAAAAACTAAAGTAGTTGGATTTTTTTTTTTTTCTTTTCTCCATGAGTAATCCCCACCAGTTCTGGGCGGTGTAAGATTAATCTTCAGGCTGCCAATCTCCAGAGCTCTTGTCCAAACCAGGGACCTAGCAATGCCTGTACTGCACCAGCTGTCTCAAACCAAGCTCCTTGCCTTTCCTTGGCTGGCTTTATCGATAGAACCATGCAAATGTTCCTCCTCCTCATCTTTGCTCTTTGCCTTGCCTCACTCTGTCATTTCTAGGTCACTTCCCATGCCTTTGTCAGCATGTTTAGCATTGCTTGGTGAAGGCACTGCCCTCAGGAGCACTGTCATGCATACTAAACGTGCACATCTGGGACCATGGCATGAAGTGGCTCATCCCCTTGGGAGGAAGATGCCAGCCACAGGGGAGAATAGAGGAACCACGGACCTTCTGTAGGTCAGTTCTCTGCAGCTGCACAAGGACCTGTTATCCTGGAGACAGGGTGCTCGGTGGACCCTCTTGGAGGCAGGGGGTTTGGGTGGCCCTTAGGGTGCGTGCATTGCTTGTACCATCCCTAAATCTTCCAGCATGTCTTCTGTGGTGCCTGAGACAGCCTATTTTAGTAATGTAATTATTCACATTGAGTGCAATCAATGAGCTGCAGAGCAATCTACCGGTGGCTCCAATCAGGAATTACTCTGAAGGATGCAAATGAGCTGCTTTTTTTCTGTAAATGTTGGGATTCACATAAAAAGGAGCTGAAGGAAGCCCCATTCTTAATGCACAGTATGCTTTGACTTGGTCACATTAGTCCTTATTTTGCTGTAATGTAAAAGTAGGGGTTTGTGTGTATTTGGGAAGATGTGGGTCCTGAAGGTGTCTGCCTGAAGAGGAGTAATAACCTCACCCAATAAATCATGAATCAGGGCTGCAGAAAACACTGCAGCTTGATTTCCCAATTGGAGTACTGTATCCGGTTCTGGAGCCCTCAACATAGGAAGGACATTGAGCTGTTGGAGCAGGTCCAGAGGATGGCCACAAAGATGATGAGAGGGCTGGAGCACCTCCCTTATGAGAACAGGCTGAAGAAGTTGGGGTTGTTGAGCCTGGAGGACAGAAGGCTCAGGGGAGAGACCTCATAGTAGCTTCTCAGTACCTAAAGGGGGCTAAAGAAAGGCTGGGGTAGGACTTCTTATTAGAATATGTGATGGAAGGACTAGGGATAATGGATGCAAATTGGAAGAGGAGAGATTTAGGCTGGAGAGAAGAAAGAAATTATTTTACTGTAAGGGTGGTGAGACACTGGAACAGGTTGCCCAGAGAAGCTGTGCATGCTCCCACCCTGGAGGTGTTTAAGGCCAGGCTGGATGAGGCTCTGAGCAACCTGGTGTAGTGGGAGGTGTCCCTGCCCATGGCAGGGGGGTCTTTAAGGTCCCTTCCAACCCAAACCATCCTGTGATTCTCATTGCTGGCAGGACAAGTCCAATGAGTAAAGGATTATTTCAGTTGGGATTGTCTCTCTAGCACCATGTGGACTCAGCTCAGACTGAAAGTCACCTGAGGGAGGTGGTGGAAGCTTCTGCAATTGTCCAACAGTGAGATGCTGTGCCTGATGCAAGTGCATTGTCCTCATGCAAATGGGCCACACACCTCTCAAGCGTGCTCTTTTTTTCCAAATTACAAAAATACAGAGGGTTTAGAGGAGGGAGGAGGGGTTTGGTATGAAACATGGCACTCCCCTGTGCTTGGCAGGACTTCGGCCAGGCATACAGCTGTAGTCAGGGGAGGCCAGGTGTGCACCCTCCATCCAAGTGTGCCTTGGCACAGCTGTGGGGAAATGTCACCCCAACTGCCAGCCATATGGGCTTGTGTATTATTCTGTGAACCTGCCCCTATCTGCTGACTAACCCCAAAACCCCACAACTTTTCTCTTTTCTCCCCTGTGTGTTGTGTGCCATGTGTTCACCAGTAGTTTGCCATGAACTGATGACAAAAGGGACAATTTCTCTCTGTTGTGCATCTCTGCCTCCATCTTGGCTTTGCTGGTTGTGACTGATGTGAGCAGACTCCCTGGGCTCAATCCTGTGGGCAGTGTTCAGTCTGATAATAGCAAAGCAGCCTGTAGAGGTCTTTTTTAATCTCTTGGTGTGTTAGTTTTCTGTTAGAACAGCAAGTGAGCATTCACCCCACTTGTCTGCCAATTTTTGTTGCAACAGGCAGCAGTGGCTGAGCAGGATCTCTCCTTCACACTGTGCATGGTGGCATCTGATGATGTTTAACATCCAGCTTCTTTCTTACCTACTTTACTGCTTACCTCGGATGTGACCACAACTGGAAACTGTGGTTTTTATGTGATTATTGTTGGGTGCTGAGTTTCAAAATGCAACCAGAAATAGCCACTTGGGTTTGAAAAGTTAATACATTATGTGTGTGGCATGAAGTCATTAATTTATTGTCAGTGTCTTAGCCTGATTAGGGTGAGAATGAAATTATGGGATCCATATACTTCCACGCTTTTAGAGACCTCAGTTCCCAAGTCAGAGATTAGACTCAAATGTTCATGGTGATTCTTCCCAAAATGCCTCATCCCAAAGTCTGTAACAACCCCTTGCCCATCTTTGGGCACTCAGCTCAAGGTCCTGAGTTTATTTCCTGTCCCCAGGCATCTTGTGCTGCCCTCCAGGGGTGAAGAGAGCTGAAGCTTTTTGAATTGCCAAAGCCTTTTCTGGTTTATGTATCTGAAATCTAGCTGGCGAGAAAAATCTGTTCTACTCAATGTTACTGTTATTTTAAGATATTGCCTTTGGGGTTTGGAGAGTTTTCTTGATTTGTTTTTAATCCTCCTTCTCAGCTTTGTGTACCAAAAACCTCATCCAGGTCTTCCACTGCTCAGAAAAAGGCGTATTTGAAAAATGCTGGTTTTCAGCTCAGCTCAAGTCCTTGATTTGGGAGTCCAAGATATGTGTGAAAAAGCCAAGGTGCTTATGAGACCCCAGTATGTTTTGGAGCATGTCTCTGATGTTGCCTTTTGTCTTGATTTATAAGGATGGTACCAATAGGTATTTGCTGACAAAATCCAACTTCCTTTATGGCAGCCTCCCTGCAGGCTTTAGGCACCAGTTCAACAAAACACAGAACCATGGGAGCTGGCCCATCTCTGCTGGGTGGGATGTTTATGTGTTTACCTAATTTTGAACACATGAGTAGCCTTATTGGTGACTGTATTTTGAAGAACATTTTTAAATTATTTACTTACCTGGGGCTTATGTGCAGATGTGAATATTGCAAATTAAATTTAGGCATCCAGTCCAGATTGTGAATCTGAAATATTTTTTTTTCAAGGCAGTCTTGGGGATTAAAACAAGCATTTTCCCATCAAGATTAATGGAAGATACATACCTTAATTCCTGTAGACTGGTTTGAAAAACATTGATTGAGTCTTAGAGGATGAAGTCCTGAATGCTTGATGTCTTTGTGTTGCAGCTTTGTGGACCCCGGAGCATCTCTTGGTCACTGTTTTGCATCAGGACCATTACTCTCTTGTGTTTCCAGCCCCTGTAATTTTATGTTTAGTTCCATGGTACTTGCTTTTATCTTAAAATCACAGTTTCTCTCCCTGATTTTTAATGGTAAAGTCTCAGTTTCCATTCTTATTTCTACTTAGTGCATGTTGCAGTGGGAGATGGACACTTACAGCCTTTCTATTTGAGAAAGAAGCCCTTGAAGCACTTGACAGCATTAACCATAAGTGCTAAGAATCCCAAAGGGAATATAAAGTTGATAGGCTTGTTGTGTGTGTTTTTAAATCTCAAGGTTTTAACATCAGTCTCCTGGTTGGTGGGAAGACTGTTTCACTGCTGTGGAGTGAGGGTCAGGAGGACAGAACCAGGCTCTTCTCAGTGTCTTCCAATGATAGGGAAAGGAGCAACAGGTGCAAGCTGGAGGTTCCACAGAAATAGGAGAACCTTTTTATGGTGAGGGTGATGGAACACTGGAATAGGCTGCCCAGAGAGGGTGTGGGGTCTCCATCTCTGGAGACATTCAAACCCCACCTGGATGTATTCCTGCGTGACCTGATCTGGGTGTTCCTGCTCTGGCAAGGGGATTGGACTAGATGATCACTTGAGGTCCCTTACAATCCCTGACATTCTGTGATTTGGTGCTGGTGACCTGCACATGCAGCCTTAAAGCCACGTGCATCAATAGGACTCGTGAGACTGGATCAGTCCTGCCGTGCTTTAGCTTGTGTCACAGTTAAATGACTCCCCTTTCTGCAAAGTACTTACAACTGCTACAAGCTCCTCACTTCTCTTGATGTTCTGCTTCCTCTTTTGTGGTGCTCCAGGGATCCCAAAGAGCTGCAGCAAATGTCACTTCCATGTGCTATCTGTAGAACTGCTCTGGTTTTTGGAGGTAAACCCGTGTTTTCCTTCAAGTCTGCCTTTTATGTGTAGGCATCGGTGCTCGAGGCAGAGCATTTCATTAACGATTTATGTAAAGCAGGGGCTGGTCTCTGAGGCAGGAGGATGAAGCTGTGCTCCAGAATGCTGATGCAGAGCTGGAGCTGTTTGAGATGTGCATAATGCAGCGCCAGTTGGCAGGACTCAAGGTTTCATCCAGGAGAGGGGAAGCTTGCACCATTCTCAACTCTGTCACCCTTGAAACTTTGAGCTTTGTTTGCAGTGAGGATGCAGGAGCACCCAGCAAAGGGCCTTTGGTTTTGGGGGCTCTGGTGGCAGGCAGTAGGCTGGTGCTCTGAGATGGATTCATCAGGAGAAAACCACAACCATGTGATTTTTGTTCTCTCTGCCCTTGGAGATTGCCAGAGGTGAAATTCAGCTTGTGTTTCCTTCCCTGGGATCTCCCTGATAAGTTTTCAGCCACTGCAGAACTGATGATGAATGCACCTTTTCTCTGTCCCTGGTTCTCCAGTGCTGCCCTGGTTAGATGATTTGGAATCCAGAGGGTCTGTCACTTGTGGAGATGTTTGTGAAGATCCACAGGTAAATCCAAGAACATCAGTGTGGGTAGCTTCAGTGCATACCCAGTGGTCACTGCAGCTTGTGGAAGAGCCATTAGCTTCGAAGAACTGTGAGCAGGGATTGTCCCAGATCCATCCACAGCAGCTTGTGCAGGGCCAAACCATCCTCTGTCTGACAGCACTGAGCAGAAATCAAACAGCATATGGAGCTTGCCCTGGGCTTCACAGCTGCACAGAGGAACCCTCATGTGCTTTATGAAAATTCTGGTGTTTACTGCTTGTGGCAAGTGCAGCCCCTGGCCCCACTTTGTGGGCAAAGCCCCTTCCTCTAGGGATGCACCCAAGGCTCCCGGGGACTTGCCATCCTTCAGACATGCCTTTAATGTATCACTGAGTTGCTTATTAAAATGTAAAGGCACGACAGGAAATGAGGTTTGTATTCATGGAAATGTAATTATGTATGTTGTGTAAACTGACTAGTAAAAATAATTCTGGAACTCAAAACAGGACAAGATTTGAATACTTATTAACAAAAACAATGCTGGTTGCTGCGTACCTTGGAATAAACACCTCTCTTTTCTATAGGAAAGGCTGTAAATGTTCTCCGATGGCTCTGGCAACTAGAAATAACCATCCTGCAGACCCAATGTAAGAGTCTTTGGCAAAATGTGATCTTGAAAGGTCTATGAAGATACTTCAAGTTATAGGATAAGAGGCTCGAACAAGCTTGCCTACACAGGCAGCACAGGCTAATCTCCTGAAGATAGGATCTGTGTGCTCCTTTGAAGTAATTCATGGAGAGCCATGATAATGTGGAAATCTCTTGGACTGTCTCCCTCTGCCCAGCAGCTCCAGCTGGGATCCCAGCTGGGATCAGACTCCCGCACAGAATGTGTGAGGGAGAAAAGCTGCTTCTGCAGGGCTCTGGACATGCAGAGGGTACAGAGTGGCAACCAGCCTTGTTTTTTGTGAGCTGGAATATCTACCAGAGGAGTGTGACAGCACAAGTGTGACATAGCTAAGAAGCTTTTTGAGTTGGAGAACTCAGGAGTGTGCCTGCTGCTTCTTGCCTCAGGTGTAAGCAGCCATTGCACTGCTTGACACTGAGGCATCAAACCCCAGCAGTGAAGTGGTTTCACTGTCAGGATAGATATAAGAAAGAAGTTCTTTCCTGTGAGGGTGGTGAGATACTGGAAGAGGTTGCTCAGAGAGGCTGTGGATGCCCCCTCAATCTGTGGAGGAGTTGAAGGCCAGGCTGGATGAGGCACTGACCAACCTGGTCTAGTGGGAGGTGTCCCTGCCCATGGCAGGGAGGTTGGAACTAGATGATATTTAAGGTCCCTTCCAACTCAAACCATTCTATGATTCTACCTGAACTAATAGAGCAGGCCATGACTGTCTCATTTATCATTTGTTATAAGGTAAATCTCTACTAAAATTGGAAAATCCAAGTCCCAGTCCTAACAGGGAGCTTTGTGGAGGATGCCAGTCCAGTGTGTGTGTATTTTAAGAAGTCCTTACCTGGGGAAACACCCTCAGCTGATTTTTGGGGTTTTGCTGTGTTTGCCAGGGGCAGGTAATGCCAATGTAAGAGGAAGTTGTGAATGACCTCGAGTTATACTGGTGGAAATCAACTTGATCGTTATGTGAGTGGAGACACAGGAAAAAGACTGTCCAATGTTATTATTTTAACCAAGGAATAATTCTCTATTTCTCCTAAACTGTGAAATAAGAAATGAAAAAATGCAAACCTGTTTTAGTAGTCTCTGTTTATGGCAGCTCAGATGATGCAGGACAGCTAAACGTCACTTAGCTTATCTGCTGTGTCTTCAGCAGTGAGAGTGCAGGCAACCATCAGCTCCAGTTGCTTTCAACAGCTCTGCAAACAAGCACTAGAAATGGCTTCACTGATGCTATGGACAACATAGGGTCTAGAAATAGCAGGTTGGCAGTGATAAGTTGTGGTTTCCCAGCAGCTTTGGAGGACAGAGTATACTAGAAATAAATCTATCGGGTAAGGTTTCAAATTGGCCAGGGCTGTAAGCAACAATTTATTGAGCTTATTTATGACGTTGCACCTTGGAAATTAAATGGAGAAATGTCAAGTGCTTTCAACACTAGCCAGCACAATTTAATGCCCCCTCCTCCTCGCTTGGAATCTCTGCCTTGGCTTGGTGCCACAGACATATTATTTTAATAAAACAAATCTGCATTCTAGGTGGTAAATGGAATTTACCCGATAATTAAAACTACAAATAAAATAAATTCATTTCTCATCATCTTCATTCCAAGCATAGCTCGCATTCTTAGCACTATATATGGTATAAAAATCTGCACCTTGGGCTTTTTAGCTCCTCATGGCATAATGACCACATCCATCTGGGAGAGAGTCTTGGGAGTCTAAGCATGAAACAAAACCACACAAGAGCTAGATCTGAGCAGTTCCCTTAAATGATGTTTTCCACAGCCTCTCTTCTCCTGTCCTTGGACTTTGGCCCAGTCTGAAGCCCATCATCTTTCCTGGCTGCTGGTTGTTGCCATTAAACAAAGACAGAAATAGTCCCAAGTTCCTCAGCTGAGTAGCCATCTGTCTGCCCTCCCACACGGACACCTGAAGATGAGTTAATGTTGAAAAGAAAACAAATAATTTAAATAATTTTAAAGCCTCAAATGCATCTTTATAGAATCTGGAAATTTTTCAGTGTGGTATTTTTTAATAAGTTAATAGAATAGATACATTCTTTAGGGGTAAAATTTTCTTGTTATGTTGAAATTCAAGCATTGTTTTTTAGAGTGGCTTCATGGTTGTACAAGGAATGTTCTTGCTGTCATGGTTATAACTCATGAGTTACTTGGATATGTACAAATGACTATTATTTGGATTCAGTCCTGAGGGCCAGCAGTCCTTCTGCAAACCTGGAGGCAGGAAAGAGTGACAGGACAGAGAGGTTTGGATGACCCCTCCCTGGCAGTGTGTAAGGTCAGCCTGGATGAGGCACTGAGCAACCAGGTCTAGTGGGAGGTGTCCCTGCCCATGTGAGGGGGGGGTTGGAACTAGATGATCTTTAAGGTCGCTTACAAACCATTCTATGATTCTATGGTATCTGCAGTCTGGTTTGCAAGTGATGTCTCTCTGTGCTGTCTTACCAAGTAAAGCCTTGTTGAGCAGTCCCATAATCTGGTACAAGCAGCACAACTGAGCCTAACAGTTCCTCTTCAGAGGAGTGCTTCCTAATGGTAGCATCAACTTGCACCAAAAGGGAAAATTCAAAACAACTTTGAAATAAATGCTGAAATGCAGCTAGAGGAATCTTGAATTAAAAACCTCTTGCGTGCTACTTTATGAACAAACAACTTCATCCAAGACAGATTGTGTGCCCTGAGCGTACATAACAAGGCAATAAAGAGAAAGCACAGTCAAGGGAATAATATTGTATTCTCTTTTTGTTTCACTTAAGCCCTGTATCTCCTTTCCACTCCCAGTCTGCTGTAAATTGCACCTTGTCATTAATAGGATTATTGATAACTCTGCCAACCAGAGCTTTTGCAGCATTTACTTTTAGCTAAAAATGCCTCCTTCATCACTAAAAAGTGTTACTAATATGCTTTAAACATAAATCTTGTACAGGGCTCTAGGTTGCAGCCAGAAACCAGCAGAGCTCCATGGACTGCTTAAGCTGGAAGAGGGGGACACGTGCTTCAGGCTCTCGAGCTGATGGAATCTTTTTTTTCAAGTTTATAAACTTTTAAAAGTGAATTTAACCTTCTTCCCTGGGGCAAATTCAAGGGCGTATTCTACCCTGAATAAATCGGTTTATGCTATGATGGAATGCCCATCAAGACAATTTATATTCTTTTTGCTCTCGCCCTCTTCTCCTGCCTCTTTGGAAGCAGCACAAAAGTGTGGGTGGTCCCAGGCTGTGCTGCTGGTGGGTCTTGGGGGCCCTGCACCTTGGAAGGTGACACTGTGACCTTGGCTGTAGGGATGTGGGGGTACACAGGTTCAAAGTTTGATGGCCTCTGGGAAGTCAGCTGAAGGACGTGGTTTCACATCCAACAACAAAAAGCTCGTCATTGCCTGCCAGCAAAGCTCTCGGAATTGCGCCTGGAGAGTCACATGCTGTCCTTCAGACTGGACCCAGGAAGACTGACTGACTTCAGATCATGGGCTTGTTTGGGGATAAAAGGCAGCATTGTGGCCAGAACTTTCTCCAAAGGGTTTTTATTTACTTAGTAGCATAATCTCTGAAGTTGGAGTTCAGTTCCAGCCAGCTGCTTCCAGGCCCTTTGTCATCTTCCCCTATGAGGTGGGTGTATTGTCCTGGTCCCTGCAGTATGGTTTTGTAGAGGAAAGAGGAGGCTGTGCTGTGTCTTCTCTGCCTTTTGGTAACCTCTAAGATCCTTCCTGCACATCCCTTCATGTCCAGGAGGTGCTGAGTGGGATTCCAGAGGGGACAGATATAGTGGAGGTGCCCTTGCCCATCACTCCAGTTAATTTGGAAGAACCGTGTCACAGGGACCACTTTGCTCCTGCCAATCAGTGCTTTACTGCTGACAGGTCTGAAAGCTGCATAGGGGTCCAGAGAAATTGAAATAAATGATTCTTCCATCTCTGGTGAGACCCAGAAATCATCCCTCACTGCTGTTTTCAGTTCTGCCTCTAGTTTGAATCCTGATTGTTGTCTAGAGCATCAGACCCATTTCAGTGGTCCCTGCAGTTCACTGTGATCCTGGTCTCTGTGGAGTATTTTCTAGTGCTCTGTCCAGCTCAGACTTAAATAATGCAAAAGAATTTAATCATATCTGTGAGAGATGTGATTTATTCTTATTTGAGGGAGCTGTGTGGTATCAATCTGGAGTGCTAACAAGCCATGAACAGACTTGCCTGAATATCCTCCTGATGTTTCAGCACAGTAACCAAATTCAAGCTTAAGAAGGATGATGCAGAGCAATTTCCTGGGATTTTCATTAGCAACACAATGATGTTCAGGCATCTTGGGAGCGTGGGGCCTGCACAGAGCTAGAGCAGTGACCACTACATGCTCTTGCAATGCTCATGTGTAGCAGTGTCAACAGTAATTTAGAAGATGATCCTTCTCTCAAAGCAGCAGTTTGTCAGACTGTAATTTAAAAAATTATGTTGTGTTTTGCCTAGGACTTGGCAAAACTTCTCCTAGGCTGAGGCTTTTAAAATAGTAGCCCAAAAAAAAGCTTGTTTCTGCTGCAAGGGAGAAGGAAGAGTGATTTGAACTGCTAAGGTGGTTGTTGAATTTTTATTGGGGTTTTTTTTTTTTTGGAGCCCTCAACATAAAAAGGACATTTAGCTGTTGGAGCAGGTCCAGAGGAGGGCAATGAAGATGATCAGAGGGCTGGAACAACTCCTTTATGATGACAGGCTGAGGGAGTTGGGCTTGTTCAGCCTGGAGAAGAGAAGGCTGCGGGGTGACCTCATTGCAGCCTTTCAATACCTGAAGGGAACCTACACCCAGGAAGGAAGTAAACTCTTTGAAAGGGCTGACAATAGCAGGACTAGGGGAAATGGATACAAGTTGAAGGAGGGAAGATTTAGGTTGGATATTAGGGGGAAGTTCTTTACTAGGAGAGTGGTTAGGTCCTGGAACAGGCTGCCGAGGGAGGTTGTGGATGCCCCGTCCTTGGAGGTGTTCAAGACCAGGCTGGACGGGGCCCTGGGCAACCTCATCTAGTAGATGTGTTTGTTAGGTGGCCCTGCTAGACAGGGGGGTTGGAGTTACATGATCCTTGGGGTCCCTTCCAACCCGGGTCATTCTGTGATTCTATGATAGCTTGAAAAAGTTGGGTTATTCAGCCTGGAGAAGGCTTGGGGGGGGGAATCTCATAGTAGCTTCTCAATACCTGAAGGGGGCTACAGAAAGGCTGGGGTAGGATTTCTTAGTAAGGTACTGATTGACAGGACTAGGAGTAATGGTTGCAAATTGAAAGAGGGAGATTTAGGGTGGATAGAAGAAAGAAGTTCTTTACTATGACAGTGGGAAGACACTGGAAGAGGTTGCCCAGAGAGGTTGTGGATGCCCCCTCAATGCTTGGAGTTGTTTAAGGCCAGGCTGGATGAGGCTCTGAGCAACCTGGTGTAGTGGGAGGTGTTCCTGTCCATGACAGGGGGGCTGGAACTATATGATCTTTAATGTCCTTTCCAACCCAAGCAATTCTATGATATTTATTTCTTTTTCTAAGGGAATGCTGTCTGAAACTCTAGCTTTTGAAGCTGTATTCCCATGCTGAGTCACATCCAAGGCTGGTAGGGAGCCCGTCTAGCTGGCCTTTTAGAGGTCACTGCTTGTGATTGCTTCAGAGATGCTGCCAGTGTGTCTCACGCAGGGGAGGGGCTACAACCATGCCCTGAGACAAATAATTTCCAAAGGTAGGGAATACCTCTTTGCTGGCTTTAATTTTCCTCCCCCTGGTTTTGATGCACTGCTGTGATTACAGCAGATGCTGGGCTGGGGCTTGCGTCTTCTGCCGAGTGACAAGGATGGATATTTTTGCCTTTGGAGACCCAATTGTGTGTCACTGCCGTCTGGGGAGTAAGCAACTCTGTGTCACCTGAGACAAACACAGCACTAGAAAGAAGCCTGTTCCGAGTTAAGAGCTTCAGTCTCGTGATTATGTTGCTGTTATGCCACTAAATGTTATTTTAACTTACCTAATCTCACTCTGGCCTTATTTCTCAGGGAATCAGTTGGGGAGTGTGTGCTTTTTGTCACTGTTGCTCACAGAGCACATAGAATCATAGAATAGTTTGGACTGGAAGGGACCTTAAAGATCATCCAGTTCCAACCCCCCCTGCCCAGTGCAGGGACACCTCCCACTAGACCAGGTTGCTCAGTGCACAACCGCTTCAGGACAAATCTTCCAGAGTCTGCCCACCCTCTCCGTAAAGAGCTTCTTTCTTCTATTCACCCTAAATCTCCTCTCTTCCAATTTGCATCTTTTATTCCTAGTCCTTCCATCACATATCCTATTAAAAAATCCTACCCTAGCCTTTCTGTAGCCTCCTTCAGGTATTGAGAAGCTACTATGTGGTCACCCCTTAGCCTTCTTTTCTCCAGGCTGAACAAGCCTGTCTTCATAAGGGAGTTGCTCCTGCCCTCTCAGCATATTTATGGCACTCTTCTGGACCCACTCCAACAGCTCAATGACCTTCTTAAGTGAGGGCTCCTGAACTGGGCACAGTAACTCCATGTGGGTTCTCACCAGAGCCAAGTAGAGGGGCAAAATCACCTCCCTTGACCAGGAAATGTTTTGCTCTAGCACTATTGGCTCCATCCTCTCTAGAATACCATGTTGGCTTTCCCCCCCTTTCATATCAACAAATCTTGGGTAATTTTCACCTCCTCTGGGCAGCTCAATAACTTTTGATTACTAACTTGGTTCAGGCAGGAATTTTACTGGCTGAGTAGTTTCCTTACTTGCTTGCAGTTCTACATCACATCAGTACTGGCTCTCTTCCAAAAGCTCAAACCCAAGCCTTCTCAACTCATCAGTATCTTGAGCATCAGTCTCACAGCTAAGTACCACCTTGGGTTCTTTCTTCTTCATGTGTCACACTTAAGCAGCAACACAAACTCAAGAATCAAACCTGAGCTGGCACTTTTGTTGATGAATCATGGTACTGATTAAAACACTCTCCCAGATCTGGGCTGGCTCAAAACAGCAGCAAAGAGTCGTCTCTTAGTTCCCCAACCTTTGTTCCAAAAATTAAACACACACAGAGAAGAGAAAGAGACAGATGCAGTAATGGCATGTGCCTTCTACCTTCATTTGTAAGCAGTCCAAGTCTTAACTAATGGGGCTTAATGTTGTTGTACATTATGATTTCAGATGGGTGTCTTTACACACGCTCAGTTACACATGTGGGTTCAGAGGAGGGCCACAAAGATCATCAGAGGGCAAAAGCACCTCCCCGTTAGGAGGACGGGCTGAAGGAGTTGGGGTTGTACAGCCTGGAGAAGGCTCATGGGGACCTCAGAGTAGCTTCTCAAACCATTTTATGATTCCAGTAGAAATATTGTTGGGAAACCGGAAGCTCCTGGAGTTTTTTGTAGAAAATTACTTTAAGTAATGACACACTGAGCTCTGGAATAACCTCTTGACTCCAGCTTCTCAGGGTGTGCAGTGTGGCAGTGAAGCGGAATGAAGAGGTGATGTAACATGAAGAAGGGATCTTTTAAAAGTCGAGGAATTGGGAATTTAGGAATTGAGTTCCCACTGAGAAATCACTGGACTGATAAAATGGGCTACAGTCCTGGAAAATGGTAGTGATTGGTACAATATATAAGATAAACTTTTTTCTCCCCAGCCCAGGTAATTATGTGGTAGCCATCTAAATATTCACTATGTTAATAAAAATTGTAAGGCTTCAATTATATCTTTTTGAATGACAGGCACATGCTTTA
The DNA here is from genome assembly GCA_013400935.1 of Turnix velox. NCBI lineage: Eukaryota > Metazoa > Chordata > Aves > Charadriiformes > Turnicidae > Turnix > Turnix velox. Next base: position 22,660 of record VZTY01033860.1, read on the forward strand.
AAATGCCCTGAACAATAAAGAAGGATGTTGATCATTAGGATGGTAAAAGAGGCGTAATGGGCTAAATAACTTTATTTCCCACACATTTCTAGGTCTGGCCAACATGAAAGATTTTGCTGAAATGATCACAAAACAGAGAGAGAGAATCTTGGCCAAGAGCCTCCTATCCAACAAAATAGCTTCTAATAGTAAAATCCTGCATTTGATTTCTGAGCCCATTGAAAGGCTTTTAGTGGTCCTTCCTTTTCATCCTGTTTAATGGGCTGTAATGATACTGCCAACTGGTCCCAAGCAGGAAAGCGAAGGAGAGTTTTGTGCTGGCCTTGGCAGGAAGGTCAGGGCACAGATTTGGCTGAAGTGTGGTGGCACTTGTAAGGACCAGCTGGACTATTATTGAACATGAAGAATGGAAGAGCATCAGTGTGATGGGGAAGATCTTCACTGATGTCTCTGTTTAGGAGATAATAGTTAAGCAAAATGCTTACTACAGTATAGGAAGAATTCAGGTAGGGAGGAACTTGTGCTTCTCAAACCGAGAGCACTAACAGGCTCCCATGCAAGCACTGTCAGTGGATGAGAAACTCAACATGAGGTGGCAGTGTGTGCTTGCAAGCCCAGAAGGCCAACTGAATTCTAGGCTGCATCAAGAGAAGTGTGACCAGCAGGTTAAGGGAGGTGATTTTGCCCCTCTACTTGGCTCTGTTGAGGCCCCACCTGAAATACTGTGTCCAGTTCTGGAGCCCTCAACTTAAGAAGGACATTGAGCTATTGGAGCAGTTCCAGAAGAGGATGGCCATGAAGACTATTAAAGGGCTGGAGCACCTCCCTTATGAGGACAGGCTGAAGCAGCTGGGGTTGTTCAGCCTGGAGAAGAGAAGGCTCAGGGGGAACCTCATAGTAGCTTCTCAATACCTGAAGTGGGCCTACAGAGAGGCTGGGGCAGGACTTTTTAATAGGGACCAGGACTAGGAGTAATGGATGTAAGTTGGAAGTGGGGGGTTTTAGGATGGAGATAAGAAAGAAGTTCTTTCCTGTAAGGGTGGTGAGGCACTGGAAGAGGTTGCCCCGAGAGGCTGTGGATGCCCCCTCAATGCTTGGAAGTGTTTAAGGCCAGGCTGGATGACGCTCTGAGCAACCTGGTGTGGTGGGAGGTGGCCCTGAACTGGGCTGGGGAGGGGTTAGAATTAGATGATCTTTAAGGTCTCTTCCAACCATTCCATGATTCTATGACAGGGGCTCTCAGCCCTGCTGAAGTATGGGGAGATGTGCAGGTGGGTGACAGGGCTGTAGACATGTGCTGCTTTTGGTATGTGCAGGGCATGTAAAAGTGCATTATAGCTCTAGTCTTGGTCACAACAGCTTCTCTGTGGTTTGATCTTCTAAAACTCTTGGAAGAACTTAAATATCCAGAACTCTGTTAAAACTGAATTACATCTTGTCCTCTTCTTGTAGTGGTTTTGAGCACTCTGAGATGCTGTTGTTTCTTTGCAGGCAGTTAAAGAGCACCCAGTTTGACTGTGTTCTTTTAAAGCTTGAGTATGTCAGTTTTGTGAAAATTTCAAGCAGAGATCCTTGAAATCCCTGAAACCCTAGCTTATTTCTCTGAGTCCCAGGCATGTCTGCTGAGAACACTATAGATGTCATAAGAGGCTGTTTGACTTCACAGGCTGCCCAAAACAGACATCTTCATATTATTTAGTCATCACTTGCCAAGTTGAGCTGTAGGATTGTGTTTCCATGTAGAAAGAAGCTACCAGCTTTACAGATAGCCATATTTCCATAGACTGCATATGGCTGTCACACCTTCTCCTGTAGCCTCTAGATGCTTTGGTTCTATATGCTCCTGGCTTATGAATTGATATCCTTGTAGAGTTCCTGATTATCCTGCCATTAACTTTTATTCTCCCCCATCTCCCACGGAGAGGTAACAAGTAGTAGTTCCTTCCTCATGGCTTTCCAGCTGGTTACCTTCCCCGTTCCCTCCTAAATGGGATCACTCAGTAGTTTGTGTAGGTCACTGAGGAAATATGGACTCTGAAATTTGAGCTCCAGCTGAAAGTACAGCAAGGACTGCTGAAATGGGGGGGTGGAAATCTGAAATGCAGGGAAGGCATCATGGATCTTCATCCTAGAGAGCAGAGTAAGTACACACTATGACTGGAGTTAAAGAAAGACAGGAAACTGCTGGAGGGTGTCTGACACATAGCCACAAAGATGATGAAGGGATTGGAGCATCTTCCTACTGTGGAGGGGCTGAGGGACCTAGGTCTATTTAGCTTGGAGAAGAAGAGCCAGTCCTGTTGTTTATGTCTCTGCCTGTGCAGTCTTTGAACTGGGGTGAGACGTTTAGCCACAGGGGAACAACTCTGGTGTGCATTCAAATTTAGTGTCAGGTAGTTTGTAATATTATTAGAATAGTGCAATTTTGTAACAATGGTAGGTGCTGCTTCAAGGACCTCCCTGTTGCTCAAGCAAAAGGAATGAGTGAATCTAAGTTTGGGTTTTCTTATGCTGTTGAATTTTAGTCAAAATTCCAGGGCAATCTCGTTGTGACCTTCCAGTACTTGAAAGGGCTGCAGGAAAGCTTTGAAGGGGCTGTTTGCCAGGGGATGGAGTGACAGGATGAGGGGCGGTGGTTTTAAACTAGAGCAGGGCAGTGCTTTAGATTCGACATTATGAAGGAGTTCTTCCCAGTGAGGGTGGTGACACACTGGCACAGGCTGCTCATAGAGGTGGTGGAAGCCTAATCCCTGGAGACATCCAAGGCCAGACTTGCTGAGGCTCTGAGCAACCTGATCTAATGCATGATGTCACTGCTCACTACAGGGGGTTGGACCAGATGGCTGTTGATGGTCCTTCCAGCTCTAAGCCTCTATGAAAATGTGGGGGTTTTTGTATGGCCCAATATAGTACATTCTGCTTTGAACACTGGATTGTGGATATCCCCATCTGGAGTGAGCTGCCACCATTGAGCCTCAGAGTGTGCGAGGAAGAAGAAGGCTGTGTGGTGTTCGTGACTTCTCAGAGCATCAGAATAAGGAGTTGAAAGAGCTCAGTGCTTTCTGCCGGGTCACATATCTTTCTGATTTGTAGGATTTGCACCCTTGACACCAGCTTTTGAGCAGCACCTCCGAAAAGCATGGAATAAATGTGGATTGTGTGAGAAATATTGCAGTGGTGCTCTCACACAGCTCCAGTCAGCACAGTCTCCCACTGTTCCCTCAACATGTCCTTTATGGAAATTGGCTTTGTAACCCACATTTCAACTGCTGGAGAGTTATGAGGTCAGCAAGTGCAGTTCAGAATTTAGCTCATTTTGTGTGTATCTTGGACCACATTTGCCCCTGGGTTTTATACCACCACAAAAAAAAAAAAAAAATGTGGAATGATGCCAAGAAAAAAAATCATTGCCTAATATTTAAAGTCACCTTTTCCAACACCATGTGTCTTTCTCTGAGCTACCTGCTGTATCTCCTGGAGGGCTCCTGCTGGCTGGTTCCTGAAGATTATAATTTTTATGTATGCACTGAGAATAACCAAGAATGGATTCTTGGATGCATATTAAATCTCATGCTTCAGGGTTTCAACTCGTCTGTAGCTGCTGGAGAGCAGAAAAAGGCTGGTGGAGTGAGAAAATGGTAGTATTTCTGCTCTCTCCAGTACTGTTGCCCCCTTCTATGGTGCATCTGATGGTGGCCAGTGTCAAAGACATGGGGGTGAGCTGGATGGACCACACCACCTCCACACAGCAGATTTCCATGTTTCTCCAAGAGCAGTCTGTTAAACCGGCACTTTGGGGAAAACTAAGAACTAATGTCAGCTCGTTCGTGGTTCCTCTCTGCTCCTTGCCTGCTGAGGAAGAGGTGGTGGGTCTGAGGATGGTGCTTTCCTGGGGTACCAGGGTACCCCAGTAGCTCCCAGGTGGACCTAGCTCTCACCTGCATTGCTGTTTGGGCCACAGCTGAAATTTCCTCTTTTTGAAGTGGAAGGATTTATTTCCCAGCTACAAACTCACTGCATTATCCTAAATGTCAGCCGTGTCTCTTTCTTTTTTCTTGTTTTTTTGTTTTTTAAATATGTAATGGAGCCAGAGGAAAATCTGTCAGCAGGAGACTCTTTGCTTGCCCCGAATGAAGGTTAAAATTGCGTGGGTTGAGCAATGTTCCAGCCTGAATGTGTGCTAATTTGGGGACACCTACAGATGATGGTGCCATTTTCTCACTTTATCTGGGAAGTGTGGAGCTCGTGAGTGCCCCAGTGCCAGCATGTCCCCGGCTGCCTTGGGTCACATCATGGTAGCAGGTGGTGGGACTGGGAGCAGGTGCAGGTGCTCCAGAAGGGAGGAAATCCAGAAGCTTATGAGCTCGTTTCTTTTAGGGAGATGTGCCCATATGCCATCCATAGAGGACAAGAGCTTGCTCGTCAGCCTGCAGTGCTCCAGGGATGTAAAAATGAAATAATCCAAGTCTATAGTGAAGATAGGAGCCTGATCATAGAAAAAAATCATAGAATGTGCCGAGTTAGAAGGGACCTTCAAAGGCCATCTAGTCCAATCCCTTGCAGGGAGCAGGGAAATCCTGCACTAGATGAGGTTGCTCAGTCCCTCCCCAACTTTCCTGTAGCCCCTTCCGATACTGGGAAGCTACTATAAGACTCCCTCTCCTCCAGCCTGAACAGCCCCAACGTGAACTCTTATCCCTCATCACAGAGGTTCTCTAGCCCCCTGATCACAGAATCATAGAATAGTTTGGGTTGGAAGGGACCTCAAAGATCATTTAGTTCCAACCTCCCTGCCATGGGCAGGGAAACCTCCCTCTACACCAGGTTGATCAATGCCTCATCCAGCCTGGCCTTCCAGGGAGGGAAGTGGGTGGCCTCTCTGGACATCCTGTTCCAGCGTCTCACCAGCTTCACAGGAAAGAACTTCTTTCTTCTATCCAGCTGAAATCTCCTCTCTTCCAATTTACATCCATTACTCCTAGTCCTGCCATCCTGTATACTATTAAAAAGTCTTTCCCCAGCCTTTCTGTAGCCTCCTTCAGTTATTGAGAAGCTGCTATGAGTCCCCCCTGAGCCTTCTCTCCTCCAGGCCAAACAAGCCAAACTTCTTCAGCCTGTCCTCATAAGGGAGGTGCTCCAGCCCTGTGGTCATCTTCATGGCCCTCCTCTGGACATGCTCCAACAGCTCAATTAGTGTTAGTGAATTTGGGAAGAAAAAAAGCAGGCAAATGAAATGCTATCCCACCCAAACTAGGGCAGTAATAAGCAAGTTATTTGAATTGATGGATTTACATACTGAGGAGGGGAAGTGCATATGTATGTGTGTGTAATGCCCAGAAAACATCATTACACATTCATACTTGCATGTGGAGTCTGTCTGAGGATGTGCGTGTAGGTATCAAAATATGATTTGGAGGCTTTTAAACCTTCCTGACAGACTCCAGGAGACCAATTTCCAAATGTATGCCACGATTTTTGATTCCCAGACAGGTAGCAGTAAGTGCTAATAAATGAAAGAACTGCTAGTGATACGTTGTGACATGCAGCTCTCCGAGCAACCTGCAGAGCATTGGCAGAACCATCAAACCAGGCTGAGAGTATCAGCAGAGACTGATAAAGCTGCTCTGGTAATTATTTGTTTGATACACAGCTTTCCTTATTCCTTCTGCATAAATAGAAGGGTTGCTTTGCTTAGTGTGGGAGGTTTGGGGTGGGTTTTTTTGAGGGTTTTTTTTGTTTTCTTTCATTCCTGTCAAGGCTTGTTCTCACCGAGATGTCATGAGAGGAGGACTGAGGTCTGCATTTCTGTTTTATTTATGGGTTTTCCTTTGTAATTCTGACAGCATGAGGTGGAGACAGTATTCATTGAGGATGNCATTCCTGTCAAGGCTTGTTCTCACCGAGATGTCATGAGAGGAGGACTGAGGTCTGCATTTCTGTTTTATTTATGGGTTTTCCTTTGTAATTCTGACAGCATGAGGTGGAGACAGTATTCATTGAGGATGGGAAGAGGCATCCTTGCTCATGCAAAGCTGTCAGGTGTTGTGGGGGCCAGGCTCTGGAATGCTGTTTTTAAGCTTCTCCCAAAAGAAGCTGTTCCTTGAGAGGAGGTGGCTACAGAAGGCAGTTGGAGCAGGTCCAGAG
>VZTY01033861.1:0-48274 GCA_013400935.1 Turnix velox
CAATCTATTCTATGATTCTATGCGAGCTCACTTTTGTAGTTCCCATTGGACAGCTGAATCCAGGCATATGTATCCGCTGCCTTTGCAGTTGTCTTATCCTGTGGCTCTGTAAGAGTTTCACACAGGAGTATCTATGTTCCAGGTGTTCTTAGTCTCTGCTTAGCATGAGTGTGTATGAGAGGTAAAGGAATAAAAAGCTTATTGTTTCTGTAGTATTTCTATAAGGAAGCAGACTCTGCATGGCTCAGTAGGATTCCACTGGATTTTTATTCTCAGGCTACTACGGCTAAGTGCTTGTTGGAGTTTGTAGTTGGACTGGAAGATGTTGAGCATTTATCTCAATCATTTTGGAACTGGGATCTTTCAATATCAAAAGTGTTTCTTTCAGGGAGGAGCACAAAGTAAAAAAAGAACATCAGACAATGGTTTCATAAGTTCTTAAGTTTGTTTTGTGACCAATACCGTGTATTTGTGAAATATTTTGCTGTGTTTTTCTCTCAGTTAGAGCAAATTTTACTGCTAGGTAAACTGGAAATATCTAGATGTAGTATTAATGGTTGTAGAATCATTACTATAATATTTTAGTACTAGTGTAAGAAAATATGGAGGTGAAATTATGAAGAACATCACAGTAAAAAAACATGATGAGGTGACTCAAACTTTAGTGTTCACCCACTCCTGGTTGGGATTGTATGCTATACCAATGGTACACACTCACACTAGAAGCTGAATATGCAGCAAAGCCCAGGCTAATGTATCTGTTGGCCACATTAGCCTGGGCTCTACAGTGCCATGGGAGTCAGCAGGAGGGATGGAGGGGTAAAAGGATGGTGGTGAACCAGCAACATGACTTCTATGGGATGTGGAAACATCTGTGAAGCTTTTCTAAAAAAAAAAAAAAAAAAAGGTGAGAAAACCAATACGGTCATGGATATTTGCTGACATTATGAACTTTCACACACCATTTTGTTTTTCCTTTGGTGTGGGTCATGGTCTGCTGCTATCACAGCAGGGGTGTTTAACAAGTTCTAGGAAAGAGAACTGTGTGGAAGGTGCTGTGCAAATCTGGTAGAACAATCAATAGACTGAAACATACCATTCGGCAAAACCAAATTGAAGAGAAATATTTTTTTTCTCTTCAATACAGAGTGGATCTTTGTACTGGGAAGCTCAGCTGTTAAATGAATGGATTTTAGTTCCAGGATAATTTCTACTTCTCACCTTGATGTTTTCAGAAGTATCTCTTTAATATGCTGTAACTCACAGTGGCTGCAAAGGCAGGGCAGAGGAAATGGTATTCCTCTCTGAATTGCAGCCCTACTGTGTTAGTGGTTAGCACAGTGCTCTCCCTTCACATTGTTTCCTTTGTCACATATGCTTCACTGGATTTTGAAAAATACAGCAAAAGCTTTGAAGATGGATAACACAATTCATTTTTCAGACCACCACTCACCTACATTGTATATGCGAAAAGCAAGGAAGCATTCAAGCAGGAAACACAGTTAGAGGATAAATAGGCAAAAGGTCTGTTCAAATGTATCTCTAAGAATTGTCCAGTAGAAGGTGGATGAAAGTGCCACAGTACTGATGCTTTTTTTTTTTTTTTGTGTCAGAGCCTATCCTACAGGGCCTTTGTTTTTCACAGTGTCTATTTGACTCAGCAGCCTCGTGGTAGGCCAAATTATTTCCGAGTAAGACTATGAGAAGGTCCTTGTACTACCACATAAATTTTCTGGTACTTGGCCTTGTGAGTTCAGCACCAACAGTTTGTGTGGGCTAGGCCAGAACCTCACAGTGAGGTTGCTGAAGGTTGAATTAGCAATTTCAAATGTTAGAACCAAAACTGTTGGATGTAGGTTTTTTATATTATGAAACTAAGGTAATTTTATTTACATTTTATTTAAAACATGACTTTAAGAGTTCAGTTTTATTTCTAAAGTCACAAACTAAAATGAGAATGCTTGATCATTGTGTCAATTTGCACAAATACGTCAATTATTAATATACATGGAACAAAGATGTTGACATAGAAAAATATACTTGTACACTAAGTGAATTATTCCTTTCTGAGTTCTTTTTGATTTGAAATTATACAAGACATAATGAAGTCTTGGAGTAGAAATCAAAGAAATGTCACCCTGTATGATTTGGTGTAATGGCACCGAGGGAGTCTGAAAGTATTGTTGCAATTTATCATTTCCAAGACAAGTGCCTTGAATTTTAAATGAAGCAAGAAAGCCTTCAGAAATATTCTTTCAAACACCTTCACTTTTGCATTTGTTATTTTCATACTATATTTGAGTTCCTGGCTTTTAAAATACCCCTTTGTTTGTATTGACTTATTGCTGGTCAATCATAGTTTTCCAGCTACAAAAGGAATTTAAAAATTCCCTTCCTCATTCTCTTCCACTCTCCACTGAATAAAAAGTACTGACCAAACCTGCTGATTTTTCCTTAACAGTTTTGTCTGAATTGAGACACACAAAATAAGGATCAGCATAAATACCTCTGTTTTTCTGCCAGCTTGGTATTTTCTTATGCTAATATACATTCTATTTCATTGTGTCCTCCTTTTCAGAGGTAGTTTTCCACCCTATGGTCCATTAAATTATTCATTCACTTGCTTTGTACCTCATAATTTCCTATCAGCTAGTAAAGTGTAAAAGGTGAGATTTCATGATTACCTACCCCTGCTTCCCTCACACGTTCACTTGCACTGCTTTTCATAAAAATCTACTAAGCAGAATTATTTTTCAAAAAATTATACACCGTTCTTGTGCACATTCTTCTCTTATATTGCTCCTAGGGAAGGCTGGGATATTTGTTGCGTTGGTTAAAAAGTCTTGTAGAATTTGGTAGAGGGCTCTTTCCTCTTCATAGACTTCTTAAAGCAGCTCATGGGATTTGAAAGGGTAATGCCTCTCTGCTATAGAATTCAGTTAATTACACAAATATTTTTTTTTACTCTGCTATGACCCATATGTTGTTTAGAGTAATTTCTATGGAGTTTGTTTAATTTTTTTCTAACTTTTATTGGTTTCATCCTCATTATATTTGATGAGAATTTCCCATGAGAGGATAAAAACCCCAATAAAGTATGACTCGAAAAAAAGACACCCTCTAGTTGTATACTTTTTTTTTGTGGAAGAAATGTAGAACTGTGTCCTTAATTGGTAACATAATAAATTTGTGTATATGCCTGCATTCTCTTAGGTTTATACTGTACATGATAAAACCCACTAAATTAGAAATGTTATTCACATTATAGAAAGCTTACTAGAAGATAGGGTAAAAAATTTCTTAAAAAGATTATCCATAATTTAAAACTGAAGTGTTTGCACTGTTTTCATCTACTTCCTGAACTTCAGGATAAACAATTTGTACTCTGTAATTGTAAATCTGTACTCTGTAAAACATTGTATCAGAGTAAGTGAATACCAGCATAAAAACTAGCACTGTATCTGTAGTTTCACTTATTGTTTCACATAGATTTCAATATCAATGTAAATATAAAAATTAACTTTTCTAGAAGTGGTGAATATTTTGTCATTTGTACTACCTAACAATATTCTGAAAATACAGCATTCAGTTTACCCACATTCTCTGATAGAGAACGATGTTTGAAAAAAGAGAAATGCGGTGGTTGCAAACATACTAGTACTTTAACATGGGTCAAATGAGGGACTAAAATGAAAACATGCCTAAATCTTTGCTGGTTGAAGTTCTTTTTCCTCAGGTTTTCTTCTGTGACATAATTTTGTTTCTGCCACCTACAGTTTTACCTTCAGTACTGCAGCTTAGCTGAGGAGGTTTGCCACATTGCACTACTTGCATTTTCAACCTCATTATTCTTGTGTTATCAGAGAAGCTAGAAATTAAATTGGAAACCTCAAGGGTCTCCAAAGTGAACAGTCACGCAGAGATGCTAAGGTTATCTCTATCAGCTGTGTATGCTTAATTAGAAGTTGAGTAGCAGATTATCATTTACTTTAGCAGTGTCGAAGCCTTCATTAGAAATAAAGCTGTGATGAAGAGGAGCATGTGGCAAACAGTCTGTGAACCATAACCAAGGCTTGTTTATCTAGGGCAACCATTAGAGAGAATGAGAGGAGAGAAATTGAGGCATTTCACATGTGTCATTGCACATACGAATGAAAGAATGAATTTAAGTTGGTACTTCAGGGTAGCTGTTGAAACCAGCCTTTTTAGGGGGTAGGTGGAAGGAATGCTTTTCAAGACATTGTATTTTTCAGTTCCTGACATTTCCTTTTCTCTTAAAACAAAAGAAACAATTAGAGTCCAATGGAGAGCCAGTGCCCTGTTACAAACAGTGGAATCTTTGGACTGTGGAGGTGGTTTTCCTCACTACAAGGATATTGTATCACTTTGCAGCCTTTGTTTTAAAATGCAGTTCTCTAGACCCACAGTACCATATTTATAACTGGCAGCTGGTGAACCTGTTCAGATATGTTCATATCACCTTAGAAAAATTCCCATCTTGAGCTTTACTCGTGAAAACAGAGTAACACAGTGTGTTGGGGCCTGATGTGAAAGAGCTTTCTCAAGCCTTGGTGAGCAAGTGATACCAATGTGCATGAAAAAGCTCTGTTAGCTCTGATAACCACAGCATTTACATTTCCACCCTCAATTGCTGTTGTACTCCAGTGGTTTTGCATCAGATAACTTATTTAAATAATGCTAACTGACAGATGAGGAGCAGTCATTAAGAAAGCCGTAATGGCTTAGATGGGCAGAGGGAGATTTGTGGGTAAAGATATTTAAGGAGAGCAGACTTTAGTTAAAGTCATTAACCACTGGATGCAAAATAGGGGTACTGCCAGACAATTTTCAATGAGTTTTTCAATGTCTTGTCTTCTTTGGTACATCTCCGGTGTATGTTAGCAACAGCGGGATATTCCCTTTTTCCCTTAGCACAGACTGTTATATAGCAAAGCAATTCTGATCAACAGGAAAAAAAACTTTTCAAAATAATGAGTGGCAAGATTTGGGTATCCAATTTGTATTTCAGTTCTGCTTCTATTGCTAACACTGCTACTAGCTTTAACAGAAACATTTTAATACAGAACAAAATAGAGGAGATGAGATGTTTCTTTGTTTACATGGAGCATTGGATATGACTGAAAGTCTTGTGTCAGTACTCTGTGAGTGTATGTTGTGTAGTTGCATCAAGCAGTGTGAGAAGTGATGACCTTACTAATTCTTGCTGCTTGTTCTCAAAAGTCAGCCTTTCACCTGAGTACTACTGACATTAATCTTAAGAAATGTTGCCCCAAATAAGCAAGTGTGTCTCATCCCTGTTCGGGGATTCCATCCTCAAAGTGAAGTGAATTATCCTTGGAGCTGTGGAGATCTCAGCCTGTTATTTTTTTCTCACTACTTGATTTAATTAAGTAAGTCCACCATATGCTTTTGTTCCCAGAGAAGGCTCTGCCTACAAACCTATTGAGGATATTAGCTGAAGCATATTGTCTCAGGCCTGCAGTGTCTGCTGTCACATGAATGAACGTATTTTCACCCAGAAATCAGCCTGTAGATTGCACCCATCATTTCACAATGCTGACCTGTGTGCTGTTCGTCTAATGGATGTGCATCAGGCCACATGACAGGGGAAGCAGCAGAGTCCCTGGGGAAGAGAATGCCCAGGAACTGGCTGATGATGCCAGATAAATTCATCTTCCTACAGCCCACTCCCTGCCCCTGGCTGAAGTCTCTGAAGGAAAACAAGAGTGGCAGGAAATCATTTGCAGGTGGATGAATTATCTTGACAGCTTGGCCCTTTCCTGCAGTTTGTTGGTGAGGTGTATGCTGATATCCTGGGGAATCATTATTTTCTTAGGCTTTCTGAACTTTCTTTATTGGTCACAGTGGTGTGATGATGATAGTACTGATGATGCCAGTGAGGGGAAGAGTGGTTTTTGCTTAATGTTTGATAGTATCAAAGATAGGTTCAACAAAAGTAATGTGAATTGCATCTAGTCTACCGCCTTTTAACATATTGAATGCCTTGAGCATGTTGGCATTGCTTTTGGTATTATTGCCAGCAGCTTGTCAAAACTGACTTGATTTTCTTTTAGAACCCATTGAAAAATCTCCAGGAGTGCCTTGTGGCTTATGTCATCCTCTAAATCCTGCCCAGCTCTGAGATAATGCTGAATTAGGAAAGCTAAGTTGTTATATTCTCAAGTGTCTGTGGGTTCATGAAGGTGCCTTAAGATGCTCTAGCCACAAGTAGGTAATTACTTCATGCTTTGTAAGCATGTCAAGTAGGTACCAAGGATGTCAGCTTGGCTGGCATGTTCCTTCTTTTATTTATTCCTTTTCTTTATTTTGTTACTCCCTGTGGCATAATGTGTACACAACAGTTAGCCATTTTCTTTAGTCTTAGCTGTGAAATCAAACTCTTTTGTGAAACTTTAAATTAAATTCTTCTCTTTCCATTGCCAAGTTTTTCAATTTTTCCATTTAATGAAAAAAGATCTCATATGTAGAGGGGAAACACTTCTCCATGCAGATGTATTCAGTATGTTTTTGTATTGCACCATATATAAATGGATAAATTTTTTAATATACTTTGTTTCTTTTTGATACCTTGTATCAAATTTTTAATCATACACATTTCCTTAGGCAAGTATTTGAGTATGTTTAAATGCACACATAGTGCATTTTATGATTCATGCGCAGTAAAACTTGGTTATACAGTCATCTTCTTGCAGTAGATACCACTTCTGCTTGTTGGCAGTGTCATAGAGATACTCATTTGTTTTTCATATGTATTAATTAGCTACTGGTAACAAATGTTCTGAGTAAGATGCCCTGAGTTTAAAAATAAGGCTTAGAGCTGTTAGCCTTAGAAGAGTGGAAGAAATTTTTACATGAATGATTTTGGGGTTTTTTTTGTTTAATGTACTTAAACAGTAAATAGTGAATAAGGTGTGGGCTCATTGCAATACTTACTGACTGAGTTTTTGTGGCCTGTGTTATGCAGAAAGTCAGGCAGGACTGCAGGATGATGCTTTTGACTTCATTACCAAAAAATCTTTATTATAATATAGTTTCTTCAGTAACTTCCTAACTTCCTTTCTCTTGCAGAATTTTGCAAATTAGGATTGTATTATTGCATCCCACTGTTTTCATACAAGCTTTAAAAAGGCAGATTCAAGCACAGACTGTGCTTTGAAAGAAGTGCTTTTAATACATTTGTCAGTTATTGTCAGTACAACTCAGTTTACAATATAATGAGCTATTTTTGAGAAAATTAATTTGCTGCAGAGTGTGAGTAGGTGCATATGAACTTGAGTAAAAGTTTGCATGCCAGCATAGTCATTTGCACCCATACATGTGTCTGTCCCAAGCATCCAGCTTTAATGATAAACTCAGTGAACCAGCCTACTTTCTGCATGAGTGTTTTGAAAGGAGTAACATGGCATGCTGTTTTTAGATTCTGTCCCTATCATAGAGCAAGTCTCATGAGTGCTTCTGTCACCACTTAACTTAATTCTGTGTTACAGCTGATTCTCAGCTACTCAAGAAATAGGGGAGCTTAAACACATGAAAAACCCCAGATAATGTAGTACTATGGGAAGACAGCTGAGTGACCATTTATGCACAGCCAACTCATCCACAATTTGGATAGCTTTGTACTGGACCTCCTAATCCAGTGTTGGCTTTGAATCAGATATGAGGCCAGGGTTATTTGCTCAGCCAGAGTAGCCATCTGTGCTGCTCTTCGTTGCAGCTAATTTCCAAGACCCTACAGATCTAGGAAGCATGTCAATTTGGGTATGGCTTGTCTTGTTACTTCCAGGTGTCCTGGAACAAGGTCCAGCAAGAGCTAATATCTTGTACTTTGTGAGTCTCTGCATATGTGCTACTGTTGATATGAGATCCTTAAATTGATCTGAAATGCTGAAAGATTGGCTGAACTTACAGAGTGGTGACTCAGCACTAGCAACTTCAGACTCAGAAAGCCCAATTTGTTACTTGAGCTAAAGAATTAGTCCATTAACTAATTAACTAAAAGTAGTAGTAGAATTAAAAAAAAAGTATTAAATTCAGCCACTGGAAGAAAAGATACACCTTGTGCTTTAAAGCAAGTATTGTAAGTAAAAGATCACACTTTGGAGTATTTGTAGTGTGCCTTTATTTCCAGATCAGCTGTGAACACGTCTTACCTAAAGAACAATGTGTGTGGATGTTTTTGAGGAAAATTTTAAACATTATATTGCAGTCCAAATTTTATATTCTATTATTTTTTTTATAATAAATATGAATTTATTAATATTACTATTACATTTTTATTTGGTTTAGTATTTATTTTTACCTTAAAAAAAGAGAAATATTTAAGTCCAAAAATTGATGCTGGCATTCCATAACTCCAAGGAAAGCTGAAGACATTGTACCAAATAGTGCACAATTGCAGGAAAGGGGAAAAGAGCTCTATTTTTAGGATCTCTCAAGCACTTTAGAGGGTTGGAGATGTTATGTCCTTGACAGTCCTTGACACTTTAGATATTCCCAGCACACAGAGGCTGTTCTGCAGAGTGATAACTGCTCAGGCTCCTAGCAGTAGTGTTCAGTGGAGCAAGGCTACAATTAAATGTGAAATGAGATTTCAGATCTTTTCTCCATAGGCATGTTATGGATCATTCCATTGTATTGGTTAATTGGAGTGTAGTGATACAATTGGAATTCTGGAAACATAAATTAGTGTCAACCTCAAAAAGAACCAGAGCAAAGTGACATGTTTTATTGGTTATTCTATTTAGATATAATGTAATTTCAGATACTTTTAGGATTATAATGTTGAGGCCTAATATGATAGATTATAAAAAATTAATATTGAGACATTATGGTTTTGATCTGAGTCAGACTTATGTCTGAATAATCTCTGAGATACTAGTATTACTACTTCTATCATTTAAACACAATTCAAAAAGTATTTTAAAACTTGAATAATTAAGAGTAATACTAGCAACTTAAGTAAAAGCTATGTTTTTTTCCCACTCTTCTTACGGCATGCTCTAAGTGTCCACTGGAATAGATCCCTGCGTAGTTAAATAGAAGAAATAGAAGATGTCAGTGCCGCTTCAGATTCCTACTCAAGTTAATAAAACAAATAATTATTTAAAGAAAAATAAGAGGAGTGAACTAGTATTTAACAATGTGCATTCCTCTGATCAGTTTTCCTAGTTCTCTTCCTACTGTAATTTGATTGCATTGTCCATCAAGTATGGTATGAGAAGAGGAATAATTGAAAATGAGAGAAAAGGGGACCTGAGAGCGCTGCATGCGAAAATGACTAGGAGAGCCAAGGGCTGGGAAGTTTGTTCAGTATTTGTGTGGTTTCTGTCAAGAAGAGTTCTGCTTAGCACACTGCCATGCTCCTGACAGCTCTGAGGATTCTGCTTATTCTCATCCTAAATTGGTTTTTGCAGTTACAAATCCAAGAGGAAAAGTAAAACTACTAATTGAATGTAAAGGCTTTCTGACTTGGCTCACAGCTTACTCCAGAGTTGCCGAGTGTCTACTTCCAGGCCGTAGGTAGGAATGAACTTTCTGTTTACAAACATGGTGTTTGGCTTGGCTGAGACTGCCCATTAAAAGAAAAGTTGAAAATGTAGTGTGATGACTTATTTGAAACATTAAATAGTATGTAATCCATGTAGGCAATACCAGGATTTTACCAGAGTAGGTAATACTGCAGTCTAAAATCACATTGCCTGCTTCATTGGCACATTACCAAAGGAAAAGATGCAGAGTTGGTTTTAATCTTAAGAGCAGTTTTCTGCTTTTAATATTTACTGTCTTGAAGCCTTGAACAGAGCAAGTAGTTGAAACAGCTGGCTTGAAATAATATAACTCTTCAGAAGCGGGAGTAAGAAGAAAAACAAAGCAAAAAAAAAAAAGTGATGAGAAAATACGACATAATTTTGCTTAGTTTATCATTAAGCATAAAGTCTAATTGTACGTTTTAAGATTCTCCCCATCACTGAAGCTCCTCTGGCAGTCAGTGCATACTGCTGAACTCTGTGCCTTACTATGGGACCAGGGGAAGAGCAGGTGCTGGTGGTGAGTGACTTTACAGAGATCTGCCTCTGCCCCCTGCCTCCTTATCTTTTCCTACCCCTTCTAGCAGAAGCTGCTTTCTTCCTACCTTTTGTGCAAAAGAGGCAGTACTGAAGTAGGTGCTCCCTCTGTGCTCCTTCGAATTCTCTATGATCAACCAATTCAGCCGGTGTTGTGCCAAATTGATTAGAATGGAAAAAGATGTGATATTTTCACATGCTTACAGACTTTGTTCTTTCTTTTTTCAGGAAAGCATTCCCAGATCCTTAAAATCTCCTGACAGCCTCATTTCCAAAGCCTTTGTTTCCTTACAGAATTTATGATTGCAGCATAGCCTGGATTGCTTGGACAGCCTGGGCAGTGGCTGGCAGTTGCCTGTGCTATTCAAGAGCTAGTGTGGATATTTGGAACCGTCTCACAGAATGGCTAGGTACAGCTCACAAGTTAGCATAGAAAAGTGCCTATGTTTGGATACCGACACCATGATTTTAGGGCTGAGAGTGTTTAGCCTAATGATGTCTTGAGGCCAGACTATGATTCCTTGCCTGTTTTATGTACAAATGTAGGCACAGCCATGGACTTCAATTACCTAAGTGGCAGTAAAATTTCACTTGATGCACCTTCTGCATGGAGAGGACATTTGCTTTGGTCTGATTTGGCTCTAGCTGAAGTCCAGTGAAATTATCTTTACCTTTGTTGTGGAAGCAGAGCAGCACCATAAACAAAAGCTTAAAACAAAAGAGTGTTTGTTACTAGAAGTTTCTTTTTTTTTGAATTCCAAAGGATTGTTAGGATGTTCTTCAAGCACAGTGTAAGTACCCCAAACAGTGGTGAGTGCCAATGTTAAATTAAAGTCTGGTACTGTCTTTTGGCTGAAAAAATGCTTCACTGAAAAGATAAGCACTGGGTTTCTAAAGATTCAGTTTTAAGTACTTAAAGCAGCAGATCAAAAGTGCACGAGTCTGACTTAAGAATTTTTGAAAAAAACTCAGCACTTCCATATTTAGTGCCAGCCACCTCTTAAGAATTTGCAGTTGAGACTTGTTTTTTTTCAGTGTGTTTACAGTGCAGTGGGGTACAGAATAAGGCTAGAAAAAAAAAAAGCGCCAGGTTCTCATAGTACAGAATAAAAAGAGGTTCTACCCATAGAAACTGCTATTCACATACAGCAGTGAAGATCTAATGAAGATATAATTGAGGGAGACTAATGCTTAAGAATAACATTATTGCATTTTTTATTTGGCTTTGACTAGTTTTACACTGTGGCTGCCTATAAAGAATGATTTAGATGATGCAGATAAGTGCAAATGGAACTTTCTGCAAACTTTTGTCAGATCTGTTCATTCACCATGAGTGGATTTTGCTACTGAAATGTCTTTCCATGTGCAAAGGGAGTAAGCAATGAAAGATTTCTGTAAGAATGAATTTCTGCAGAGGGATTCCTCTGTTTTTCTGTTATGGGAATGCTCTGCACAGAAAGCATCTTCTGACAGTGAGCTGACTGTGGATGCAATATGCATTAGAATTTCAGCACATAAATCATCCTGGATCAGGCAGGTAACGTCAGCTCCAGTGGACAGCAGGATGCTCAACAAGTGCTCCTTCATGATTTCTTTTTCAGTCAGTTTTCTCTGTTTGCCTCGTCTGTGATCTATAATTCACACCATTATGGTTCTTACTTTTATTCACTTCAAATGTTGTTATTTTCTTTTTGCCTTTTTTCCTTATCTATGTCCCCAGTATAGTAGATTCTATCCACCCCTGTCCTTGTGTTTCCTCTGAATACTGCTTGATTCAAGTATTTGTGGTCCAAACCTCAAAATTCTGCACCAGGCTGTATAAAACCTCTATATGTATTTGTTATGTTTCAAGTTTTGAAAATTCGTTGGTTAGTTGTCAGTGGCTCAGAAATGGAAGTACTAATTAGGGTAAAAATGTGTGATTATTTATTTTTCTGTTCATGGTTGATGCGTTTGTGAATAAATATTTGACTGTCTAATCATGAAAAACCAAATATTTTACTTACGTTATGAGCATATATTTGAGGAGCCAATCTGAAAGAAAAATTAATTTTCAGTGAGGGAAAAACCCAGAATCTCTTGAAAGGCAGATTTTTTGAAAAACATTGATTTAGAGCAGCATGTACTTTGAGCTACTTCTAAAGATGAAGCTGTGGAGAAAACTTGTTTGTGCCATTTAGAACAGAAATGACTGCCTTGTGATTTTCTGCAAAGCTCTGGAAGAGTCTGTATCAGTTGTATGATGTAATATGAAATTCATGTGTATAGAATGAAAGATGTTCTTACTAAATAGCTGCTAATATTCTCAGTCTATGGAGAAGCTGAACTCCTACAGATGTCAGCTGAGAGTAGGTACCTAATATAAATGCAGTCAGGGTCTCTCTTCACAGACTACGTAGAAGCACACGCTTCTTGGACAGCTAAATCAGGTTTGTGTGGTTCAATATTATGTATACATCCAATTGTTTTCTAGGCACTTTTCCCCATTGGAGGTGACATAAATGGAAATTTATATGGAGATATGGGAAGAGAAAAAAGATACTGATTCAGCATTTGGTACTCTAATTATTAGGTTTTGCTGTGGCTCTTGTTCTTGGACTTCTTTCTGGGTTTGGGCATGTCTGTGCCGCCTGAGGCTTGCCCCAGGGCCCTTCTCTAGCTATGGGTAAGTCCTTGCCCAAACAGCACTGTTCTCTTTTTAAACTCAGGCTGTACTGAAATGTGTGCATTTATTGAATTTACTAATGGACCAAACAACGTATGAGCTAGACCCAGTCTAGTCATACAGTGTAGCTGCTGTTTTAAACCTAAGGCATCCCCAAAAGAAAATGTGGTCAGTTTTAAAGAAAGTTCTTAAATAATATTCTCCATTGTAGTTCAACTAGTTAGTTGCCTCTAAATAGTCTCCACTCATTATTGCTACATTATTTATTGTAAGATCGCTTTCAATCCCTACAATGTAAATTATCTTAGATTATTATAATAATTTACTTCAGATCCTGCCAATTAAAAAAGAAGAAAAATGGAATAGAAATATATTTTGCAAGTGACAATTAGATATCTTGCATTGCCTTAGGTTGCATTTCTGTTTTGTTTAGGTTTTTTTCCTAATTTCCTTTGAATATAGAGTTTCACATTTTTCTTTCTTTTCACTCCTTTTATCTTTCAGGGGAATTGTCAGCAGAAAATTCTAATTATTTGTGGATGATGTTCTTGCCATGGAATGACTTTATTGCACAAAGCCCTTCGATAGGCTCCCTGTGGTTTTTCTGGCTGACATCTTCCTACTCCTGGAGTTTTCCTGTCCATATTATGGTCATGCTATTGAGGAGAAAGCATATAACAATAACTTTCACTAAAACACCAAGATCTGTAAGTGTTAGCTCTTATGTGGCCTAGGTCATTCCATGTTCATGTTAGTGTGAAATGCTGCCTGTGCCCCTCATGCAATACAAAATATGGTAGGTCTGCTATGAACTGTGGCATACAGCAGCATGTCTGAGCAGCCAGGTGGTGGTCACACTATCACAGCATTTTCATGACCTACTCGATATTGCTATGACCATACCTGCCAAACCATATTGACACTCTTGTGAAGCAAAAATAGCTTCAGCTAATGAAGCATTGCTGCAGGAGGCAGAGCCAAAGCACCATAAAATGGTACGAGGTCTATATTGCACAATACAGCATATGCTGGCATGTCACCAAATGGTGTTGTGCTGATATGTTAAGCAGCAGTTTTTGAGAGCAGAAATAACTTGTGCATCAAATTTACCCTTGTTTCACTGCCCTCTTTGTAATGAGCATCTTGCAGCTTCTGTGGTAATGCAAGGAAATCTTTGGGGTCAAACGTGAGCACATCTTACTGCTAGTAGAGACCTTGTGTACTCAGATGCCATTGTATAAAGGACTTCTGCAACTTAGCCAACCTCAATAGAATAATTTCTGGAATATATCAGAACTATGTGTTACAGTTTGCCACCTACTTGTAGACAACTCCCATCAAAGTGGGGAAAATGTTGTAAACCTGGAAGGCAGGATCTGGGAAAAAACTGAGAAGATTTTTGCACATAGACACATTCTAGCACCTGGACCACCTAAGAAAGTCAAAATGTGGCATGTATCTGAAGGTAAGTCTGAGGTTAGTGACAGGAAGCCCAAGCTCAGGATATGGGGCTAAGATTTGGAATTTTTAATGTAAGCGTCAAGAACAGTAAGGTTTCTGGTGGAGAAATAAATGTTATGCCAGCAGAAGAGAATGACTGAATTTTGGTCCCACTATTAAATAGTGAATAAAACATCAACAATGTCAGAGGAAAATAAGGTCCTTCACTGACAGAGCAGTCAAGGCTTCTCTGAATTTTATCATCTTTCTTCCATACTCTGGCATCAAAGCACTCAAGAAAGGATCTGTTTGCCTGTCAGTTAAATTTGGATTGAGTAAATTTATGCTTAAGAAGTACAGCACCATTTCATCCGAGTCAGAGACTTATATTAGTAGCTATGGGCACCTGTGGACAAGACATAACTCTCATACTCTTAATTAATGCTGCAGTGTAGGACTGGGGGTTATTTCTCCGCTAAATGCTTTCCATTAACCACCAGAACTGCTCAGCAGATAAGCATTTATGTCAGCATCTCTCAACTTGCCAGACTTGTGATTTGCCTTCTCTTGCTACTGATGTTGCTGAGGTCTCTGCCTAAGCCTTATTTATGTAGGTATGCCTGAGACTGTGGGAGGAATAGGACACTATGCTCTTTTGTCTTCACACACTGGAAGGGTAGAAGTCAATTTATATTGTCTGCTCCCTTTTTACTTCTTCAAGTGTACAAAGTATCCCAGTGTGTGGAAAAAGGGATAAGGGCATACTCTTCATGCACTCTCTTGACATTAATGCTCTATCAAACGAGAAGAATGTATTCTGTGTATGATAAGGTGTACTCTATAAGTATGGGCTGTATCTGCCCCTGTGTCTGTGTGCTTTCACAGTTTTTAATGATTTTAGGCAAAACAACTGAGATGGGCAGTGAATAACTGCTGTGCCTCACTGAATACTCCTACTCCATATTTTTATTAAATGGTAATTGATTATTAAGAACATTAGCTGCAGTCAGTTTATTTTTACAGACAACACTTACAGGAAGTACCCATGGTGACAGAATCATCACATTTCTAAAAATAAAATAGGGCAGCAGCAAGACACAATTATGGCCACCTTGTTATTGGAGCTAAAGGATATAGCACTGAAAATACCACACTTGGAAAGAAAATGAATTCCTAAGTATCAACCTATGAACTTCCCCCAGTGTATTGACTTGAGCTCAATACACTGTTAATATTATTTAAGCTTGATATTAGGTATTTAGATGCTTAGTATTCACTAACTTTAGGTACTGCTAGAGAAACTTTTCAAAATTGAGCCCTTTTATTACCTTGAAAATGAACATTGTACTAAACCTTGAAAGAGAGAGCAAGTGATTTTAAAGAAAATGATAAAACATGATGAAAAGAAGCAAGCAGTTTGATATGGAGGAGAAAGCCAACTCTTAATCCTCTCTGTGGGCTTTGCTCCAGTTGCACTAGCAATGTGGGTAAGGGAAGCAGGATTTGGCACAGGGAAGCAATAACACTGAAGAAGTCATAGAGATGGAAGGACATAGTATCCAACAGTTAAACTACATTCTTTATTTCAAGAAATGCTGGAATGCAGAAAGGAGTGTTGTTCTTTCCAGTGTTACGATGCAGCAACATGGGGAATACTGGCTGCAGTTGTGAGAGAGACTGAGAAACTGGGGAGTTCAGAGGAGGGGATTAAGAATAATTAGTTAATCCTAATAAAAAGTACTAAATATGTGGAGTTTGGCTAAATGGAGACACATGTGGCCTGGGGGATAGGACAACCCACAAATATTTGAGGGAGGTAACTCCCCCAAAGAGGGAGAGAAAAATAATTATTTAGCATAAAGGATGAGTTGTATCTATAAGTAAGCAGAGGAAATTAAGCAAAGAAAAATTTAATCTGAGTATTGAGAATAATTTCCTGAATAAAGTTCAGTTATTTCCCCCTGGAATAGTCATCCTAAAGAAGTGTGGGAGCCTGACTGTTAAATGCTTGGCTGAAAAGAAAAAAGTTGCACAACTGGAACAATCTTAGTCTTAGTGTGAGAGAAGTCTAGAGGAGGGCTAGAGGTCCACCACCACTAGGTTCTTTGAAGGAATAACACGGTCCTGAACATGTTTCTCTTCTCTGATGTTTTGTTTTTATATTTCTGTGAGAAATTTATTCAAATGTCACAGTATATCAGCAGATATACCCGTATAGATGTAGCTGCCCTGGAACAGGCCAGGCTCTGGCTCCCTGGGCAGCAGCTATGCAGAAGAGGATCTGCAGTCCTGCTGGGCAGTGAGAAGGCACAGCCCACAGAGTGCCCCAGGTGTGAGGGAGGGCACCAGCATCCCGAATCCTGGGCTGTGCTGGCAGGAGTGTAGCTGCAGGTGGAGGAAAATGGTTATTCACCATTTCTCAGTGCTTATTAGATGGTGTCTGGGCATTGCATCCAGCTTGAGGCCTCCCAGTGCAAGAAAGAAGGACAAGTCAGAGGGATCTCAGTGGGGACCAACAAGCCTTGGTCTGAGTATGGGGATGGACAAGAGGCCACACTTTCAGCCTGAATTTTCCTATGAATTATGCTTGTATTCCCATGGTGCTGATGATGCCACCGGCAATGCCACTGGCAATGCCTTTCTTGGGTCAGACTGAGGTATATTTGCTGTCCATGCTGTATGCGGCATGATGTCACTGCAAGCTTGGGTAAATGCCACCACTCAAGGTTGTTGCAGCTGTGGGGAGATTGTATCATGTTGCTCAGTGTCTTTTTTCTGCTAGGAGGGCATGCTTCTCTTGCTCTGACATCCTGTCTCTTGTGCAAACATTTATATCTGGGCCAACTGAATTTAAAATGCATTAACATCTGAATTTTATGCACATGTAAACAATTAATGATTTTGAAAATTAGTGAAAAGTCAGGCCTCCAGTCCTCAGGCCTGCATGACATAGCATCAACCCTGGGCAGACTCCATTGTTATTTGAATAAGAAGACATGAACACTGATACTAAAATCTCAAGAAGGTTTTCGCAGACATGATCAAATCAAACTACAGTTAGAGAAATGAAAGTCACACTGTGGTAACAGCTGGGAGAACATTAATGGAATGGGAGAATTAGAAAGAAAGGATATTGGTGGCACAGAAAAAGAGATGTTGCACGGGGAAATCGTTCCTTTCCGTGCTTGTGGCTACACCTTGCACACTTTTGCACTGAAGTGACTGAACGAGCCCTTTCAATCAGCCAGTCCAATAGCCCGGGTCCGCATGTATATGAGATATATGAGCTACAGGGTTTGGCATTTATTTGAATGTTACTATGTAATTTATATTTAGCTCATCTAATAATCAAGGTAAAAATCATATTCTGTAAATATGTACGTATATTTAAAAATACTTAAAGGCTTAACCTTTTCGGCTCTCTACAAGGGAATTCTTGAGTTACAGGTTAAATAGAGTCCCTGCAGGCATTTGCATCTCTGCTTCTGCCAGTCACACACATGCTATGCATCAAAGCAATTTCACAGCCACACTTATATTGGATAGCATGGAAGAGAGAAATGGATGAGTTCCTTTTAAAAAGATGAAGGGAGAAGTCTGTAAGCTGCTGTTCAAAACCACCTCTAAATGAGAAACAGATTGCTAGAGCGGGTACTGTGTGTGGTGGGAAGTTACCATGAAATTCAGTTGAGATGCCTTCTCAGGTGAAGTCTGTTTGGCAGTGCTAGTGTGTGCCTGGGGAACTTTCCGTTCCTTCTGGCTTTGCACCATCCCTGTGGATTTGGGTATCTTTATGGTTGGCTGCCATTGTGCTTCTGTGAGGGAAGCCTCAGGTATGACTGGGAACATCTGCGCAAAATGTTTTGTTATTGGACACAAAAAAAAGTTTCTTGCATTTGATTATATAGCCATAATATAGTAATGATGATGGAATGGAAGGCAACATAAATAATATGATTGTAGTTATTTGGATGGGGAATTATGGGAGTTTTATTACTGTCTTTGCTTCTTATATACCTTTAAATATGCCCATTTTAAAAGTATAATCAAAACAATATGTTTCCTTGGTTTATACCAATCAAAACAATATGTTTTTCCTTGGTCAGTATGAAAAGTTCCTAGCATTGAGACATTCAGATTTTTTTTCATAACAGGGGAGGCTAAATGTTACATGACCGAGTAGGTCTTTCTCGTCTTCATTCAGCATACCAAGAATTAAATGGATAAAAGCCAATAAACCACTGCATTAATCTTTAGTAGTATTCAGTTATTGTAATTCACTATATTTATTTATTGTATTTATTAGCTGACCTCACTTTCATCCTTTCATCTTTTTTCTCCTATTTTAACAGTCATTTGTAGGTTAGGAAACCTTTAGTTTTATATGTAATGGGGATAAAGAATGGCACAAATTTCAAGCTCTCCATGAACCAGCTGCTATGAGATCATACAGAAGAATGGGGAGTGATACAAACTTAGATTTCCTGAAAATTTGCCCCAGATGTGTTGTGCACAGTTATATGTTAGTGTCCAAATGACATTTTTTTTCCCCTTGAGCTTTGCAAGGAAAAATGTGGCATTGCATTTCTGGTTACGTACTGCTTCTTATCTATACACCTCAGCAGCCTTGGGAGAAGGAGGCAGTGGTTGGTTGGGGTAAAGCTCCGCAAGTGAGGATAGTGTTCACACATTTCCTTCCTCTCATCTGGTTAGTAGCTGAAGTTGTATGAGCAATTGTTTTTGGTTTGGCATCAGGAATGAAAGCAAGAAAATTCTGGTTCAAGTCAGACACAATATTATTTTCAATCTGATACAGACAACCTTCTCTTTCCATGTATACTGTAGCTTAAAAAAAGTTATGCACATGCGGTCATTAGTCGTTGAAAGGTTTCACTTGTCTTTTCAAAATTCCATTAGATTCCTTTGTCCTAAACACTGTTTATAACCAAATTTTATAACAAAATTCCAGTGCCCAATGTAGAAAACTGAAACTGAGGATCACATCCTGCCCTGTGTTATGCATCTGTTGGTAGAGGGAGAGCATTCACTCTCCACACCAGCAGCTCTGGACAGCACTGGTGCTACTAGCAGGCTAAGCTGGGGTAGTGACAAATGAGCCAGTTGGAATACCACAGCCTTGAAAGACTCATCTAGGGTTCCAGTTAAGTTGTACATAGATAGTTGATGTGCCACTCATTAGCATTTGGACAGGAAAGTGCTCCTTTGCCAAGGGGCAGTCACCTGCCTCCCTGAAAGTATATATTCCTGCCCTGAAGAATTCAGAGCAGTGTTAGTTACTAGGGCCAGTAAATACAACACACTGAGTTTACCATTTGCAAAGAAAGACCTATTTTACCCTTAGCTTTGGAATGATTTAGATAATATATGGGCTTAATCTCCATGGCACTTTCTTCCTCTAGTTCAACCTGCAAGCACTTACGTAACATTGTTACAAACTAATTAAAACTAACAGTCTTCAAATGGTCACACATACTTTTTTATACTTGTTTTGCTTGTGGCAATGTGACAGACGGTGCTCAAACATCCAGAATAATTGTGCTTGCTTCTTGTTGTATAAGACAACTCCTTAAAATAGACTACTGAGAGATATTTTGTGTGTGGGTTGGTGCATTTTTTTTTTCTTCCCCTCAACCAGCTTGACAATATCACAGTACCATCTTCATATAAGCCAGTGTGACTGCCCTTCTGTTTCTGCTCCAGTATTCTTTAGTCTTGAGGAGAAGGAACATGAAAATAAGCTTTCTTTTTGTCATTACATTTCTTCCTATGGCATCAGTTAGAAACAGGGAGGTGGCATGGCCACATGGCCTACATTTATACTCCTTTAATTACTAAATGTGTTATTATAGAAGTTCTTGTGATAGCTTATCTGCAGAATGGCAGCCAGTTTCTCTGTGCCTGTGAGTAATTTTTACTCCCAGCCAGGTGTTCAGGGGCTGATGCAGTTCAGCCATGCTTGAAAAAATTCCACTTCTTGCTTGGTAAACAATCATAGTGTAATTATGTCTTGCCCTCCCAACACACATTGTGGTAACCTCAGTTTGGCTGGCAGCCCCTCCAGTCAACTTCCCTGAGAGTCTCTTAACAGTCACACTGGCAAGCTCCATTCAGGAACCGGTTGTGTTCTGTTTTAACATTAAGGCTTTCTGTGATCACTTCCTTGAAAGAATGAGAATTTTCCACTCCCGTTTCCTTCAGTAGCAATACAGAGCATACATCAGGCTGTGGGTTCAGGTCCACAGAGAGGAATCCCTTTAATAACTGGGAAAATGCTTGCTTCTGAAATTTTTCCGGCCTCTTAAATTGCCATTAACCTTAGTAGGAACTAAAGGTATGTGGCGTGTGTAGTAGGAGCTGCTTAGGTCCTCACGAAACTGAACTTACACAGTGAATTTATCATACATTCAGAAAAAAAGTGATCTAAGATTGGCCTCATTGAGCTTCAGAGCATGTTCTTATCTCCTGAGCTTCATTGAAACTCCCCCTAACATTACTGCATCTAATTTGATCAGAGCATAATTCTTTGCAGTGTTAAAGATGTGAAATATAACCATGCAAATAGGTCCCACAGTTACACTGTTTCTCCTGGTATGAAATGCCGTCTAATTATGGGTCACATAGTCTATGAGTCTTCATTTTCAGAGGCAGTTGTCTAGTGCAGAAAATAAATCTGGAGGAGAGTATAAGTATACTCTAGCCTGGGGAACAGAATGGCAAATGAAAGTCTAACCTAATGCAGTGGGCAGAAGCTAATAGTAGAGTGAAGACTGTAACATCATCCCTGAG
Organism: Turnix velox; assembly: GCA_013400935.1. Lineage (NCBI taxonomy): Eukaryota > Metazoa > Chordata > Aves > Charadriiformes > Turnicidae > Turnix > Turnix velox. The sequence continues at coordinate 21,019 of VZTY01033861.1, forward strand.
TGGCCATCAGTATGGCAGTGGTGAGCTGGATCCATTTCATCTGCCTGCTGCACTTCCAATATTATTTGATTAAATAAATTGATGGGACAGTAACCAGACAAAGCAAAAAGTAGGTAACACAATATGTATATAAAATAGCAGCATCAAGAGCACATAATGAAGTTAAACAAGACAGAAGTCAGCGATAACTGATGACTGAAGGAGAGAGATCTGTGGGCTAGTTGCTTTGTCTGGAGCAGGGTTCCACTGTCCCAGCTCAGGTGTGAAGCAGTGGGATGATATTTTCTCAAGCTGAGAAGACCCCAGATTGATTCCTCATAACTTCTCTGGTTTGTGCCTGCAGGGCTGCTGTGGGTGTTGATCTCTGGAGGGGAAAGCAAAATGGCTCTATGATACATGTTTGTTCACATGTATATAATGTAGTCCATTTTTGTAGTTGGACATATTTCTTCTTGCCACATTAATTGTATCACCACTGCTCTTGTGTAATTGGAATTTTATTATTAGGTGATACTTTGTATTTCACTACTGCTGTTTGGAAATAAACTGACCAGCATAGATACCTTTATACTGCTGAAATTACAGTGGGATAACTCATGTTTACACAGGGACAAAAACTATTTATATGGCATAAGTTCAGGGTTGTCTCTCCATACCAGCTTTACAGGACTTCTGCACTGTGTAGACATGCAGTGTGTACCTATACTTCCAGTATATTCAGTTTTGAGTGTCTGCTTGAGAGAAACTGCTGCAGAGATGCCCACACTTTATGGTGATGCTACAAGTGGACAAAACAAAAGATTTACTAAAAATAGTCTCATTTCTAAGAGCTTGGGAGGCCATGTGGCTGAGTGCAGAGCTGTGCAGAAGAATCCCCTGTCTACTCCATTAGCCTCACTCCTCACTGTGAGTCTGATAGGTGCTGTTAATGCCAAAGGACTAATTTCAAGCTCTGCATCTCTCTGAGAGGGTGTAGGGTGGGATTTTTTGGTTATAGCGAAGGAAAATGCTATGATATGCTGTTACCTGCAAGCAGCCTTTTAGAAATGGCTGATTGCAATCTGTGTTTGTGAAATATTAGGACATAGAAGAATCAAACTTAGAGAATGAAGTTAGAGTCTGCCTGAGGCTCCTCAGAGAGTACCACACAGTTTTGTTTTGAGCCCAGGAGACCTAAACTGATAAAGCTAGGCAGCTTAAACAAGTCTCAAATGCACCAATACCTTACATATTGAATTAAATTTTCATTTTAATCTGAAACTTCTTGAGCAGATGGGCAGCCCCAGACGTGCCAGATCAGTTGGGCAACTTCATTTCAACTCCACTACACACTCAATAAGGTTTCCATCCTCTTCTGTTTAAATCACATTCAAGCATTTCAAATGAGAGCAGTCTCGTGACACTGGAAACTAAATTCTTGGTTTTATTTTCTGACTAGCCATTGTGTTAAGTGATTTATGATTCTCTAATATGACTACTATAGAGGATGTAGCAATATGATCAGATTTTCAGAATAGAAGACAAGGGCTTCTCTTACTGCAAAGGGTGAGGGGGCACTTGAACAACTTGTGTCTTGCTGGAGTAGGGCAAAAGGAAGAAATTCTCTCTCTGATGCTTTCTGGTCTGAAAATCAAGATATACTCAGAATTTTGTGCTTTTCTAGGTAGCCAACAGTTCACACTGTAAGGAATCAACATATGCAATCTATTTCCTCAAGAAAAAGTGAAAAGGTACATTGCTATAATTTTAATATCAGCGTATTTGTTTAGAGGTCCTTCCCTAAGTCCAAACATAGGGTATCCTAGGCAGTACACGCTATAGATCTTCTTCCATAAAAACCTTACTTTGAAAAAGGGTACCAAAAAGATGAGCTAGCATTCTTTGACTATAAGGCTCTACCCATGACAAGATGGAAAATTGAAAGATGGACAATTCTGGAAGAAGATTGCATTCATCTGCCTCATGTAGGTAGGAAGAAAGAGAATGCTTCATTTTTAAGGGTCAACAGTAACATAAATTGTGCCTAATTGGATTGTTTTTTTTTGTTTTAGGTAGCTGTCTAAAAACATTTAAGGTATTTGAATCACAGTTTCTTTGCTGGTAGGTTTCTTGGGAATATGTTATAGCATCATCTGCTCTGTAATGGGATGTGTAAGAAGTCTTGAATCAGTAAACAGTTCTTTATTCAACTCCAGAGAAAAGTTGCATGATAAATGATAAGGGGACTTTCTTTTGGATACCATTCATTATCCATACCAAATAGTGTGATGCATAAGCTGTTTTCTGGCCTCTTCCCACATTGTTTTAATCTGAGGTAGTCCATATTGTTCCTTATATGACCAAGGTTATGCTTTGAATATGTTGCTGTAGTGCAGAGAGACATCTGTGAAGTCTGGAGTTGTCTTGCTCTATAACACAGCACTGGACTACAGCGTCAAGTTAAGCTACTCTGTTAAAACAATGACTTTGAATTGGGTGCCTAGTCAATGTCTAGCTGTGTGCTCATTAACAGAAGCTTCAGCACATTACTGATTTTCAGAAGTTCAGCTTAAGTGGTTTTATTTTTGACATGACAGAGATACTGCTTTCTGCACTTTTCTTGCTCCTCTCCCTTTCCTGCCTGTGCACTTTCATCTTCAATTTCAAGGGCCAGCTTCTACAAAATGCATCATTGTACTGTCTTCTTGATTCACCACCATTGAATTCCATGCTTCTATTGATTTCAAAGCAGTAGAGATTTGCCATTTGAAATTAGAGTATCACAGTGCTCAGTTTGGCCTAGGTGCTATCTTTATCCAGTTCTTCTTTTCCTGTCCTGTGTCTCATATGAAAAAAATACAGTAAAAGATAAAATTTCTTTCTTCCGGTGGTATGTGATAGGTGCCAAATTGAAATGGTTTGTTCCAGGGAAGAGTGTGCAAAATCTCCTACAGAGCAATTAAGAAAGCATGATAAACATATTACAGAATGATTTATGTGTACTTTGGCAGCGAAAGGAATTTTTGAAATAGGTGTGAAGAGAAAGAATTACTGGAAGTGTTTTCCAACAGAAAATGCTGTCCGTAAGATTCCTAGTTTAATGTTCTGGCTTCATGACTATGAGGTATTTATTATAAATGAGACAGGTGTACCAATCTTCCAGACCTTCTCACCAAAGAACTTTACAGAGAGGTGATTCTTCTCTGATCTCTTGTGTCAGGGAGCTGCACTAGGAAGAGGCCTCTTGTTCTTTTATTTAGAGTTTTCTCTAAGTTGTTGTTAGAGGTAATTTTTTGCCTACTATTTACTTTGATGAGGAGGACCAGGATTTTTAGAAGAATATGCTTTGCAGCATAGGATTGCACCAAGCAGTAGGTGCTGTAAGTCAGAAACCTATGGGTCATTGAAGAGGGAGGAACCAAAAACCCCAGTGCTGACAGAGTTCACCTGGCTTTCAGTATCCAGCTGTCCAGGAAGAAAATTTTCATATGCAGACATCTTCCAGTTTTTACTGAGTATAGTTTGTCTTATCAAAGACAAGGAAAAGAAAGTTTCTCATGTTCCTGCCCTTGACTAGAGAATGGAAAAAGGCAACAGGATGTCCCCACTCGGAAATGAGCTTTCGTTTTACTGCACCAGGTAAGAAGATTCATGTCTTGCTGTCATTAGAGCAAACATCAATATTCTGGCCTGCAGAGGGCAAAAATACATAAAAGTCTGAAATGAAAAAGAAATAAGAGTATTACTTTTCTATGCATTTTAAGGAGGAAAAGAACTTTTCTGGCTAATATTGCTGCTTATATTTGTCATGCCCATGGGACTTGGAGACTGCAGACCCTCTGGTGTCTGGAAGGGCAGACAAGAATCTTCCCAGTTCCCCCTCAAACCCGTCAAGCTCAACTGTATGTTAACAATATTGAACATGAGTTGTTGTCATTTTATTCAAGTAGAACAGGGGTGCAAGTGTTAGTATTATCAACAGATCACAAAAGAGGTTGAGGTCCAAGTGAAATAAAACAGTGACATCTTTATATGTGACAGAATGTATTTAGAGGAACACCTTTGGCATGAAGGTTTTAACCACCGTTAATGACTTCTTTCATTTTTTGAGATATTTCCAAAAATGTATGCAAATATATATGTCAAATGGTTGTTCAGTTTATCACTATGTCTAAATGTCTTAGAAGTGCCCTCAGAGCTGGAATTTGTACCGGTAATGAGCAAAAAGCTGTGAATTAAATGCTTTATGTCTCATAAATTCTGCATTTTGGTGCCTATGATACACATCTGTACAGTTAATTTCTTTCTGGCAATGTCCTACTACTTTGTGTGAGGTATTTAATTTCATGTTGCTTTTTATTTCACTTTACTGGAAATATAAAAGCAGCAACAAAAAGTTTATATAAAAAATAACAGCAATTTCCAGCAGCAATAGTGTTTTCCAGTTTCATAATTTTGTGTAATAATTCATTCTGTGGGATGATTAAAGTAGGTTAGTATTAAGGTCAGCTCCCAAAGGAGGTGGGATCTGAGCTAGCAGAATGCTGAGCATTCCTGTAAGAGGTTGGGTACATTGGACTTCCCCTGCAAATGGCAAGATATGAGGACATTTTTAGTGTTGCATGGAATTGCTCCCTGAATATGCAGTAGATAGAGATAGAAGATCTTAGAGCAAAACATTGAAGAGGAATAGAATGAACATTTTAGTCAATTTTTTCCCAGCAAGAAATATGGATTTCATTAAAATTAAATCTCTCCATCAGCTTTTGCTCAATTAGTTTATAGATGTTAATGAGAATAAAGAAATCTTAAAAAATTTTTGTCCTTCAAAAAGCAGTTACTAACTTTTTCCATGGGAAATTTTAGTTTTACATTTGCTTCAATTGCTTTTAAAATAATGTTCTAAAATTAAAACTTTTTGTATTGAATACATTGCAGAGATTGAAGGCAAGTGATTTTGTTGCAACTTTTCAGTGAAAAACTATTTTGTCAGAAAAAAATTAAAGAAAAATATTTTTATTTTTCTCAGAATTCCACTAACATTTCTTTCATAGTATCATTGGGTCACAGAGGCTCTGATATTTATAGTCCAACTTCCTGCTCAGATCTGGGATCAGAAAGATTGACTCAAACCTACCCAAGGACTGAGACTTAACAACCTGGTTTGTCTGTCCTCAATGTGAAGATTTTTTTCCTTATATCCTGCCCAAATATCTCTTGTTACAACATATAGCATTAACTCTTGTTCTCCTTCCATGCCTGGTTTGAAGATCCTGACTCTGTCATCGTGGTACCTTCCTCACAGGTTCTGGGTATATGCTGTTAGAGACCTACAAGATCACTGATTATCTGCTGAGGAGATCTAGATTAAATTATAATTTATTACTGCTCATAAATTTCTTTGTGTATCAGCATCTCCCTATGAAGCTGGGATAATACTTTTTTGGTTTGTTTTGTCTGGTTTGTTTCTAAACTGTTTGGGCTGGACTGATTTTAGCATGTGTGCAGACTGTTAAGAGGAGGACATCAGTCTTGGGACTTAACATAATATATATAGTAATGGTGATAGTCTCCAGTAGTTGAAAACAACATGTCTCAAAGAATTCTCACTACCCCATGGTGATGACTTAAATAAGTACAAGGCAAAACTTACGGGAACTCTCAGAGGAAATATTTTTGTCTCTGACAGGAGATTGCTTGTCAGAGCTGGGTTTAAGTGCATTGAATTTCAGTGCATCTGCCTTGTCAGAATAGTTTACCATTTGTATGCTGGTGTTATTTTAAATGTGCTGGCCTCCAAAATATTGAAGCAAAAAACCCTGTTAAGCTTACCTGCCTTTTGGCCTTTTTATGTGTCTGTTAAATTGTTCTGCCAACTGGAAAGTTAAACAATGACAAAATGGTCTGTGAGTCTGTGTGCTGGCTGCTTTTCCTCCTGGTGTTATGAGAAGTTTTTGCTGAATGGGGGAGAGATGAAGTAAAATAGCTTTTGACACAGTGTATATTTAGGCTTTAGCATCCATGGTAATAGAATAACTGTAATCATATAAGCTTCAAAAACTTATAGTTAAAGAAATTGCTTTGTATCATTTTAAGGACTGACGGCCATTTGTCCTGTCGTTTGATATTTGCTAGGCTGTCTCGCACAAAATCTGTTTGCTAGACATCCCTGGTGGTACAGGGACAGTGTAATTGTACATAAAAATTTCCTAGTTAACACTTGAAAATCAGTAGATCTAAGTGTGTTTCTTGTTTTACACAATAGTAGTAAAAATATGAAACAATGCATGTCTCCTTTCTTACTACATATGGACAATGTTGGTATCTTACAATCTAAATCTGTAGTGTATACCAACAATATTTCTTAATGCTCAAAGCTTGAGGTGGAAAGAGCTTGTTTCTGACCTTGAAAGATACTAGAGCTCTTACCCTCAGCTGTGTGATAGAAATTAAAGCTACTCTGGTCTGTGGTTTTCAATCTCTTGCCTATGCAGTTTCCCCATGGGACTTGGAGGTGCATTGCCAAGTTACCATGGCAGTATGTAAGTGCTTACATTTGAATTCATTTCAGTCATAGTAAATGTAGCTGGTTTTCTTCCCATGTTATACTAGTGCTGAACATCTGATTTTGTTTTACTCAGGCACAATGGTTCAGCTTGCTTCATGCACTAAACATGCAGCAGCACATGTTTAGTTCAGTCTCAGAGCTTTCCAGGAATGGAATAGTGCTGTGAGCACAGATATCTGACTGCCATTTTTATAATACCATTTAGCAGAGAAAAAATTAAGCTAGATTAATAATAAAAGCAACCTTTATCCATTCTTTAAAGAAAATTAATAGTGATTTATTCTGTGCCATTGAGTGCTGTACATTTTCTTAGAGCAAGGTCCTTCTGCTGATTACCAAAATAATTTTTTGTCTAAAAATACAGATTGATTATGTGTGCTTGCAGTCAGTAATGCTGCAGGAAATGTCAGTCTGGTCATTCTTACAGAATGTGTGGTGACCTGCAGTCAGTAATGACTGAAATTTAGGAATAATAATAAAAGAAAAAGAGAATGAGGACAAAATTATTTTTCTCGAGCTAAGTGTATCAAACTCTTGAGTCAAGATGTTGTTTTCTTGTTGCGAAGTATAGTGGGATAGGAATATGATTTCTTGTAGGAATTCTAATGCACTGGTTCATTTATTTATTACTGTTTTGGCCAACATTACATGAAAGCCAAAACCAGGACATCTGTTATTGAATTAGGATTTTAAACTTTTAGGTTAAATAAAAATCTTTACCACAGCACAGTGATACCTACTGAAGAGAATCTTGTGGATCAAAAAGTAATGACATAGGAAGTGGTTTGTTTTGTATTGTGTCATATCCTTGTCTAAAACTGGGAATTTCACACAAATAATAGTAGAATATGAACTCTCTGTCCTGCAGTAAGTACTTGTGTAGGTATTTGAGCTTCTTATTAATCTATTGATCTTCAAGCATATTCATCTTCTTAATTTTGGTGCAGCCTAGGAGCAGCTCTTTTGCCTGTGATTTACACAAAGTTGAACTTGATCTAAGAGCAGGTCTAAGCTACTCATTTCCCTAAAATTGCGTATTTATAATAAGATCTGTCCTGAATAAAGTTCAATGCCCTATTTTGACTTAGGCAGAATTAAATAAGTTTAAAATGATGGGTTTCTGGGCTGTTCCAGGAGAGAGCACAGTCACTAAGGGCACTGTGGACAAAACATCTGAATGAACCACCCAAGAAGTGAAAGATTGCAGCCTGGGACAACTTTATTGTTGCTATGAAATTGAATGCATGCATAAAAAGAAAGAGAACAATAAGGGGCAAGTGTTTACTGGGCATTAGAGAGATGTTTATTATACATTCTACAGCATAAGCAGAGAGCTCAAATTATCTCCAGATTTTAAAGGCATTGTAAAATAATTACACACAAATACTAAGAATCTTACTGGAACTACAAATCTAGTAAATGTGCCTCTGAGGATTCGTACTTCATTTTTTACATGTCTTACTAGGCTGCAGCACCACAGCCCTGGGTTTGGCCACACAGAGAATTAATGTGGAGTAAAGTTGCCTTGATTCTCATTCACAACTTGTAAGCCTTGTTGGAAAGCAGGGAATGTGAGCTGGAAAGGGATGTGGCAAGCCAACTGCATGATTTGTCACTTTGTCTTTTACCTTTCTGTCTGGATGAGAAAATACTCCATGCATAGATGGAAGAAAAAGCCCATGGAAGCTGTTCTCACTCTGCTGTGGAGCATGTTCTCAGGTGGTACCTTTTGGTTTGCATCAAATGGTGAAGAGGCAGCCTGACCCCTTGGAGCAGAGCCTAGCTATTCGTTTGTTGGTTAAAGGTCTTGTAAAGAATCTCTTTTCTCTTTCTTAAGAAGTAAAGAGTGGCACAAAGGAAGCCATGGCTCCTGGACAGGTCATTGTCCTTCAAACAGAAAAATGAGATTTTGCCTGAAACCACATTTAGTACCATATGCCTCAGATTTTAGATTACTATGCTTGCTGTAATAATTCAAGAATATTAGCTATGTCACATAAGTATGATTTAGACAACCCTCTGGCATGAACCAGTTCAGAAGGTTAAAGCAGTGGCAGCCAAACGAAAATAAATGTGAGGAGAGAAGCAAGGGAGGTAAAGAAAGTATGCAGACAGGGCAGATGCAAGGATGGGGCCTCTCTTTTCACTGGTACTTCTCAGGCCAACTTATAAACACATTTGTTACCAACAGTGCTGGCTAACCAGTATGAAAGACACATATCCTGTGATGTCAGGTTGGGCACCCAAAAATTAAAGGCATCATTCCCAAGCCTCAGTCTCAACACAAAGGCCCTAGCAAATTAATTTTTTTAAAAGCCTGGCCATGACTCTTCCTGTGTAAAGAACAGAAATTCTTGACTGTCACCTACTGAGTAAAATGTAATCTGCATAGTATTCTAGTTAACTGATGGAATGTCAAACAAAAAGGTACTGGAAGCTTGCCATTAGTTTTATGAGTTCCAACTGATATGTTTGCAAATACGGGTTCACAGTGTATTTTCTGGTTTGGGTAAATGTGTTCATATAAAATGAGTCATCATATCATATAGGTGGCTCATGCAGCTGTAAGTTAAAAGCCAATGCAATACAGCAAAATTACAGCAATGGAAGGTTTGTTCCCAAGAGAAAAGCCGGTCTTGATTTGTGATTACACTCCACAGTGCCATCTTCTCCAGGATATTTCCTTACTGAATCATATCAGTTTCATGCAACCTATACATGGGGCACTAAATGTTCACATTTGCTAATTACAGGGATCCAACCTAGATTCTCTGAATCATCACCAAAAGTGATTATGTTTCTCCCACACGCTTGTATAGGTGTTTTAGGCACAATCCCTAACCCAGCCTTAGGACTTTGCATTGCACTGGAGTGCACTGCACAGCGTTGGGTAGTTCAAAGCTGACAGCACTTGACTCAAGTAGGATGCAACATGCAGTGTAATCAGCTTATTGACAGAAAGCCGTGCTGCCATCATCACCATGGCTCTTACTGCAGTAGTATGCACAGTCTCAAGTGGAAATCAGAGTCCTATTATATTAGATATTAGACCAAAGTAATGGGCTCGTGTACAAAACGCAGAATCTGAACAGCTGCTGGCTGGGCTGGACAGGCTGTGAACCACACCATCAAGTCTCCCACTGTCCAGCCTGGTGCTTTGCTTTGAGAAGCCTAGCTGGCTGAGAGAGACTCTGCATGGGAGAGAAAAGCCTCTGACTTGAAAGTAAAACAGGAGAATTTCTAATCTCCTGAGGTAGACCACAGGGACATATCAACATCAGCTGGCATGACCATCTATGTTCAGAGTAAAGCTAGCTCACAGGAAAGACCCACTGCCCATTTCTGTGTTAAAGAGATAAGACGATTGGTGTAAGANAAACTTAAAATATAATTTTCTTCCTAGTTCAATGGTCTGGGAATTACCTGAGGCCTTTTGGTTCTCCATCAAAATTCAGTCAAGTTTGATAGGGCTTGTAAATTATTTTAGCCCACCATGCATTGATTTTTCTCTCCTTGGGGAAAAACAGAAAACCCCATGAAGTTGTGAGAAATAGTTCTTCGGTTTTTTTTCAGTTTCAGGCCAAAACTGTATAGGAAACTGAATGTTCTTTCATTGAATGCAATTCAAAAGGTTATAACTGTCAGACTACAATTCCAAGGTTTTGAATAGGCCAGGTAACTCCAATGATGTTTTTTCTTTATGAAAATGCTAGCTATGGGCTTGGTTAGGTCAAGAAGTGGTTTGTATTACACTATCAGCTTTGTGAAAGGAACAGCAAAAGCTGGAGAAAGATTTAGTGAAAGAGGGATAACTGTTCTGTCAATCAAATTAGAAAATGTCTTTTTGGAAACGGATTTTCACCCAAGATGAGTTGATGACGTGAAACGTATAACTGAAGTGGGTGCAGTCTGTGTTTAAGACTGGATTACTGAGCTTCACCACAGGAGTAAATTTTTCATGTGTTTGGCCAACATTTTAAATTTCAGTTGTGCTTAGAACAAGATTTGGCTTCAGATAATTTTACAATGAAATGAAATCATACAGAAAATCTCAGTTATGCATAGAATTAATAATGGACATTGTGGAAACTGAAATCACTGAATTCTCACAAATGATTGAAATAGTGCTGGGAAAAGGAAAAAGTTACAACTTTAGCTTTTGATTATGTTCTTTATGAAAAAGAAGGCAGACTCTTAAAAGAATGTCAGATTATGAACTGCAGTCTAAAGATCAGCAGGAAGGGGAAGAGCAAGGAGATGGTACAAAAACTTACGAGTTGTAATTCTGTGTCAAGTCAATTAAAATCTCCTAGTGTTTTTCTTCTATTAAAAACTAATTTCTCCGGAACTACTTTGCACTTGCCATAGGCTGAAAGAATACGTACCGGTAGTACACACAACGTGCACACAACCAAGTGACATATGGCAACTTCACACCCAGCAGTAGTTTGTGTATATGTCTGAGACATCTAATACAAACACAAGCTACTTGCACACTGAAATCTCTGCACGTGTGTATATATTATGAATTCAAGCTTTTTTACCCGACTCCTTCTGATATAATAATGTAGGTTTTATAAGTTCAGTGTTGGATAATATATATTATATGGTGTAATGGATCTAAAGCTTCTTAAAACTTAGGATTTAGAATTATTGGTCTAGACTGTCACACATCAGCTAAGTTAGGAATCTACCGACAACACAGACTGCTAAGTTAGGTATAAACCTTTCTTAAGCCGTAATTTTTCTGCCAAAGCAAACAACATAAAAGTAGTCTCATGAATTGTTATATCCATTTCTCCTTTGAGATGGTGCTCCAGTGGAGCTAGTCTGTTTGAAGTGCTCATTTTACAAAAGGGGAACCGTGGGACAGCATGATTAATATTAACATTGTTCCTAGGCAGTGCAGAATGCACAAGTGTTGGAACAACACAGCTGCAACAGAGGCTGAATATTGAATTGTCTTTGAAAATCAATCATGTTGCAAAACAAAAGCACTCAATATTTCTGTTCCAGAAAAACTTAGCTTTTAAATTGTAGACTATATAAGCTTTAGCATTCTTATCTAAGGATACTGTATTATTGAAAACAATATTCACTGTTTTCTCTGCTTAGTGGTTAATGCAGCTCTAGTTGGTATAATTGTCTCCATCTCACTGCAAGCAGCGATATTTTCATTGGTCACCCTTTATTTAGCTTTTAGACTGGCTTCAGTTTAAAGAGGTGATAAAAATTGGTAACAGCTAGTGCAAGGCTTCTTACACATCAGCAAGTGCACCTGAGAATTTACTAATAATTAACTTAACTTACATCCAAACATTTCACAAGTATTCATTTTCTAATAAGAGGTTTATGAATGAGCCACAACACTCTGAGAACCCTTTGGTGACAGAACTTAATTTTAGAACAGAAATTGCCATGTAGCTCATTGATTTAATTGGAGGTTTTGGAGCTTTCTTGTGGGCTGAATTGTTTCAACAGATGCGACAGTGAGAGAGGCCTAACTGTGACTCTACTTACTGCAGACTTTCTAAACTTAGAGCAACTTTGTGAAGTCAGTGGCATTAAGCTAGTAATAATGAGTGGAGAACAGGAATTATAAAGCTGTTGGGATCAATGATGTCAGAACTGATGTCCTACATAAATCGCAACTTGATAAATACCTTTCTTGTTTCTTGACTGCTTTTGTTGATAAGTTTAGGCTCGTGAGCTCACTCTTCTAATTTTTCCCACAGAGCTGCTCAAAAATTGAATCTGTCTTCAAAGAAGAAGAAACACAGGCCTTCTGCGTCTTCTGTTCCTGAATCTCCTCTCTTCTCCACCAGCTTCAGCAGCATCCTTCAGACTTCCCCACCCCCTGCACCACCATGCTTGTTGAGGGCAGTCAGTAAAGTGAAAGACACTCCTGGATTGGGCAAGGTAGGTCTTGCAATTACCACTAAAACACTTGTTATCTTTGGGCGAAGATTTTATCCTTGCATCAAACATTAAGGAAATTGGAAGACTATGGCATTCCTCAGTTTACTTTACTGAGATTTGTCCCTGAGCAGGTGTACAAAGGCCTAACAATGTAAGTTATTTAATGCAAGGAAGTTCTAATAAAATTGGTGTTGACTGGACTCAGCCAGACCTAGTTGTGTGTCAATTAATTTCAATGCCCAGCTAGACTTAGAGATGCCTGCACTGGGACCACAGTTCTACCAGTCAGTGATAATCTCCATTCCGCTAGAGTTTCCAGAGCAGTTGGTTTCTGTGGCTGCATTTAAAACTGCATAGCATTTGATTGCTGTAGGACATTCTGGATTACTGATTGACTTGTCCAGACTGGTGTCCTGGCTGGACACACTTTAGTTTGCTTCTGAATTGTGTTACCTGGCTTTCTTTCAGTACAGTCAGGACAAGGATGGGCCAGATACCTGAACAAAGCCTGTGCTGATGAATGATGAATTTCTTCTTTTTTCTTCTGTCATGTTACTTCCTCCCATTCTCCTTAGTCATACCCTCCTAAAATGCTGTTTATGTGAATACTTATAATGGAAAATGGTTGAGGTGATTGAGGAGGTGGCTGTATAGTTTGCTGTTGCTTTGTTGTTTGTCTGAGTGGCCCTTCCTCTTTTGTTGTCACAAATGGAGAACCTGGCATATTACATCTGGGAATGATTGCGTGCAGTTGCTGAGGGCAGCGGTTTGCTTTAATCAAGGTAGCTTCTTATGCAAGCATCTGCTTGCATGACTTCTCCATATTCATGGTATGCTAAGCAGTGACAATGAATTTAGTTAAAAAACTTTGTATTTAGAAAGGAGATTGTAATATATGAGTGCTGAGCTTAAGAATTTTCATTGGTGATCTTGAATACTCACTTGCCTATATCATGCAGTTTCAGAGCTGTGGGGCTTTTTCCTTTTTTTTTTTTTTTTTTCCTAAAAATCCTTAATGGATAGCTTAATGCCTGTTTGAAATGGTGTTCCCTACACATAGGGATCCCTTCATTCCCTCTGGACTGGTAGGTGGGATGAAATGTACAAATCTGACATGATCTTTTGACAGTAGTGATAAGTTCTCTAAATTTAGTGGGAGGAGGAGTGAGCTTGAATCTGTTTGTTGCTATGGAAAATATTTACAATAGAAGCCATACTCTCAAGATTCTAAGTTTTCTGTGCTTGGGACAGGTTACACATGAATAAGAATAAAAATTCCTCTAATTATTAGTTTCCAGTGGATAGGACTTGGTAAACAGTTTTGCAGTACTCTCAGACTTCTTGCTTCTTCAATACCATGTACCAGAACAGGCTCCATACTTCAAAACCGTGTCAGTAAAATTCATTCTCTTTAGTCTGATTGATGAAGGAGGATTATTTCTTTTCAGTTTAGACCTGTCATCCAGTAGGTAACAGAATATATAGAAATAATTCAGAGGTTTTAAACAGAGATCTAACACTTGCTTCCCCAGAGCAGTAAACTAAACCAGATTAATTGATATATAATAAATTAAAAAAATCCTTTTTTCCTCTACACTTCCATTATCAAAAATACATCTAAGCTGTAGTTTCTGGAATTCAGTTTCATTTCCCATCTCTTGGTTTCTTCAGCGGGTCACCTTATAATTATGATCTTTCATCAAAGTTTATCTCTGTTGCAAATTTTCACTTGAATGTGTCAGAAACAGATGCAAGGCTTTAATAAACAAATAACTGCAGGTTAACAGTGTAATTTATCTGTCAGACTGGGAAAACTTCAGATGAGGCAATGGAGCTTGCTTGCTTTTAATTTCTCTTGCTGTTATTAATAATTTTTTTTCTTTTTGTTGGCATACATTTTAATAGCAGCATGCTAAAAACTATGTTACTTCTCACAGCATTTTCTCTCAAATAGTCTTTTCTTTAATGGTATAAATAAATTTATAAAATGTGGACCTGTGTGGAAGAACTGAGTTCAGGGAAGCTAATTGTTATTTTCAGTTTCGTTGGCTAATTTATGGCTTGTGTTTAAACAGTTTTTTATCAACAAAGCCAGTATGGTAAAACTCTTTTGTTTTGGGTTTGAGAGGGCTGGGCAATTTCTAACATGACAGTTTGTTACTGGAAAATCTGCTTCAGCAGAAGGTTGACCATTGCCAAGGATTCTGGATTTCAGAGACTACCCGGGGCAGCTCTGCAGTCTCCCAGAATGGACTACCTGGCAGGCAGGATCGTTGCTAAATAGGGCTTTGAGGTCTGGCACAGACACTGGGTGTTGCTGCTTGGTGTCAGCTTGAGAGCCATCACCTTGCCAGGTATCCTAGACACTGCAGGTTAGGAAGCCATGTGTACTTTGAAGCTTAGGCCTTGAGGTTAAATTTCATTTTACAGTTTTCTAAAATGAACTTGACACTAAACAGTTACCACTTTGTCTGGAAATTTCAAAGAATATAGTTCTCATTGCAAAATTTATGCCAATGGAGAAGAGAAGGCTCAGGGGGGACTTATCAATACCTGAGGGGGTCCTACAGAAAGGCAGGGTTGTGGATGCCCCCTCTCTGGAGGTGTTCAGGACTAGGCTGGACAGGGCACTGGGCAGCCTGGTCTAGTGGGAGGTGTCCCTGCCTATGGCAGGGGGGTTGGAACTCGATGATCTTTGAGGTCCCTTCCGACCAGACTATTCTATGATTCTATGATAATAATGAAATTTTGGGACTGCATAATCACCATTTTACTTCCATGTATACCAGTAACCCTAGCTGAAATAAAGCTGTTTCAAAGAGAAATAAGATAATAAAGAATCAGTTCTTCCTGAAATAAATAAATATATTTATGACCACTTCTATATTGACAGTGGTGCTTGTATGGGCCATAACAAACACATGTGCTTGGGGTTTGCATTTGCTGGCAGGAGTTTATCCTGAGTGGTTGTGTTGGTAACCCCACAATGGTTTCTTGAGAGTTTACTTTAGCAGTGAGGAAAAGTCCTGCTCCATAAACTGTCACAGCTCAAGTATAGCTTTTCTTTCTCTATTTGTTGTCTTTGGATCATCATATTTTGAGAGTGGCAGATTTCACTGGGTTTACACTCAGAAAGAATGCCACTATCCTGGATGACTATATATGCAGTTTTGACAAGTGCTATCATTTTATGGTACCTTCTCCATGAATCTGTTTTGTCCTTCCTGACAATGAACCAAGAAATAAGGAAAAGGGATTTTCATGGACAAATCATTAATTATTCCCTGCCTGCAATCAAATTAGCTACTGTGGTGGCATTCTAGTCTGTTTTGCTCACCAATCTGCTTCCCTTACTTCTTCCTCCTGTCCTTATCCTTCCATTTCCTATCAAACAAAACCAAAACTAAGCCAATACTTTTGATGAAAATCTGAAATGTTCTTTCTGTGAAAGCTATTGTCTTGCTAAATCCCACAGTGTGAAAAACTCTTTGAATTAAAAATTTTCTGCCACCCTTATTCGATTGTTCTCAGGTGACGCAGGTTTAGGATGAATGAATGGGTCTCTGTGCTTTTTTCATTACTATTTTTCTGTACATAGTCTTATAATTCTCTGAAAGTTAAATGTATTTGTTATGTTTGGGCAGAAATTAGTCTGCTTTCCCCTATATATTGTTTTTGGTGTGAATTGCTGTTTGTTGGAACTTGTTAAATAGCAGTGTTTGTGCATTAAAAGCATCCCTATGCAAAATGTTTCTACCAGGGAGGAACAAGTCATCATCGAAACTTCTTTAGTTAGTCATTCAACCTATTAGCAAAATGAACTATAATGTGTGATACTGTGTTTGCTTTTCATTTTTCAGCAGCACCAGGATTTCTGTTTGTAGAGCATAGCCCTATTTTTTTAATGCATGTATAAATTCAGGTAAAATACCCTATTTCTGTCCCAGAGCAGTTATAATTTCAGTGTAGAGAGGAAGGCCAGACAGAGAGAGAGAGACAGGAAGCAAGAAAACACAATGAACTATTATCAGTCATATGGGTAGTAGTGACCTGAACACATCAACAGTCTAATATTAGATATCCCTTGTCAAGCTTTGGTCGGTGTTGTAGAAGAAGAGATTATTAAAATCTTTCCAGGGGGTTTAATAGGTTACACTGCAGATGCTTCTGAGGAGCCCTTTCTAAGTGTTTAAAGCAGGATAGGAAGCAGCACGGGGAGGGGTTTTCTGAGAGTCTATCAAGTGAGGTATGCAGGGGCCAGACTTCTGGCAGGGGCTGAGTACAGAGCCTGCTGGGGAAGGGCAGTGAATGGGATCCAAGCCAGGAATGCCCACAAGACACTGGTAGAAAATGGATGGTGTGATAGATGCTCCTGAATAATATACCTTTATCCGAAGGATTTGTGCCACATACTAAAGAAGGTTAAGCTTCAGTTAAAAATAATTTTGCAGTGTCTAACTGTAAGGATTTAATCTTCCACTCAAGGACAACATTTGATTGAAGTAAGCCTAAAATCTGCTATTCACTTTAAATTAGTCTGCAGCTTACTTTTTCCTCACATTCAGTTACATAAATCTCCACCTAGAAATCACAAAGATTTTGTCTGACCTAGGAGTGCCTCCACATAGGCATTCAACTGTGCAATTTCTTTAATTTTTTGTCAATGTCATAGGGAGCTGGTACTCACTTCCCTAACCCCACTGTAGGTTCCACCATAATGTTCTCTTTCCTTTGTAGAGCAGAGGCTTTCTCCACCACTTGAATACATAGGGAGAAAAAGTTAGCCATGAGATGAGAAATGCTATTTTAAACGCTTTATCACAGAAAACAATTTCTGAGGTGAAAGCTGGTTTGGCTCAAAGTTACCATGGTTACTGAAAGGGGGAAGAAAAAGAGGAAAGGATGATCCGATCCCTTGAGCCATTTAAGGGAGACATATGTGTTCATCTTTGTTGTCAACATGATTGTTGTACAAATTAAATAGTTAGTTCCACTTGGAATGAAATCCAGGTGGCCTTTTGTCCTCCAGACAGAGTTGCTCAGAAGTAGGATTCTGATCTCTAAATGTACTGTTTGGACCTGGTGGAGGATTTAATGATTTTTGGCTAGATTCCTGCTAGGTAGACTTTTCTGGGCATAGTTTTAATACCTCAAGCTGCTTTAAGAAGAAGGTGAAGTTAATAGAAGTTGGAAAATTGCTGTAAACAGTAATTTCTTATGTTCCTCAATCATATTTTTGTGCATAATTGGCTTCCTTAAAGTAAAGCTTATTCGGGATGTGGAAGTACCAACTTGGGCAACAGATTGCATTTGTTTGGCTGTGAGGTTGTAACAAAAGATGTGTTCTCTAAAAATGCCTGTGTAGTCCTGTTTCCACAATCCAGGGAATCAACATAATTGCTGTTCATTCTCTTTGACAAGTGCTGAAGCTGCTACTTCATGTGAGCTAGGAGCACATATCAACCAAGCCTACTAAGGAAAAACTGGGCCAGTTGCAAGAAAGAGCTCCTCAATGGAGAAGCTGGACTACATTTCTGCCATAGAATCTAATGAGACTCTTTAGGATGGGAAGATTATGTCTCACTGTACATATTTATGAGAAAGTTTAAGGGTAGTGGATTGGCTTTGGCCTGCCTGTAAGCTGTTTAAAGCTTAGGAAGAGGCTCCAAAGTTCCTGGCCTGACAAACTGTCTTTCCTTATTCTTATAATGAGATTCCTGACATGAGGTGGCAAGGAGCTTATGGCAAGTGAACGCTAGTGTAATGGTTTTCTGGAGCATTGCAGGTGCAAGCAGGTAAGTGAAGGTGTACACCAAGAAATTGGCTTACATCTGAAAGGGCAAAATTGAAGGCAGAATACTGTTGCTGTCCTTACATCTAACTCCACCGAATGAAACGGTTCTGCTGTATGGCATGTGGAGCACTCTCCCAGTTTCTGCACCACATAATCAAATGTGATACTAAAGTATCTTTCTCTTCGGTTAATTCCTTTGCCTCTTATGATTTTACATAAAATTAAACCATCCTTCAAACTGGTAGACATCTCCCTTTTTACTGGCAGTGCAGTGATAACAGGAACACAGAAATTGATTTTTTTTTTTTCTGGAGGGGAAACGACAATCCTTAAATGAAACTCCTGCTTTGAAAAAAACCCCAAAAATCTCTTTCCATATATCAAATATGAATACTTAATCCTGATGTGAGGAACAACTATAGGTGATAGCAAATCTGATTATGAAATTGTTGCTCAGCAAAACCCTTTTTTGCCTCAAAGAATTCCAAAAATTATGTTCTCCCTGTAGTGACATCTTCCTGTATGTATTGAGAATTTGTACTTATGAGTGTGCTTCTGATCCATAAGAGATGGATGGAGGAGATTTCCATGTGCTGTTGAACTGGACAGACAATATATGAAAAAGACAATACCTCACTTTGATAACATTTTTTATTTCTTTGTTAGAGGAATCAGTCCTTTCTGTGATTCTTTTATAGTACATTTCACCCAGGGAAAGAGCTGTAAAGCCTACTTTTGTATTGTTTACCTTGGTCTGTTTGAATGAATTCTCTAAACATTGAGGATCCAAAGAAAATTAGCTAGCTGAAATAATTCCATGCCAGTGCTAGGTTTTGCATGTTCTTAAAGGACTTTATTTATACAGTGCCCTCTGCATTTTTGTAGGTACATGATTTTATACCCAGCAATCTATAACTTTTAGGTTGGTTGACCCTTTTCTTGATTGAAGTCCCTTAGTGGTGTGAATGACCATAATTTGTAAAAAAGAGATTGCCTGTAATATTTATGCACATTGCCCACTTGACTCAATTAATTTGACTATTTTGATGTTGTCAACCTAATGAAGCCAAGAGATCTTTAGTATTGGTATGCTTTAAATGTATTCTCATAAAATATTATAACTGTACAGTGACTACTTTTTAAAATATCTCAAACTTTGAAGGTTATGCAATTCAAATGGAAATTACTGGATTTTTCCAGAATGTAAAATTTCATTGTTGTTTACACTTTGGTTTCTTCAAAATTCTTCTGAACTACTGTATTTGTATGACCTTTGCTATTCAATTTAGGTTGGTTAGATATTTTTGGGCATTTTAATAGCTCTAGTTAATCACTTCAAATTAATTTCTAAGACTCAGTGGTACCTTTTGAAATGTCCTCTTCTTCCCTGCCCTCTCTCCCACACCTCTCACCCCACTAAATTAATTTTTAAATCCATGAAGAAGAGATTGATTTACATCAGGAAACTCAAGATGAAAGAAACTAAAAATTATAATGATGTATCTCATACAATGTTGGGGAATTTAAATCCTAAATAGTTCGCTAACCTGGCATCATGGGAAGTTTTCTGAGATCTTATGCAAATTGCAGGCACTGTGCTTTAAAAATATTGCTTTTTTTTTCTTTAGCACTTCTTAAAGGTCTTCTCTCAACCTTTTTCTTTTGTGTTAGACTCCTCTCAGCCTGTCTGAGAGCAGTGCTCAGTGGTGTAGGCGGGATGGTAACACTGCAGGAGGCTCCACAATAGCACTGCTGTAACATCATGGGCTAATGATTCTGCTCAGCCTAGAGTCTTGTTGCTCTGCAGTATGACCTGTGAATCACTTCCAGTGAACGCTGCTTTCCAAAAAGGTGGGCAGTGTGGCTGGGCTTTGGAAACATTTCTTTAATTATACCCAAATGCCATCTCATTTTCCAAATGTAAACAGGCTTTTTTCTTCTGTATTGTTACTAAAACCATGAGCAGTTAAAAGATCTTTTGCTGGATCGTGAGATATTAAATATCTAGTATGAAAAGCAATACTTTGTCTATTTTTTTGTGAAAGAATCTTTCTATATAATAACAGTAAAAACAAAATTTGAAATAAATTACCTTATGACCTTAAAAAACCAGGAAGCGGGTTAATTTTTAAAACCTGTTACCCTCAACACTTCTCCTGTATCAGAGGGAAATGGAGTAGCTGCATCTGTGGTGAATGAAGGGGAATATATATGTGTAATACACACTACACATGATGTGTACATTTTTATCTATGCTATACATAGGTGTGCATATATATTTATATAAACATACTCATCTCTTTTACCCCACTGGTACACTGGGTATGTATTGCAAAAAGGTCATCCTTTCTTCCCTTTTCCCAAGAAAATATGACATATATATTTCAAGCTGTATACTGTGAGCATAATTATCTTTATTGTCTTGCCTCCTTCTTTCCAGCATTCTGTATTGCTGGAAATTTATGCAAATACAAACCTTGGTTTGTAATAGAGATCTGTTCTTGACTAGCTTGGCCACAGCCCATGAGCCAGATTCTGCACGTGGTGTAATTAGAAAATTTACCCTTCCTTAGCTCCCCCCCATCATCAAGAAAATGTCTTAATGATTGCAATTTTCATCCCGTGTGAGGAGCAGTGTTGTGAGGAGTATGTGCTGGCATGAGATCTGACAGTCACCAAGGATGCATATTGCCTGGCCATACAGAAGAAGGAATGCACCCTGATTGATAACATCATATGCAGATGTGATAAACACAAGGAGGTCCAGACTGCTTTTGGTAAAAATAATAGCAACGCAGAGGCAGAAACAGGATTCCATTGGGGCCTCGTGTTCCCTGAGTGGTGGGAATCATGAATCTCCTCAGATAGGAGGGAGTTAGTCATCAGAAAGTCTATTATGCCCTGTGAGACACTGCTGAAACAGAACACTACCATGCTATTTCCTATCTTATCAGAGTGTATTAATAATGAAGCAGTAATAATAGAAGTACAAATTAAAAATAACTGGATGGGCAGATAAGCAGAGTTCTTGAGATTAAAGGGATCAAGAATTGCTTCGAATAGTTAATTGCAAAGCAGTACATAGAGGGAAATTCGCCTTTGCATTTTTACCTTTATTGTTTTTTGTTCTTCATCTTATCTCTGTGAGCATTATTTCTGAGGCTTTTACATAGACACTAATAGGCACAATATTTCCTCAAGTTTTCAGGCTGTTCCATTTCATCTACAAAGAAACTAAGTGTCTTTTGCTGATCCATCTAATTCAGAAGGGACTAATAATGCTGAATAAGAGCATTCTGGTTATTAGTCTTCTTCTACATAAACCACTTACAGTTTCTCAGCCCACACTACAAAGAAAGACAAGACATTACATGTGTCAAATATTCAGGTTTCAGGATGAATTGATGCAGACTGTTCCCTTGAGGTTTGCAAGTTCCTGAATTGCAGTGGCATGAATTCCACAGTGTCCCTGAGTCTCTTGAGGTGTAGTAGTTGGGCTGGCTGAAGAGAAATGTAAAGATTTAGTTCTTGGACACTGGATGATTGTGCTTCACTTAGTTGTCTCTTATACAGCCTACGTCTGTAAGTCTCTGACTTGGCAGGGCTTTTTTACCTGATTTAGGGACACTGCATGTTTCCTTTCAATAGAATTAAAACAATAACTTAGAACTACTTTTTGCTTCTCTGCTGTTTACCAAAATGTGCCTTACTTAGGGCATGAGACTGCTGTCACTTTGATTTCAAGTCCTATTTGCTAAGCAATTTTCAGGACACTCAAATTCTGCTCTCAATGCAACATCTATTGGAGCTACTGCAATGTGCAGCCATTTCACACAGCTCCATCCAAGCAGCAATAGCCCACTGACAGATAAGGCTATCAAGGGGAAACCATTAGATTTAACACCTGATACTCTGAAGGAGCAGAAGCTTAGCAAGGAACTGTAGTATAAGTATTACTTCAGTGTTTTTCTGTAAAGAAATATAATTTGTGAAAAATATGGGAGCTCAGCATCAAAGTCTGTAAATCATATTTCAACCTATTTTTAATGTGGTTTTAGTAGTCCAAAAAGCTTCTGTGTGTAATACTATTATCACTGAAGAATTCTATCTTCCATACAGAATAGTTCATCACAGCTGGTTGCCACAGGAATATCCTCCATGATTTGTCACATTAAAAAGGTGAAGAAAATTGGTGCTTAAATACCGATTACTTCAGTAAGAGGAGATAGAGGAAGAGAGGCAATGACAGACAACCTGAAGAGCAGGACATTACAAGGGCAAGAAGAAAAGGATTAAAACATCAGTAACTGATTTGACCAGCTTCATGGTCAAAGTGAAACAATGACAGGTAAACTATATTGGCCAAATGTGAAGTGGGCAGACTCTGTGCTTATTCTTGACCAAAGAACACTTGCTTTTGTGTTGATAATTTTCATCTTGAGATCTAGATGACTGAAGCACTTTGGGTGCATGAATTCATGTGAATGGTGAAACTTCCAGAGTTTGTAGGATTTTTTACAGAAACTGACAATGAACTGAGTATCCATGATGCTCATTATCCATTATTATAGCAGCTGCCATGCTATTAAAGGTCTATGAGTCCACATCCAGCATCTCTTCTCTTGTTTTCTCTCCAGAAATAGTTCTCAGATATTTTCCATCTACCTATCCACATCTCTGAGATGCATCTGATTGTCCCTAACTGCCATTAACATCCTTTGTTCATCTCAGTTTTTCCGTTGCACCTCCTTTAGCTGTGGTACTATTTCCACTATCACTATACCTTCAGGTGGCTTCTCTTCTAAACCTGCAATTCTGCTACCTGTACCTGTTCTGATCTGAGCACCGCATCTTAAATGTGAACATTTCCTCTCATTCAGGAATGCTTTTTTCCCCTTGATGTGATTTACGTATATATCAGTTAATGGTTGATTTTCTGTTGCATCTAAGGAGAATAAAAGGGAAAAAAGGAGAGAGATGCAATCAGTTACTGAAAACTTGAGATGAAGTATAAAAATTGAAACTGCTTTTCTCTGTCTGAGTCACCTTTCACTGTATTCTCAGGCAATAGTCACAAAATGGCAATTAATGAGATAGTCTTTATTATTGAAGGCATTTTAAGGCAACTAAAATCTGTTAAGGCTACAATGTAGAGATTTAGTCAGAGGCCTAAACAGATTTTCAGAGGATCATAGAGGCAGACTCTATGAGATTCCCAGGCTTCTAGAGATTTCCCAGTTACTGCCTGGACACAAAATACACAAGGTATGTGCCTGTTTTCTTTCACTTAACTTTTTCAAGTAAAGTTTTTAAAGAGTTTTCATAGTTTCTGTGATTTTTCTAGGGTTTTTTTTTTGTGTGTTACAGAATGACTTGTATCTATTTATATCTATCTCCTCCTACAGAGTAGTCACAGACCATATGTAAACATGAATAGAAAGGATATGTTCTAGCTAGCAAAGGAGTCTAGTTTACCAAACTGAAGAGCTCAACTTTTCTTTCTCTGCTACTCTTATTTTTACCTTTCTTAACCACCCCCCTACTCCTGTTCAGCTTTCTCCTTCATATTCAAGTTCTTTTTTTTTTTCCTTTATTTTTAGATTCTTTTACTGCTGTTAGATGGAAGAGTATTCAGTAAATTCTCTGACATGCTTGGAAATCTTTTAAAAATATGGTACTAAGTAAACATGTCCATTACTTAGTTCAGGATCAAATGACCTGAAAAGACAGATAAAGCTGTGGTAATATGTTTTCTCCCTGCCATGTTCTCTCCTCATTAATCCTTCAGCATTGCAACCCATCCATACCCCTTCTTCATCTTCTTGAAAGAGTGTTAGCATCTTCCTCCTAACTGGCAGAGGCAAAATGCATGCAGCCTTTCAGTGCAACGTGCAAGTAAATGAATCAAGTCCAAATTTTAATGGTTGCTCAGACTGTGAAAATTTAAAGGCTGGAAATTAATTTTGATACTTTCTGGAGCCTGACCTTTCATTCCTTCTGACAAGATGTGTCTTAGCAAATTTTTGAAATACGACAAATAACTCAGATCTGAATCAGAAGCTGAATTGAGTGTATGTCATGTAGATGTTACTACCCAAGGTAAATTGCTTTAGGACTAGATATCAAAACAGGCTTTGGAATGGAAGGCAAAAAGATGTAAGGCCCTGTAAGAATGATTTCTTTCTGAAACAGTATGAATCAAATTCTGCTATGACTCTTACAAGCAGAAAGCAAACGCTGAATTACAGCAGTTGTTTCATGACTACTATGTTTTCCTGATGCTGAGATTTTAAGAATGGGAAGATAAATTGTATCTTGTTTTTGCCTGGCTGTGCACACCTTGAGGGTTGTTCACAGATCTGCTCCCCATGTATCCACCCAGTAACACCACACATAATAGCAATATCTCTGGTAACTGGAGTTTAAGGATTATTTAGGACAGCAGTTTGGTCGGGGGTTCCTCCAGGAACATTTTCCTGTGGGTATCTTCAAGAATTCTGTTCTTTGGATCCCCAGACAGATATTACTCTGGATAAATCAATTTTTCAAAGACCATTAGAGCTTGTTTAATATTGATAGTTTGTATTATATCCCAAAATGGAAGCAGAATTGAAATATACCTCCTCAAAAGGAGAATTTCAGACATGATATTTCCAAAATACAGACAGGCAGAGATTCAGAGCAGCAGAGGGAAAAGCTGCTGGTGCTCCCTCAGTGAATAGACAAATAGATCAGCAAATTCAGTATGTGAATTAGCAATCTTGGTTGAGAGCCCAGGATTAAACAAGCACAGACACTAACCAATCCTCTTACCCCTTGAAATGGCCCTCATCAAATAGACTTGAGGTATGTCAGTTGATAATCTTATCTGGTTACAGTTAATGCAGTACCTGATCTGTTTAGAGAAAGATTTTGGCCTCCAAAATTGTCAACAAAGCATCTTCCATAGTTTTAAATTCACTTCATTAAAAAAAATGCAAAAATAAGTCTTGATTTATGCACATTAGGCAGGCTGTTCCAGCAGTAGAACAAAAACTCCTCTGTCATCCAGTGGTGCCTTTTAATTTACACAAAACAAATAGCTGACAGAGACTACATCAGATTCATGAGTGCAGGGAAGGAAGTCAAAGGATAAGAAAGATTTTAGAGTGGTAAGAGGAACTTAATATTAAGTGAGATGTTAATTTGCATTTGCTGATATTTAGTTGAGCTTGAAAGTAAAGGCTGTTGCAACCTCATAGATAAAAATGCTTTCACCTGTGCCTCCCCCTCCATTAAGCAACCAACTGATCTTAGAGATAAGACAGAGAGGAAAGAAGTGAACCCTCCTTTCAATTCAGACTGGAAAAAACACAGTGTTACTCCTAGCTTCATCTAGACATGCCTTTGTCATCATGGTTCTGATCTGGTCCCTTTGAAGAATTTCTTTAGAGTAGATGTTAAAAGTGCCACGAAAGAATGAAGGAAGGAAGGTAAGAATGAACTGGAAATTACTAGATGTTGCCTAGCTCAGTTCTTTGCCTTCAAAGAAAGTACACAAGGTTGTAGATAAATCACTGAGGAAGCAATAATTTTTATGTTATTGTGTAAATTGCTTTATTGTATCAGTTATGTTCATCAGACCCATATACTTCTGGATCTGTAAAGGTGTCACCTGCAGTTAATGGGTTTTCTTTTCTTTGAAATACAAGGAAGCACAAGCAGATGAGACAATACTAGAAAACTTAACTGATAATAGAAGGTGATGTAAATCAGACACAGAGTACAACTCAGAGATTAAAGCAGTGTATTGTGATTATGAAGAGTACCTTGGAAATAATTTTTCCTTTACTTTTGACCATACGGGTCCTTTCAGGAGACCGGTATAAATAGTGTAAATTTTGGTGCTTGAGGGCCTGAGTGTGCTGTGCTCATCTTATTTCTTTTCTTTTAGTGACTCTTTAACACAAATAACCAATATTTTTTTTTGTTTGGTCATGGAGAGGTTACAAAGATGCTTTGGATGTATTTGCATTGATTCTGCTTTAGGCTGCTGAGTATTGTTCCCAGTGGACAGTCGTTGCTGTGTACTTCTAAAACACAAAGAGAAATAATTTCCAACTGAGAAATTAGTTGCTTCTGAGAACCAGCCTTTTAGAACAGTGTCTGCAGTCAGAAGGGCTAATCGTCCAAATGATAGACATGCATGGTTGACTTTCCTCTTTATGCAGCCTTGATTGAGACACGATGAGCATGCTGCTGGCCTTAGCAGTGGATAATTTAGTTAGAATGGTGTCCTCTGGGAAAGGCTTTTATACAACAAGGATGACAAGTGTGGCAAATTGCTTACAAACCCCAGACCTAGAGGCTTCTCTTTCTGAAAGCTGCCAGCCCACAGTATAGCAGTGCTAAAAGCTGGAATTCAATAGATATTTCTGCCGGTGTAAAAAGGTCTCACTTTTTTCCCAATCTCCTTTTCTCAGAAGGCTTGTTCTTACAGGACTGACAGGTTAGGGAGGTCCACATGAGAACAGAACAGGACCAACTGTTCACAATAAGAACTACTTGCTTTTATATACATAATGAAACACCATCACTTGC
The DNA here is from genome assembly GCA_013400935.1 of Turnix velox. Lineage (NCBI taxonomy): Eukaryota > Metazoa > Chordata > Aves > Charadriiformes > Turnicidae > Turnix > Turnix velox. Next base: position 47,859 of record VZTY01033861.1, read on the forward strand.
TGATGAAGTGAAGTAGGGCACTATCTTTCTGTCCCATTTCTGATAACAGAAGTTCTGTCTGTTGCAACTGCAGCCACTAACTCTAGTTTTCTTGCTTTGTATCTTTCCTATTTCTGTTAGCTGACAGCAGCCACTGAAAACATTATATCCCACTGCACCTTGTGGTAGCTGCACTACAAGTTTATAGCTTGCGTAGTGCTTGACTTCTGATTTGTGTGTCTTCTGATATAGACTTAGTCTATAAGGCTTAAATGCCTGCATCTCAATGCCTGCATCTCAATGCAAGGAGTATGGGGAATAAGCATAAAGAGCTGCAGATATGTACACACATACATCACAGAGACTTGGTGGGACAGCTGTTATGACTGGACCATTGGAATAGATGGATATTTATCTGTTTAGAAAGAACAGGCAGG
>VZTY01033862.1:0-38769 GCA_013400935.1 Turnix velox
ATTCTGTGATTCTGTGTGATTACTTGTGCCATACAGCAATAAAAAAAATCAAGGCAAGTCCAAGCAGAATATTGTATTGATGCTGCTGACACAGATCTTGACTTGATTATTTGGATGCCACACTGCAGATATATCAAAAAAGAAATACTTCTCTTGCTACTTAATGTGCCATCCCTCCCACTCTCACCTTGTTCTCCACACAAGCCAATTTACTGGGGCTTTTTTTATACGACAGCTAAAGTTAATTTCACCTACTGCATTTAATGTCATAGAAGTTATACGTGTAAATCCCTGTACTTAGAGATAAGATAGTCCTTCATGCCATTTTAATCAATCTTTGTCATGGGTATGTTACTTAATAGCTCTGTCTTCCTATAGAAAATGAGCAACTTAAGGGAAATGAAACTTTTCAAAGATACATTTTCCTTCTGGCAGTCTGTGAAATACGCCATAATTATCCTCTTGCAATGAATAACGTTTGAAAGAAAATGAACATTCTGTGCACCAAAAGGTATCATACAATGACAATCTCAACTGCCTTGTAAATAAAAGGAAATTGTTTTTCTACTATGATCTATACTGCACAAAAACATATATAAATGCTTTATAAATATAAAGCCAAATCAGACTATTGAGCCATTTTTCATTTTCCTACTACTTCCTAATAACAATAAAATCAGCATTTCACAGCAATGAGAAATTGTATTTATATTTTTAAAAGATTCAAACTGTGAAATGAATTATGAACTCCATCCTCCAGGCTGATGGGTCTACTTGTATGAATAAACCTCCTGCTGAGCACAGAATCTCTTGAGTCAAAAAAGGTATCTAGAAGAAAAGACAACACCCTAAACATTTGCTGCTGGTGGGGCAAAAGAAAGGGAAAAGGCTTTTCTTAGAGCATAATCAAATCGTGACTGTCCAGCCCTCATTTTCTTACTAGGAAATCTGTCCTTTAATGCCCTGATGAAATGAATGTTTGCCTTTCAGATCCTACATGGATGCAATTCACAGTTTAACCAAGTGACTAGATCAAAGTGCATTTACCCACAACTTTACTGAACATGTTCAAGGAGTAAAAATAAGCCAAAGCTGCACAATCTTTGGTGGGGACAAAGGCATTTGAATCCCAAATCATCCCTCAAACACATCCAAAATCTAGGGTCTGAATTAGGAAAACCATCAGTGCTATCATTTTGTCCTGTTGAATACCTCAGCACTTTTCTCACCTCTACACTGTGTCTAAATTCACAGTCCATTGCTTAAAATAAAAGAAGTGGGGACTTATTACATTTTTCCTTTCCTCATCCCCTGAAATCACTGCCACCACAGAGATAAAACATTATTGCTTACAACACATCACAGTATGGAGTGCTCTCTTCCACTAGAAAAAACACAACAGAATTAAATTCTCAGTTGCATCCTGCCTTAGGCAGGTCCTGGATTTGCAAAACCAGCTGCTTCCACCAGGGGAAACCAGCAAAGGTTCCTTACTCTTGTTGAACCTGCAAACTCTTTCTAAAAGCTGGCAACACAATATAGTCCAAAATAAAGAGGGGCAATAAAACCATTGGATGCTATTCCATTTCCCAACACCACCTGTACTACAATACCAATGCTTTATTTTATGCTACAGCACATGCTCAGACAGGAAAAAAAAAGTCTGAACAACTTTAGGATATTTATTCTAGTGTTCAAACTTTGAAGATGTATCTGGATTATAAAAGGTTAATTTTGCTGTTTATTTAAGGGAATTTTCTGCCTTCCTAGTTACAATCAAGGAAAGAAGATAAAGTGCCAAAACTCACAAAATACACTGATACTTTCAGAGCAATTAAATGAAATTTAGGTAAGAAAAAAAATTCATAGAAGTATAATTTTGTGTTATTTCCTAAGCAAAGAAATTCAGGTATGTAACTAAATTAAATGGATTTGTGAGACAAAAACTCAAAGCATTTTAAATTCATGTAACATTATAACATATCATATTCATATTTCCTAAATTTACACCCCAAGATAATTTCCATGTGGGTGTTACAGTAGTTTATACTGAAATAACACCAGATTCTTCTCCTGAGCTTCAGAAACTTAATGCTCTATCCATATACACTGATCTTCAGTGATTAATTCTATTTAAACAGGATTATGCATCTTCCTTTTTATTTTATCTTTTTTGGAAGCCAAGACACAATATCTGCCATAACCTTTTAAAATTAATTTTACTGCTTATCAGTGTAACCTGATTTCTCTTTTTTTTTTTCTGACCTGTGTCAGAAACACAAATAACCTACAACACTGATTACCAAAATTGGTAGAAGCTGATTATATCACTACCATTTGTTTTCATCAAACTATATACCTAGTTTGGGTTGTTTAAATTATTTTACATAGGTAGTCTGACTAAACAACATTGATTCTATAAGTTGAATGTTTGAACATAGACCAGAGAGGCAATAGCTATAATTAGTTATTTTTCTCTCTGGTAATGTGTTAATGGCTATGTTTCTACAAACTGTCTAAACAAAGTTCAACATAAGATGATTACTGTATCTAGCTGTTACATTAACCATAGCATGTAATAAAAATATTATTAGGGAATTCGAACTCAAAGAGTCGCAGTCAGTAGCTCATTGTCCAAGTGGAAACCAGTGACGAGTGGTGTTCCCCAAGGATCAGTACTGGGACCAGTGCTATTGAACATCTTTGTAGGAGATATGGACAGTGGGATGGAGTGTACCCTCATCAAATTTGCAGATGACACCAAGCTGTGTGGTGCAGTTGATACACCTGAAGGAAGGGATGCCATCCAGAGGGACCTTGACAGGCTTGAGAGGTGGGCCCAAGCCAACCTCAGCAAGTTCAACAAGGCCAAGTGCAAGGTCCTGCACCTGGGTCGAAGCAATCCCAAGCACAGACACAGGCTGGGTGGAGAGTGGCTTGAGTGCAGCTCTGTAGAGAAAGACTTGGGGGTGTCAGTTGATGACAAACTCAACATGAGCCAACAGTGTGCACTCGCAGGCAAGAAGGCACCAACCAAATCCTGGGTTGCATCAAGAGGAGTGTGACCAGCAGGTCCAGAGAGGGGATTTTACCCCTCTACTCGGCTCTGGTGAGACCCCACCTGGAGTTACTGTGTCCAGTTCTGGAGCCCTCAACACAGGAAGGACATTGAGCTGTTGGAGAGGGTCCAGAGAAGGGCCACGAAGATGATCAAAGGGTTGGAGCAACTGCCCTATGAGGACAGGCTGAAGGAGTTGGGGTTGTTCAGCCTGAAGAAGAGAAGGCTCAGAGGGGACCTCAGAGTAACTTATCAATACCTGAGGGGGTCCTACAGAAAGGCAGGGGAAGGAATTTTTAACATAATATCGGATGGGAGGACTAGAAACAATGGATATAAATTGGAGGGGGATAGATTTAGACTAGACTTAAGAAAGAAATTCTTTACAGTGAGGGTGGTGAAATACTGGAACAGGTTGCCCAGGGAGGTTGTGGATGCCTCCTCTCTGGAGGTGTTCAAGACCAGGCTGGACAAGGCACTCAGCAGCCCGACGCATTGGGAGGTGTCCCTGCCTATGGCAGGGGGGTTGGAACTCGATCTTTGTGGTCCCTTCCAACCCAAACTATTCTATGATTCTATGAAACCATGTCATAAGCAACCTAAAGTCTATCAATACTGAAAATGCACTGCATGTATTCAGCAACCACACTGAGGAAACAACACAGAAGACAAAATTCTATGAGTCCACTGCTCAAAAGCCTTTTTCCATCTCTTGGACATGAGGAGACAGAAACTTAACAGTAAATAAGCTGACAGAGTATACCAGCAAGTTACTTTAAGATTCAGAGAACACATGTCAAATCACTAAAACACACAGAAATTTTGAAGCTTAGTATGTATTTCACCTTCCAAGGCAAAGAAAATAAATTAGTTCCAAAAATTTTGTCACATAAATTAGCTGGATTGAAAATACAGCACATCCTACTTAACTAAGATGTAACTACCCATGTAAAAATTACTGTTGATGAAATATATATTTAAAAAAAGGGTAATCAAAACCAGTAAAGGGGTCACAACAACATCAGACAAAGTCCTAATATTTATTAAGGGTGAATAAGGAGGAGAAGCAGGAAATAAACTTATCCACAGGAAAAAATGATGGAGAAAAAAAAGTTTTCAAAGTCTGGACTGTTTGTCCCTTGGTATGAACAGAAGAATGTTTTATGATCAGAACTTATGATATGCAGTGATGTGCCACAATGTACATTATTCAGATTCTACAAAATAGACTAAAGTAGACTATTTGTTGCAAATTTTTTAAAAGAATTTGTGGAACCAATGCATCTTAGTCATCAGGAAAGTACATCAATCCTAGAAAAGGTATATCACACCCATGCTATCTAAATATGCATTCAAGAATTGCATACAGCATCATGGTATAGCTACATAAAATGCAGAGACAGATCACTCTTGTTACTCTGAAGTAAACTTTCAGTGCCTCTGGCAAAACTTTGTTAGAAACAGCATGATTATCCCCAAGTTTTACACACACTGACATTAAGAAGCATTATAAATGCTCAGAAAGCATTTTCCAACTGCAAAAACAGCAGGTACTTCTAGACTGAACATGATAGCAGCAAACAGTGCCACATGGTGTGCTCAGTCTGCTTAACAGGTAACATTCACAAGTACATTTGCAAGTATTCAGACTTTAACTGTCAGCACAACTTTGTTTATGCCTTTTCTCCAGTGCTTCCCATCAGAAAAGCTAAATGAACAAGAAAAGAAATAGCTAAGAACTATCTTTTGACAAGAGGCAACACAAGGGTAATTATACAGCATGGAGCCAACTAACCTACATGAATCTATAAACTTACCTTGGCATACAAACTTCAGCTCCTTGGCATCTGTGACAGTAGTTCTTTTATCTGACCTCTTCTTTTCTGTCCGACGGTGGCTACGTCTTTTCTTTGTCTCTCCCCAAAGATTTGATCCACCATGCATGCTTGGGATGTTCAGAATGGCAATTCCTTCCAGAGAAATATTGATTAGGTCTAGCTGAATTCCATCACACTGATTAGTAAAGAGAAAAAAGGAAAGGGGGGAAAAAAAAATCAGTAAAAGAAAAAGTCAGAATTTTCTACCTTTGAGATATTTTTCTTCAGCAATTCTTAACGCTGTTACTAAGTTAGTCAAAGTTTACACCTAAGCTAGCCACTTTATCTGGAAAGAAGAGATAAGAACAGATCCTCATTCAGAAGGCAAAATGTGATTCCTATTAAGCTCTTAAGTGGGAAACCATAGGTCAGAGCCATGTTGTTACCTCACACCTACTCATTGACTCAAATGAAATGTGTCTGTAACTTCACTCCAGCCATTAGCAGAAAATACTACAAAAATTTCTATAACAATAATTTTTTGGTTCATTTTTATTGTCTGTTCCAGTTAAATTGCTCCCCTTATGATTTTACAAAAATACCTGTCATTATAACACTCAAATCCCTTCCACATGAAACTGAATATCAAAGTCCTTGCACAATGAGCATACATAGCTCAGTACACACATTAGAGCACAGAATGTTGCACTGATACTAGATTCAATCCAAAGGTACAGCCATTACATTAGTCTAAGATTATACCTGAATAGTAACTCCTAGTGAGAGGTAAAGCTAGCACAACCAGGTACAGCAAAATGCAAATGAAGCTACAGTACTCGTTATCTAAGAAACTTCATCAGCCATTCCATGGAGCTAACAAAAAGGTAGAAGCACTCTAAAAGTCTTCCAAGACTTACTGGACACAGAGAAGATATCTTACTCAGGGGGACAAACCCTTCACTAACAGATTCACTATTGTGCAGCACCATATGTTTCTTGTGTCTATTCCTCACACTTCCTACAGCAATACTGGACATTGTAGCACTTTACAGGTGCACATTCCTTTGCCTAAAGGGGGTATTACTTCCATTTCTAGAAGAATGGTTCAAGAACATCAACTTACCATCTATCTACTCAGCAGCAAACTGCAGCAGCATCTCTGCTTGGCAAAAGCCTAGAACTTTTGTAAACACTGTTCACCTGACTCATCAGATCAGGTACCTGTCCTGATGGGAAACACCCAGCCTTAATATAATTTACTTATAAAATTAATTTAAATTTAATTAATATTAAATTTAATATAATTTAAATTAATTATAATTTACTCAGGCTGAGTCCTCCTCTCCACTCACATTTGTTTCATGATAAGTTCATATAATACACAGCAAAAGCCTGAAGGACCTCCACAGAAAAAAGGGAAAACTTCAGATAAACACAGGGGAAGGCAGATGGAAGGCAAAGGATCCAGTTCTACTTATTAATCCAGTGAACCACCTAAGGTTCCCAGGACTTATTTGCTTGTTCCTTGGCTAGAGGTAGATTAGCTCCATGCCTCACAACATAGCTGGAGTTTACAGATATCCTGGCAAGACATAAGCCCCTTATAGTGCATAGCAGTGCATTTTTAAAACATTAGATGCTACTCCTGCAGTGTTTTGCAAGCCAGTAGGGGGTCCAGTCATGCATTTAAAACTGATTAAGGGTCTTATTTTGTAATTCCAATATATAATAATGAGGAAGAAAACTGGAAAAATAATTAACCATGCTTCAGTAACAGTCCACTGACATCTTGCAACTTGCTGCTCTGTGGGTCACTGGAACTTTTTCTTCTCTGCCTAAACCTCTATCACTGCTTTGGAAAAAAACTAAGAAAACTACAACTCAAAAATTACTAAAAAACCATGTGTAATTATTTGTTTTTCCTGAAACTTTCTGAGGTGACAAAGCAGAACTGTACTACAATGTCTAACTGTATTCCTGCACCTTGTCAAGGTATGAAGCTTGCAAGAGCTGGGCTGATGGTTGGACTTGATGATCTGAAAGGTCCCTTCCAACCTAGATGACTATGACTATGACCAGCTTAGTTTTTCTGAGAATGTAAAGCCAGAGAGAACATTTTGAACATTAAGGATTCCTTCTTATTATTTGTTCTTCAAGAATTAAATTTTAAACCCTTGGATTATATTTATATAGAGAAACCTTTAAAGTCAAAAGACATATCTGAAAGTGAGTTGGCAGATGTGGCAACAACTGTAATTGAAAGTGTAACTTTTAAAATCCTTTTACAAGGGATGAAGGCATGGGTCTTCACTGTTATTTTGAAGAAAATTTGTGGTTATCCACTAGATTTTATATGTATTAAATATTAAGATGATTTATTTTACTAAAAATTCTGCTCATGTGTGTGCTCACTTACTGCTATACATTCTAGATAAACAGATATTAATTTCATAATTAAAAGTAATCTTGTGTAAATACCCTGCAGGCCTCAATGAATCAAACACATACTGTGTGTCAGGCCTCCCACTGTCTTCAAGTGGAATGTACTGGCTGGATAATTAGATAGTACATATTTTTTAACCTTATTTGCATGCATATTATATCTTTTGCACACTGACAAGCAGCAGTAACAACAAAAGTCAGATTACCACAGGGAATTCCCACAAAGAAGTCTTCATTCCTTATAATTTGCAGCCTAAATTAAAATAATTTGATCTTTGACAAGGATGAAATGTCAAGCAGAAGGGGGTCCTCTACAAGCCACGGCCTGTGGCTTCTGAAATCTGCCTAATTTATGTCAGTCACTTCTTAATACATATTTAAGTATTACACGAGAAAGATGATAAATATGCAATCTGACACCTTTGGTATTTCCCTGCTGTTAATTTATAAAGGTCTGGTGTCCCCCAAACTGACTGGAATTATTTAAATAAAAGAAGAATTGTGAAATAGGATGGCACTGGGTCTGGCTTCCATTTTCACTCAATATTGAACACAGCAGGTAGTACACTAAGACAATTATTTGACTCGGCCTCCGAATCCCACAGTGATGAGGAACTTTCTGAATTAGTAAAGGAAAATTTCTTTTGTTCACACACAGAGAAGAAGTTGGTGCTACAGGTAGCCCTGCGTTGTCCTAACACATTGTCACACTGCAACAACAAAACTCAGAGGTGCTCTGCTCCTTTTCTTTTTTTTTTTTTTTAATCTTTTATTTCAAATAATGCAATGATGCTGCTAACAATAAAAGCATGCTTTCAAAATGAAGAGCAAGCCCATGTAGATTAGAAATAAACAATTCTATTTTCTTTTTTGCTTTCTTTCTCAGAATCACTCCCTTTTCAGGCATAGTATTTTATACTTCATCCATTAAAATAAAAATTTTTCAGTTCATCTTGAAGTTGAGTATATTTCCATGCCTGAAAGCACCTGAGACTAAGGATTTGCTGTGTAACAAGATGCAGTGTCATACCAGACTACATGATGGGTACCAGTGGATAGATTAGGTTTCCTCTGGTCCCACAACGCTTTTACGGTGCTACAGGTACAGTCCCCACTTAGACTACATCTTTGCTTACCTTATAAAATACCCTTCACACGCCATTCTCTTTTTCTGGTGGAAATAAATTGTGAGTACTCTAAACTAGAAAGTCTTAAGCCTCATTAACTGACATCATTAGTATAAACAAACTGCTTAAATTTGCCCTCATTCTTTTTCCTTTTGTTTTCTTTAGAAATCATGTCTCTTCAACTTCTTGTATCCCAATTTAGAAATGAAAACACATCTTATTCTGAATTTAGTGTCCAGACTTCGTTCTGCATCACACACAGTAGTAATCATTCAGAACATAAGAGACATTAATATCTCATGAAAGCCAAGCTTAATCAGGTGAGAAATCAAAAAGAGAGTTTGCCCACAGAATGTTTGATTGCAGAGATACAGAACCTTAATCTTCACGAGCTTTGTTCACTTAAAATTTGGCAGTAGAGCAAAGGCATTCTTTGTGTATTTTGTTCAGAATGAGGCATGGTATCATACACCAAGCTCTCATTTACAGCAATATCCTCAAGGAAGGGGCAGCAGGTTAAAAATTAAGATGAAAACAATGCTACTCTTCAGTGTTTGTAACATCCAAAGAAGAAACATCATATACAAGCATCATTGGCAAGCATTGTTAATTTAAACTTGATTTACCCATTGTAAATAAATCTGTAAATAACCACATCATAGACCTTGTGTAAACATTTTGGCAAGTATTTTCTCTATGATTTTGATTCCTAATTGTAGGACTAATGATAATGACCAGGATAGATGAAATGAATGTTAGCAAGTGTCTCTCATATACTGGTGATTTCATGGTTAATTGATGCAAACTGGTAATAATCATACAACTGGTATCAGTAGCATCACAGACTTGTATGCATGTTTGTTTGCTTTGAGTTGCTAAAATTTCCTCACCCTTTCAATGATTGCATTTAAATGTTTTAGGATCATCACATCCTACAAGATATTTAAGATTTTTGCTGGATAGAAACACTTTGCTGGGAAGATCTCTTCAATTTCTATTTAATCAAAAAGTACATTTATTTTCAGATCAAATCAGGTAAGTCTTTCTTCCATTAATTAATCAAATATTTCCAGGCTACATCTACTTCAAACCAAATGTGTGAAGCATTGCCCCGGGATGCAAGGGTTTTATTGTTTGGTTTGTTCCTCCCAGGGGTTTTGTTTGGTCATACATTGGGATTTTAAAAAAAATAAATATTATTTGCTATTCTAAGAAGCGTAACAGCATAAAAGGCAAATCTGGCACCACAGGTCTTCCAGTTTCATCCCAGTATTATTTGTTACTGTTCTGCTACCACATCCATGCATCCTTCAGATGGTTTCAGACTTCATCTTTCAGGAGGTTTTGACCAGACTCTTATCATACCTCTCCTTGTGTCTTATGCTACTATATAAATACTCCATTAACTTGTGCAGTTTCTCATTACTATTGGAAAAGTACCATGATCTTCTTGAGAAATGATTTCCTTATTTAAGTTAAATTTTCAGATTTGTACCTCCACTCATTTCACATTTTTCATTTACTTACTTAAAAATATCAGCCCTCCAAACAGTTCATATATTCCATTTATTCCATCAGCCATCAAAGTATCAGTGGTACATTATTTTAAATTCCTATTTTGTCTGTAACTATCCAGTATCTTTTCAGTTAATGTTCAATGTATAATGGAAAGATGACCTCTTGTGCAGACAGAAAAGCTATTTAATGAAGGGGAATGATTCCAAAAAAATATATATTCTTTAACCTTTATTCAGGAAAGCAAGTACAATTTTAGGGAATTGAGTTTTAAAGGTTATAAAAACTTGGGACCTGGAAATAATAAGATTTTTTTTTTTTTATTTTAATCCTGCAGCAGCTCTCACTCCCTCCTATAGTCTTTCATTTTTCCATCTGACCTAGCCACACTCCCTATTGATTTCTAATGTTATATTTCACCTCTTGACCCTGTCTACTGTATTAAGACTTCACTAATCATCAAACTGAACTTTGTTCCAGTGTGCAGGGCTACACTACAAATAGACACGATAAAAATAATATTTTGGAATATAGGGTCGAAAGGATGTGCACTGCTTTGCCTTGTGGGATTCAGGCACTTTGCTCTCTTGCTCTCTGCATTTCAGCCAAACTGGTGACATTTCAAGGATAAAGGCAACAATTAGTTTCTTACTTCTATTTCTACAGATTCATGCAGCTTCTTACAGGTGGCTGAGAAAGTTTCCGAAGTGCCAAATTCAAAATACCAAAATTTGTTCTTCATTCTGAAACAAGAAAAAAAGAAAAGAAAGAAAGAAAGATCTTATTCACTATCAATATGTGACAAAAGTGATCATCCTGTCTTCCGTTATAAGTAATGGCAAAGGCTTGGGAACATGTGACATCCCATTTGAAATAGATGAGCTCATAATTTTCAAAGCTTAAATGTTGGTGTCAAGTTGTATGATATCCCCTAAAGGGATAACAGGAATGTGTTGAACTGACAGGTTCAAATGTACCTTTGACTTTTCTTTTTCAGTGACTATCAGAATATGTTTTGTCACTTAACCAGTGACATACCTCAGAAAAATGGATCGATTTTATTTAATGGCTTACACCTACTGCCCGATTTCTGATTCATGGTTAAAATCTCCATCCCAAGAATGTCCAAATAGGGCACTACCATCATAAAGAAGAGCCAAGAAAAAACACAGCTTGCCTTAAGTTAGTTGAAGGTAAAGATAAAAGCTTATTGTTCATGATGACATACTAGGTACTCAAAGAAAATAAATATTCAAGCTCTAAAAATCTTCAGATATTCTGCAGTAGGAGAGCTGTATTACCAGATCATTAATTCATAGACATGTTTTAAATGGGTGATGGGACCTGCATCTTGAAGTTCATGAGCAGATTCTACAACAAAACAAAACTGGATATAAACCATAGTAAACTGCTTAGTTTATCATGACAGCAGGCAGAGATTACACTTTTTTTTCTTCTTAAATATATAAAGACTGCACTTCTGTTTCACCAGATTTATTGCATAGAATCAGGACACCAGCAGTACTATTTCAAATAAGTATGTGCAGTTTTGTTTAACTCTCATGTGTAATTATTATTCTGTAACAAAACAAGAAGTTAAGCTGGAAAAAAAATAGAATTAGAATTCATTATTCACACTTAGGAATCAGATATGAACACAGTCCATCCATTTGTATAAACTTTCTGACACAGACACAGCAGTGTGCTGAGAACTCGAAAAGACTGGATTTGCAAGAGCTTGAAGTGGAGAAGAGTGAAATGCAGACTGTCAAAATATGGCAGAAAAGGACAAATACTACCTTTGGTATTTATTTAAAATTATACATAAAAGTGTACTCAGAGGCTCTTCAGGTCACAAAGGGAGATTGGGCACTACAGCACTGGCATACGAGCCACAGTGCCAGAGCTGGATAACGATGTCCAAGCTGGCAGCCATCATGGGGTGAGGAATGGAAGAATAATGAGTAACCAATGCATTGCTGATAGAAAAGTTATCAGCATTTCTAAATGCTTTAACATAAAGATTTGAAAACCTTTTGAAACTGGTTTTGGGATAAAATGAGCTGAAATAACCAGAAGGGCTCAAACCAGACACAGCATCCAGATCCAGAGTCCATGAGTGGAAATGATGTAGGGTGTGCTCCCTCTATTCCTGCAGTTTAGATTATTTTACAGAGAAGCATTTTTGTATATTCTTCAAAGTGCACAGCTAAACTCTAAAACAATACAAATAAAACATCAATCATGATTGAAGGCTGACATGAGGGGACCTCAGAGTAACTTAGCAGTACCTGAGGGGGTCCTACAGAAAGGCAGGGGAAGGAATTTTTAACATAATATCGGATGGGAGGACAAGAAACAATGGATATAAATTGGAGGGGCATAGATTTAGACTAGACTTAAGAAAGAAATTCTTTACAGTGAGGGTGGTGAAATACTGGAACAGGTTGCCCAGGGAGGTTGTGGATGCCCCATCTCTGGAGGTGTTCAAGACCAGGCTGGACAGGGCACTGGGCAGCCTGGTCTAGTGGGAGGTGTCCCTGCCTATGGCAGGTGGTTTGGAACTCTATGATCTTTAAGGTCCCTTCCAACCCAAACTATTCTATGATTCTATGTTGAATCCTGCTATTGGATTACACCTTGTCAAAACACATACAGCCTATAGATGTAGGAACAATGAAGCAGAACTGTATTTCCAGAGCCTAAACACCTTTTATGCTGTTGGTGTTCCACATTCTTAGTCCTGGTCAATTTTCTGATGTCTTTAACAGGGATGAAAGAAATTGGCAAGAAGTCATCAGAAGGCATATAGTGCATTTTCTTAAGGTGTTTCTACACTGTGGAAAACTACCAGGCTAAGAAATTTGAATATATTTATTTCATGGAAAAGTTCAGGCTAATATTTGGTAATCAAGGCAAAATGATCAAAATATTCTGTGCTATGGTTTTTGCTCCATTATCAGTTAATCAGAAACCCCCCTACTGCTAAAACTATTTTATGTAACCTTTCTGATTAAGTAATTACAAGGCATATCACTGAAAAATTGTTTTGTATCTAAATATGGAAGTAGGAAATACTTTATTCTACACCTGAAGAACATCTATACTTCATTCCAGTATGAAAACTTTCACAAAGTACCTAACAATATGCCAGCTACAGACTGCTAATAAAAGGTTATGACAATAAAGCAAGAGTATCTTTAAGCTTAAGAAAAAAAATCATATTCTGATGTTAAGGGTCTATTCTGGTGTTAATTGCCTCTAAGTTAAGGCAATTACTACTTTTGCAAGTTTCTCACACTCTACCACATTCTTTTCACACTTTTTCTACTTACCATTTATATTTATTATATTTATTTTCACTTTATTTTAGTCATGCAGTGTCAGGCTTCAATGACCTAAGCTAAAAATTTCTACATCAGGAAATCTGACTGCAATTCTAATATGAATTCAGCTGAAATACTTTGGCTGTATTTGAAAATGACTGGAGAAAGCCATGTGGATTGGATTATATAAAGAGTGTTGGATAACATACACTTTGAACTGTTTTAATAGAGCTACACATTCTGAGCAGAGATTTTAAAATTAGCACAAGGATAGTGTTGCATCAAGAATATGTCTCTAGCCATCTGCATGAAAATACAGAATTTAACTATATTATGATCATTTGAAAATACACTCTAGGAAAGGTTTATTAACAATATTTGTCTTTAGTTCGATCATCTTTTCAGCCTTTAGCCAAGAATATTGTACCCCTTAAGCTTAATTTTCCCAAGTTAAATTCCTTGAGAAGTCCATTGCCAGTCAGCAATCTTCACCATGCATCTGTTCAAGAATGCTCATGGACAAGCAGCACTTAGTTTCCACAATACACTTTACATTGCATATATGAAATATATATATAATTCTTCAGGACTGCCATTTTTTAAAGAGTTACTCCATTTATGTTGCAGAAGTGCTCTTTGTTTGTCAACAAGTGTCAAAAGTTGGTGTCAGTGTATATCATAAACTCATTCAGCTTCCAGCAAAATCTCCCATTCTAAGAGGAACATTCATGAACAACTGTGAACAGCATGCAATGATTTCTTTAGATATTAGTTTGAAAAAACAAACAAACAAAAAAAAATGCATGGAAAAGAAAAAAGAACAGGAATGGAGGTGAAAAAGTCCACATCCAGGAACAATTGAAGCAGAAGCTGCTAGGGAAATATCTTCCTGCAACTGGGAATAAAAGCATGTGGAATCTTTACCACCTGATATTTCTCAGGTCACTGAAAAGTTCTCTAAAGTGTGTCTGAAGTGGTTTTGGTTTATTGAGCCCCAGCCTGTGAGATTAAAGGGTAAATGAAGTAAAATTCACACTGGATTGTATGTCACTGTGATCATACTTTGTATGGCTGCTAATAGAGTGTCAATATACTGGATTTTTATTAATTTAATGCTAAATGTATTACAAAAAAACCCCTTTCAGTTGCTAAAAAACATTAAATGCTTTGTATAATTCAATATAAAGAAGCCCTGTACCTCTCTCAGAAGTTTTCAAGAGACAACATATTTTCCATCATTTCTTACTGTTCATAAATCTATTATCTAGGTAATTTTATACTTGGGCAAAAATGATTTCATCGTAGCACATAATATATATTAATAAGAATGTATGACTTTTTCTAATGTTCTTCTTTTCTTTCCACTTCTGTCTTAACAATCATATAATTCCTGTTCAGCTTTATAATGAATCATAGGCAAAGGTAAGGAAATAGCCAGTGGAGATGCACATCCATAAGAGATTTATGTGTGACTGGCACGATTTTAATAGAGACATCTTTGTCAATTTTTTTCTTTTCCCATTACCATCTGCACTTAAGGCAAATCTGTTAATCTCTTACAGCATAAGCAGAGATTGTATGGACAAGTATAGAAAACTTAAAATCCTGGAGGACTACTTCCAGTTTTAAACACACCTTATCATACAACTGTGATGCCCTTCTCACATACCCTCTACACAGTGCAGAATTCAGAAGAAAGAAGCCTATTAATAACATCTACACAGAGGAGAATTTTATCAAAAAATAGAAGTACAAAGGTCAATGTTGAAATACAAACAACACACTGCAATAATTTAAAGATCCTCAGATGACTGCACTAGGTGCTATGATGGAGGGGGAAGTTGGTGACTTTTGAGCTGTGCCTCAGGCTGCATCTGTTCTCTGCCAATATGCAACAGTATGTTCATAAGAAAAAAGATAACATATTTCTCTTAGATTCATAGATAAGTGGTGCATTCAACTGAAACAAATTACAGGAGGTTAACCTACAGCACCTAGTATAAAAAACAGCTATTAAAAAAGCAGTTTGATACCAGTTTACATTCCTCCATGTAAGAGGGTACCATTTCCAGTCTGTGACAGAAATATCTGTTTTAAATAAGGAATTCTGACACTTGCTTTTGAATATACTCTGTTTTAACAACAGCTATTCGTAAGACCAAAAACCACACAATTCAGTTTCTCAAAATGTTTACCCAAGTATTTTTGCTATATCTGCAATTAAATCTGTCACTTTGCTCCCTAAATGAACACTTCTGTAATGCTTCCTGTAACACTTAAATCTTTTGTGTCCACTCCCCATCAGGAAGATTTCTGCTCCTAACACTTTATTTTTATCCTTGTATTTCTCCTCAGCTTCTTTCTCAAATTCCCCAGTCTTGGGAGCAGATGCTGAGGCACCAATGACTCATTAATCTGAAGAGGTTTTTTAACATGAACAAAAATAAAGCTTATAAAGAGTTCCACATTTACCAGCCTTGGCTGTACTAGATAGAGAACTAACAAAGATCATTTGGAATAAAAAAAATAAAAAAACAACCACCTTCTATGCATATGTTATAATAGACCTACTATCTCAGAGCAAGGTCATAGACCTTCACATTTCATCTTGAAATTATGTCAGATGAATAAACCAATTTTCCTTGCCCACTAACATGGATATGTAAAAGCAGATATGACACTGTGTAGTACTGAAATTAATGAGACCATTGTTAATGTGGTTCAAAGGTTCAGGGAGAAGCTTACAAGGAGTAACTCCTCACTGGGAGTTTGACATGCACAACTGTTGCTCTGTTTGATAAAACAAACAAGTCAACCAACCAACCAGCTTTGCTTTCCTGTGATGCAGATGATTACATACAATTAAATAGTCTTTTTGTCCACCCAATATTTTAACAACTCCCATAAAACTGAAGCATCTCAGTACTGTTATTCAATTCTTGCCAAAAAATCCTTCCATTCCCTTAAAATACTTGAAACACTCTGCTTTATATTATTCCCAAGCAGGACACAATGAGGAGACTAAGGAAAAAACACAAGTAAGCAAGCAAATAAATACTGTAAGGCAAACAATAAGCAGCTCTTCAGAGAGCACATACAGGAGAAACATTAGGCACTGTGTTAAGAGAAAACATTTGACAGAATCTTTTCTCCTTAGGATACTTCAAGAAATATTTAAGTATGACAGGACTGGGACAGGATGAAACATCTCTGACTATCTGACTGTGATTCAGAGAACTTCAAAGTTTCTTTTTTTTTCCCCCAAAAGAGCCAATTTATGTATTTAGGAAGCCTTATCCTTTCCAAGCTTCACAGCCTCCTGATTCTATACATATGAGAAGACCTCTCCTAAAAATGAGACAGCTTGCCCTGTGATTCAGTCTAACTCCAAAATTACCTTTGTCAATGAATCTGATTACCTGTTTACCAGTATTCCCACTGAAGACTAAAGTAATCTATTCAAGGTAACTGAAAGTGAGATTCACTAGCACTGAGTGAGCAGAATGGCTTTCCAGGTCTCATCAAGAGAAATAATTGCCTTTCCAATGACTACAGTGGGACTACTGATATGTAATTCATGAGTACACAAATACCTTAAGAAGCCCACATGGAAGTGTCTAATCTCAAAACTGAAAACCTTCCCAGTTTTCAAAACACGCCTAGATAGAAGAAAACACCTCTTCCCATACTTAATAATAAAGGAAGTTTAATTATTCCCCATTTTACTTGCTAAAAGAGAGTATTTAGGGAGGACAAGGCATTTAAACATCCTTGTAACTAATGCCTTTAGTGACTTACCACGGAAGAACCCAAGATGTGAACCCAGTTCACCAGTGTTCCCTGTAGCACTTTAAATACAAAAGGCAACACGAGGTGTCCCTCCTCTTAAGTCTCATTTTTCAGGAATCTTTAAATAGGTATATAACCTATTTTTCTCCCCAGGAAATCCATGGACAGGATGCTACCTCATTTGCTATAGAAGGGCTTCCAGCTCTCATGTGTAGATCATGCAAGAGAGAACAGGCAGGTAAAACATACAGACCAAGCTTCTCTTTCTTTGGGAAACAAAAGTCTGCAGTTATTAAATAACAGTACATTCCTTTTGGATTAGTAGGGTAGGATGGGGTGAGGTTTGTTTTAAAAAGGCCATTGATTTTTTAGAAACCTGAAAATATTACAATTGATGCTACCTCTGTGTGTTTCTATTTTTAGGCAAAGGCTTTTTTCCCCCCCAGAAAACTGAACGAAGTCATCAGCTGTGGTTAAAAATGCTGCTCTGTTAAACGTGCAGAGACATCAGAATGCATTTTTAGTGTGACAGAAGGTCTTCACTTAGTAGAAATCAGGACTTAGCATTGAAAATGCACATGGTGTAGCTGTATAAATAATGAATTCTACTACTGTAAGTACTTACCTCCTTATCCTTCAAAATACAAATTTAGAAAACTTTCTACAATGAAAGGGTAGGTCAGGCAGAGCCAGGCAGAGAATAAAGCTGAGAACAGTGAAATGTCTTTGCTAATCTGTACAAAGCTGTGAGACCAAGAGTAATTTCACCAAAAATATTGTTGGATTATCAGCAAATACCTCCTATGCACCCTGCGTGTCATTGTTTCATTTGTTAAAATGTTGTAGAGAAAATAAGTGTGTGCTCCATTACAATAAAAATATATGCAGTCAAGAAGAGATAAATTAATTTTCAAAAGCATATCTACAATAAATCTGTAAAATGGCTCCTATGTGACTTCTATGAAATGTGCTGGTGATTTATATACATTCCACTTCGGACAAGACTATAGGTACAGACCCTTTTCACAGGGATATACACAAGGATCACTTCAAGAAATATTCTCCCTTTTTAACTTTTGATAATCATATGCTACAGGAATGGTAGATTTAAAACAAAAAACAAATGTATCTTTCCTGCTGGTGAGGAATCAACCTTTATGGGAGATAACTCTAAGTCACCAAGTAAGCCTAATAATTAGACCCATGCTTCTGCCTAAATTATATTTATCTTGCTTGGTGCTCTTGGTTTTTCTCCTTATATGACAGCTCCATATTGCATTTCTGATCACTACTTCACCCCAGCTTTTAAAACTCTCTCACAGTTCCATGCTACCAGCTGTTGTTTGCTTTCCTAATGCATTTCACTTGCAAGGAAAAAAAATAAAACAAAAAACAAACCCCTCCCTGATTGAGATGTCTTTGAGTCTCATCCTTACTCACTGCTTTTCAGCTCATGAGACAAATGGTGGCAATCATTCTTTGCTTTAAAGTCAGAAATACTTTAGGACTTAAACTTGTTAGGGAAATCAAACATGGTCAACAAGGACACCATCATTCAGAGGCATTGATCCAATTCCTTCTAATGTGCTGGATTCCAAAGAGTGTTTGACTCAAAAATTGCACCAGTTTAACCAGTTTTCTAAACTTAAACAAGTACAAATTGTTTGGTGTGTGTGCTACAGAATTAAAAAATAGAAACCTAAGGAGCTACTCTTACATGCAGATAAAAGCAAGCACTTCAATGTTAGAGAATTTGGAGCCTATTTCAGTATAAAACTTTATAATTTTAGGTTAGTTAATAATGTTCTAACTGATCTATATTAAGCCAAATTAAGCATCTCAATGAAAGTTAAGATATATCTACTTTATCATTCATTTCATAGATCAGATTTTATAAGCAAAAAGAAAAGACATGACAAACAAACCTAGCACTTCTAATCCAGACAAGTTATTTGACAAACAGAAAACACCCACTGCACACAGTGCAGTGCATAACTTGCATAACTTGTAGTGAACTGTGAACATACCAGTATGGAAATCCAAATTATAAGCACATAACATGCTGTTTCACAAGGCTCACTGTTACACAAAAACTGCAGGTAATAATTTCACTGACACTCTTAGTTGCATAAAGCTCACGGAATTTAGCTTGAAGGTCTGGCTTGCTTTCAGGAAAGCCATATCTTAAGAGAATATTAGAGTACATAAGCCTAGTATCTAAAATTTTCAAGTGTATACTGCCATGAAACCTTCTGGGCAGCAAGAAAAGTAATTAAAAATATAAAACATAGTCCTATGGTATTACATCTCAGGAAGGGCAAGTGAACTTTTCTAGATCTTAACAAAGTGGTTCAAAGAAACCATGTCTGAAATAGTCTGTAAAATTTTCTGCATGGGCTTCACAAAAGCATATACTAAATTCTTGAATAAAAGCTTAGCATGCTGACTGTAAAAGATATTCTTTAATAAAAGGTGTATGAAACTTCTTCAGTTTTTTATCTGTAATCTATTATTTTTCATTTAAATGTTGAATGAAGAACGAGGGTGAAGGATATGCCAAAATTCTTAGTTTTTCTGTAGTTCCTGTGTATCAGTCTACCAGTAAAAAGAGGCAATAAAAATTATTATTGTACAATATATAATGAGGTCCTAATGACTCTTACCTCCCAGTAATGCAGTTTTGCTGCTGTTAAGAGGATTGGTCAGAGAAAGGGAAGAATCTGAGATATTTCTTTTTCCCATCAATTCTCAGCTGTGTAGCACAGTGCTGAGGCTAAATCAAAAGTATCAGAATAGAATTAGTGATTTAGCTGGTAGAAGAGTTGTCAGAAGACACACAAAGGATTTGAAACACAACCTTCAGATTGAAAAGATGAGTATTTATAAATTCTTATGTGAGCCCTAGAGCTGACTGCAATTACAAATTTCAGCTAACAGGTATGTGTTTCTGTATTAAGATACAAGTGGCACATTAACTGAGTATCACTCCCTTCAGACAAGGAGGTAGAGAGGAGGGAAAAAGCCAAACCTGTTTAATGAAAACAGCAATGCTTTCAAAGGCAACAGACACTATTATGTTAAGGCAGAACCAAGCAATGCTTTCTGAAAAAAAAAAGTCTTATCTTTGCCAGTGAACTTCAAAAAAATACTCTTGCAGAATTTTCCTAAGTAGTAATTACTATGTGTTTGTAATGAATATAAAATTGTGCCTTTATCTATATGAAGGAGTATTATTAACATATCAGCTCGACTTCTGTGACTTCTAGGAGAACATGCCAAATAATGAGTTCAGAAATCCATCTTTTACCCAGGTTGCTCTCCAGACAGGTTATCTCTAGGAAATGCTGAAGCTACAGTATTTTCTTTAGCCCTTTCTTTATATATGGCAGTATGCTCAGGAGCATTTCTTAAAGTTTTCCTAATTTTGAAAATACTTCATTCCAGTACCTCAGCCTGCTTTTTCTCTGAGTTGTTCCTTACAGACAGATATTTGCTGTGAGTATGGAGTATCACAAGCAATTGTCATGTGATAAATTACTGTTTTCATCCATCAAATATTAAAGCTGCTCACTACTGACCTTGAGCACCACTTACACTCCCACAGCCACGGCCCTTTTCTAAGTCAGCAGGGTACAGCTGGCACAAATTCAGCCAAGCAATCAGATTCATGCTCATTTACAAAAGCTGGAACTTCTAAAAGTGCTGTATCTCACGTGGCACAACTGGAGCTTTGACCACTCTTGAGAAAGATGTCCAACACCTGACCACTTCTACCAAGGAGTATTAGCTGCTCACATTGATTTGCAGTGAAGTATTTCTCAGTAAGTATTTCCACTTAACATTTACTCTCAGGGAACTTGTGTAGTGGGAGATATTTACGAGTTGCTTTCAGCTTAAAAATAAATCACCTCTAATTCCTCTAAGCGAAATCAATCAAAAGTCTGTAAAAAATGGACTGGTTGTTTGGTCGATTCTGGCAGAAAAGTAAACAGCACTTCAGCTTTTCTCCGCCATTAAGGTCTAAATGGCCTAGAAAGTAAATCAATATCTCCAGTCAGCCTTCTGGCTATTGTTTAGCCAGTAGATATGGATTTTCTCTAGCTTACCACACTCCTTTGGGACTAACCTGTAATCCTCAGAGAGTAATAATAAGTTCGTTATCTAGTTCAGCTCTCTGTTGTACATTTAAATGGACCACATCCATCAGCAGCACTTGTTAAAGTTAAAGGACAATGACATTCCATTCAACCTATTTCTCAGAGAAATACTCACAATACCTGCTGGAGAAAATTATTATAAAAATCTCACTTTTGGTCAGATTATTAAAAGTGAAGCATCACAAATGAGGTAAACAGTAAATAAGGAATTTTTTAATATATGTCACATCTTTTCTTTGTTAATGAGTTAAATTGAGGTGAAGTTCATGTCTGTCATAGATCATGCAATCTTTCGTTATTCATATCAATCTGTTTCAAATATTTCTGGTTAAATACTGCTGCAAAACAGTGAGCTGTCAGAACCAATCAGTACTTTTTTTTCAGTCCTGAATCACCAGATGTTTGCTGAACTAAAATGATTTTTCCCTTCTTCTACCAAGGAGTGTACAAGAAAGCCCTCTTACTTTTAAACACTGAAGTTCTAAAAGGCTGTTCTCTTAGATCACAGAATCTGTGCTGTGCTCTCAGCCAGGGAGAGTCACAGTCTCTCATGTGAGAACATCATTTTACAGTGCACACACATTTTCTCTGTGGAAGGAACAGAGTCCAGCACAACATGACAAAGAAAACATCATTTCTGTAGCTTTAACAACCACTGAATATTAAAAAAAAAATCTAGTAACTATAACTATTCTCTAGATATTCTGAGCATTTGGGATGAGCAAATTACTAAATCCTTACTAAATGCTGTGACTAGGTCTAAACTGTAAATTATGCCCATGAAGACTGCTGTCTGCTGAGAATTGTGCTGCGTTTTATCTAGTGCCTTACATGCAGCCCTCAGAGTGGTTACAAAAATATACACAAGAGGCACAGCCACCACTGCAACAAGTTTTTCCCCCTAATTCGAGAGTTATTAGGAAGAATGAATCAGGAAAAGGATGGGGACTGTGGCTTCATTCAAGAAAGAGATTTGAAGAGTGATAGCTTCTATAATAAGTTACTATTCTTTTCTTCCTTCAGGATTACCCATCTGGTTTGTAATCACATTTGAGTGAGTGACAGTCTTCAAATCAGAAGGAGAGTAGACAGAGTTCTAAACAAAGATTAAGCAAGTGATCTTTAAAATGAATCCTCTAAATTCATAGGTTAAGTTCAAACAGCAGTGATGTAAGGAGGAGAAATGGACCTTTTTGGCAGTGGTATTTCCCAAAATGCAGCTTTATTCCCTGGTCAGCTGCTGCAGGATCATCACCAGGTGAGAGAAAGCAAATCCAGAGTTTCCCTCTATGTTCTATGAAAGAACCTTTTGGACATAAAATTCTATAATAGTAACTCTAACCATGGATTCATCTGTGTAGGCTGTACACTTTTACTTTGCACAGCACAGAATAAATATAAAACAAGGTTTTGGCTTTCATGCAGAGCATTATAGGCTCCTTCCAATCAATATACTTTTAATCTCCTGTTACATTAAAAATGCTGAAGCCTAAATGCTGCTAATGAAATAAAACCTTTAAATATTCCTTTGAAGTAATGATATATCCTGTGCTCAGTTTTGTATTCTTATCTCAATCCTAGTTAACAAGGGTTTTCCTCAGGAGCTAAATGCTCTTCACAAATGGCATCATTTGATAATTATTCTAGACACTTGTAATACTGTTATGCCCTAATAGCTGGTAAAGGAACTTACACTCTAACACCTTGTAGAAATCTGACCATGTTAATTCAATAGTAAAATTCACACCAATTTCAGTGAGGTCAGGATCGCAGTCTTGATCTTTTGAGGAATAACCTCATACACTCTTGAAAGCTTGATTTTAGCAGTGTTCTTTACTTTGTATAATGGATGCTTGTAAAACTTCCTTTCCTTTAGTGTAACAGCAAATTGAAAAAAAAAATCAAGTAGGTTATTTTAAAATGTGATAATGTTAAAAAATGAGCTCTTTATAATCTCTTCTGCACTCATCTACTGGGGCTCATGAGGTGTAACAAGATAAAGTTGCCCATTGTTAAGAATTTAGGTAAATGACTGAATTTTCAGAGCTGATCACCATTCACAGTTGATCAATATATGAGCAGAAGTTTTGTGTTACAGAAAAAAGAGAAAATAAGCAGTCTCACCAATGTACATAAAGCACCCTGGCATCAGCAAAACAAACTATTACAAGTGCTAACAATTATCAGAAGCAGTGGCAACAAATCCTCCTGGTATTAAAGTTGAGGTAAAAAGACTTTTGCTAGTGCAAAGATCTCAGAAGGAGCCCAGATTCAAGAAACTCCTGTTTTTCTCTGCTGTGCTTAGAGAATGTGAGAGAGTGGAATTTATTCTATGAGACAAGCAGTGTATTCCAAGGGCAAGTGCTCTACGTGCTGGCAAGATGGTCACCCCTCCAGCTAGACTTGTACAATGCATCCTGACAGCCTCACGGCACCATGTGAGATGTAGCCAGAATAGGTGATTTAATCATGGAGAAAATGAGAAAAAAGATCCTAAACTACAATTCCCTAGAGATACTCAGCACTTGGGAGTAGGCAGACAGCTGTCAAACTTGAGAGACTTCTTAATTTTCTCACATTCCTCTTTTGAAAGAACTTCCCAAGATCATGTCATTCAATTGAGAAAAAGGTGCTTGTGCAGGTCACGTGGCAGCTTTTGCTTTCAAGTGACTAAAGAAGTTTTCATAACTGAGAATATGACTTTTCGCATGGTTCCTTTGGCATTAAGGACTTTACTTAATGTAATGCAGTGTCCTGGCCTCATAATCCCTCTGGGACATCATGTGTCAGGTTCAATCTACATAGAGACCTGGTAAGGAGTAAGGACAGTCAGATGAGCAAAGTATCATCAGAGAAGAACAGAGCACAGGCAATTCTGTCATCACAGGAGAACAAGTTCAACACATCCTTCAATTGCCAACAAGGTGGTTGAAGCTGGCATTTGTTCTATAAGGAGAGGCAAAGGGAGCTGTGCTTTGTATGGTCTGTATGGTCTGGAGAAAATGTCAGTTTGGGATGAGCAAATAACAGCCTGCTGGTGCTTACAGATTACAATTGTGTATGGTGGCAAAAAGAACCAGAGGCCATAAATTCAAATGATAGAGGATCTGATAGGACATATAAATTCTTTTTTCATCATAGACACCTGAAAGCTCGAGAATAGTTTGCCCAGAGATGTTGTGCAGATTCCATCCTATAAGATGTTCAAGGTCAGATTGTATAAAGCTCTGAGCAAATTGTTTGCCCAATAGCTGAGCCTAGGAACTGGGCACAGGCACAAGAGAGACCTCTGTGACTATTGAGTGGGACTGTGAATCAAGAGGGTAAGAACTTGCAGGAGTTGGGAAAGGCAACATTCCCAGTGTTGACCCTGCAAACACTCCTCATGTCCTGGATCTCCCATCCCAGGCATATACTAACAACTTTTGAAAACAACATGGGAAAACACAACCTGAGGAAATTCTTCATTGAATTGAATATTGATATTAAAAGCCTAAGAATCTCCCTGAAAAAAAGTCAGAGTATTCTAGATTTGCTTTTCATGTCTTCTCATTCAATGAATAGTATGGATACTTAATGCCTACTTGAGACAGGAACAAATGTCTCAGTGCTGCCATTTCCTCCCTGAGAGCATTGCTAGTCTCTCATTAACTAAAGCAGGTACTTAAGTCTACCTTTGGTATTTAAGTATCTTACTGTCCTTCATCATCATTTTCACTGAGCCCCTTACAATCTGAATGTACCTTAACTTTCCTCATGTACAGCAATTTATATGGCTCTTATTTATGAGAAATTAAAGCATAGAAGCATTAGTAACACCTGGACAGTCTTTTTCTGAAGAAGGCTGAATCCACACCTCAAAGTCCTTTACTTTTTATCACCTTTTTACTCTTTACATCTCACTTTTACCACCATACCACATGTTTTTCTAGAGACTGGCACAGTTTTTAGCCAAGGCAACACTACAGTAAATCTCAGGGAACAGTTGGAATGCAAGCTCTCTCCCATACAAATGAAAACTGTATTTATTTATGGCAAATGGCTTACAAGCACCTCAAGAATCTTGTAATTAGAAATATATAGATTAAAAGACACCTTAGCAAAATCTACACAAATGCCTAAGTGAACCCATTCGTGTTAGACAAGAGTAGGAACAACTATTTATGTCCAATGTTCCAATGTCCAATAAAGCATTACCAAAGAGGTATTGGTGACCTTCAACCTCTACAAGTCTTCCAACAGGAAAAACTAACGACAAGGGAAACATCCAATATAACAGAAAACAAACTGCTAATCAACATGCTATTGATCCCTTGTTTTTGTCAAGGTCATTTAGTGTTTTAAAAAATGATCTCACGCTAAATCTTTATAGAAAAAAAGTGGGCTAATTTGATTTACAAAGTAAAGTGCTATTAATTATGGAAGACGGTCAATAAAAAAGTTGATTCCGCTAAACAGACGGCAGGTCTTATGGCCCATGATTTATGATGATGATTATGATGGCAAAATATTTGCAGTTCTCACTATCATCTAACATGGGTTAGCTGGAAGAAAAGATGCAAGTAAAGTATAACCAAGCATCCATACAAAGAGCATTATGAGACAAAAAAACCTTTAGAGCAGTAAATGTAAACATCTGGATTAAGAACAGCATAGAGAAAGAATAATATGGCCTATTGGGTATTTTCCACTGTAGAACACACAAACTTATATTTTTTTTTCACATCAGAGCCAAACTTCTGCCTTGCTGCTGATGCTTCCTTCTGTATTACAGTCACTAAAAGTCTAAGTTACATAACCAGTCATCTCAAGGGTGCACAGCACTCATTTAAGAGAATATACTCATTTGAGATCATTAGTATGTCACTGAAATCATAGAATCATAGAATAGTTTGGGTTGGAAGGGACCTCAAAGATCATCGAGTTCCAAGCCCCCTGCCATAGGCAGGGACACCTCCCACTAGACCAGGCTGCCCAGTGCCTTGTCCAGCCTGGTCTTGAACACCTCCAGAGATGGGGCATCCACAACCTCTCTGGGCAACCTGTTCCAGTATTTCACCACCCTCACTGTAAAGAATTTCTTTCTTATGTCTAGTCTAAATCTATGCCCCTCCAATTTATATCCATTGTTTCTTGTCCTCCCATCCGATATTATGTTAAAAATTCCTTCCCCTGCCTTTCTGTAGGACCCCCTCAGGTACTGATAAGTTACTCTGAGGTCCCCTCTGAGCCTTCTCTTCTTCAGGCTGAACAACCCCAACTCCCTCAGCCTGTCCTCATAGGGCAGTTGCTCCAACCCTTTGATCATCTTCGTGGCCCTTCTCTGGACCCNCCAGGTGTGGTCTCACCAGTGCTGATCTCACAACCTAAACAAGCCTTGTACTTTACTAAAAATGTCTTGTGGGTCTTAAAAATATTCAAAGGCCTAATTCCTTTTTAGCAAGGGAATATTAATAAACCTTAAGCTAAAGATCAGAAACATAATACAGATTGCAATGTAAAATATTTAAGTAAATGCCAAATAAATCAGAAATAAATGGCGTACGTTAAGTTTTTAAACTACACCTGTGCCCATCACTACAAGCCTTCATCATCTTTACTTTGTTTTTATGCGAACAACATGGCACTTAATTTTGACAGTCTGTCATTTTTCAAGCATGTTCAGAGAGTGGACAGACAGAGCAGTACTTTTATGTTTTCCATCAGAAGCCTTACGATGCAGAACTGCTCGTCTTCTGTTCGAGTCCTTGTCAAGCCCAGTTTGCTGAGGCTGAGGGAGGACTCTGTCATATTGTTTCAAGCTCAAGTGTCAGCAAAGTGAGATACAGATCTAGTAGTAGCTTCTATCAGCATTAATGCTTGCTTGTGCACTCCTATAGTCAGATATCATTGTTTGCAAGATGCAGTGGAACACTGTTGTGGTGCCAGTGTGAGTAAAAAAAAAAAAAAAAAAAAAGTATAAAAGTATAAAAAAGTATAAAACCCTCCATCTTTCTAGGCAGGAAGGGGTCACATGGCACAACCTCCACATGGCACCTCCTCCTCCTGGAGGACCTCTTCAAGTTCACTACCAAAACAGTGACAAATAAACACATTTGGAACTGAAAGAAAGCTTTTGTGATCATCAGAAATTTAGAATTGAGAGCAGAAATATTCAAACACATCAACATTTTTCATCAAAAGAAGAAATACCATTTGCCAGAGCTGGAACCAAAGTCCTTGCTTAAGACTTCCTGTTTGCATATGGAGACTTTGGAAAGAGCAGGCCAAGATTGATACAAAAAAAAGGGAAGTATACTAGGGACTAAAGATAAGAACAATATAATTGTGTGTTTCCTAAGAGGGTAATACCCTTACCCAATTTGCATTTCTTTCACACTTATTCCTTAGTTTATTTTTAAATCATAGTTTATGCATGTGACTCAACACATCTAGAAAAGAGATTTAGGAAGCCAAGATGAAGGAGGCATGGGAGGGTTAGAAAGAAGTTAAGATGCAGCTTCTGGACAGATTCATACTAGTTTGCAAGGAGAAAATGCCAGTCAGGTAATATCTTAAAAATCAAAAGGCAAAGAGGTAGTATTTCTTTTTGCTATCAGAGGTTAGACAATGACATAAGTCAAAACAAAAGGTGAGATTAGTTTTCTTATGCCTAGGAATGTAGAGGAATGTGTTTCATTATTTGCTTAAATTACCCATGAAAAACAACCTATAGCTCTTTAACAACTGATGCTAAAAGTCACAGAGAGGGAACAAATCTGGGCTATCAGCCAAACATTCCAAGATTTTAGCCAAAAATTATCTGCAGCCACTAACACCCATGTCTGAATCTTCACTCACTCACCCCACTGGAAGGCAGGGAGGAAGGAAATGTTCTGAGGCTTTTTTCTATATGTAACATCTCAAGATTTTTTTCTCTCTCTTACACCAGTTCATCAGCAAAAAAAATGTTATTTTTAGATAGAGCTAATCTTCATTTAAAATTATCTATTATTATCACTGCAGAATGAAGGAGAGAATTTTGATTTGGTGAACTAGCTTCAAAGACCAGCCAGATTTTGAAAGTAAAATACATGAGATTCTGTTTCAATAGATATTTCTAAATATTATGATTTGAAGTACAGCTTCTTTGAGAGAAAAAAATTAATACCAGTAGTTTTAAGCAAGGAAAATAAGAAGAGATCCAACAGCTACTACAGCAAATAAAAAAAGAAGCATGTTATGATGCTACACCACATGCACTGCCTGGCATTCATTCAGCTCACTGTAGCTGAAAAATAGCTGTGAGCATCTATGTTCCATTAACACTAAGTTAATTATTATCATTGTCTCATCAGTAGTTTGTTTACGACAGCTCTGGGTGACAAGGATACTGAGAAGCTCTGTCAAAGCCATCACCTGATGAGATTTTTATTGGCATGAGGTCTTTCTTTCCCTTAGCTACATTACAAACATCACTGTTTCCTTAAATACAAATATTATTGCCTGCCTTTGGCTTTTAATAAAATTCGTATGACTGATATAATAACCCTGATCTGGAATTGTATTAACCAGTTTCTTCTCCAAGTGAAGATAAGCTAATTTATAGCTCTTCTAAAGAAATTTACACTATAATAGTAAAACATCAAATGGACATGCAGAAGCTTGCTTAATAAATCTTTTATTTCTGATTCTCCCATGTACGAAAGACATAAAATGAACTGCTACTGTCTAACCAGAATTAAATTCCCTAGAGCAGTAAGCACTAAAAGGGAAAGATAGTGAATGCTTAATTATACCTCATAAATAACATTTACTTACACTTGTATTACTGAATCCTTAGGCATTTGGTTTAGATTGTGGCTTTGCTAATGAAAATATTCTGGAGCTCTTTCTTACTTTCCTTCCTTAATTGGCCACGTTAACAAGGATAGATACCCTTCCCTAAACAAAGTATGTTGTAACAAGGTAAACGATCCAGAGGCAAATGAATATAGGGGACTAATCCTTTGGTTTTGTTAAGTGCCATGGATACTAGTGAGATCTCTCATGTTTACCTGAAATCTACTTAAGCAGATCATGCTAATTTTAGAAGCATTCAGACCACCTCCAATGAATTCCTGAGAAGTACATGCTTCCTAACCACTGAGACTCCCATACTAGAATAGGCAGCTTGAATCTGTCACTAGTTTCACTTCTCCTCTTTAGCAGACACAAACTATGACAGATCAAAAATAATTGCTCCTTCTCTTACCATTTTTTGAAGTGAGAAACTCTATACCTCTAATTAAAATTAATTCCATTAGCATTTGAGGTTTTAAATAACAGCATAAATTAAATTCTTTTTTCAGTAAATTGTATTGTACTAAATACTGAACTATTTCTGTATTTCATTTCATTATCTTTCATGTTTATCTAACAGTTTTTCCTCTGGCAATTTTAATTGTCTTGGTTATTAAATAGTTTCATTATCTCATGCTGAACTGGGAACTGGTATTATTATGGGAAAAATATCCCCTAACTCTACTCAACATGCAACTCCTGTATCAAATGTTCCTCCCAACTGATGAGTTTTCTTTATCATTTGTGGTGTCCATCTTGATGGACCTGTAGAATCATTTACGTTAGAAAAGCAATTTAAGATCATTAACCTAACTCTGTCAATTCCATCACTAAACCATGCCCCTCAGCACCACATCTACATGTATTTTAAATACCTCCAGGGATGGTGCCTCAACCACTTCCCTCAGGAGCCTGTTCCAATGCTTGCCAACCCTTCCAGTCAAGAAATCTTTCCCAGTATCACATCTAAATCTCCCCTTGTGCAACATGAGTCTGTTTCCTCTCATTGTCACTTGCCTGAAGAGACTGACTCTCTCCTCCCTCCAGCTAGCTGCAGAATGTAATAAGACTTATTTTTTGAAAATACACTGTGAACATCATATCAACCCTTATTTCACAGGCACAAGTAGATCAACCATCATAAAGTAAAGGATCATAAAAAGTAGCCTGAAAAAGATCAATGTCTGTTTTATGCAACTGATTTTGATATGCCTTAATCATACAACATCCATCAAATGGTCATGGGCCATTAGCAATATAGAAATAATAGGTAAAAAACACATAAAGATTCTAAGTAATAATGCTAAGAATTTTATTCTTAAAAAAGGTGAATGAAGATAATGTATAATTACATCTTAAAAAAAGGGAGAATGGGAAAGATGAATTTATAACAAAATCACTTGCCTTTTCCACATTTCCAGACACTGAGCTTTGAGATTAAGAGCACAAAGGTTAACCACTTCCATAGCAGGAGCCATGTACAGCTTATTCCATACATTACTCTATTTACTAATATTAGCAATGGTTCAAATTCAACTTTATCATTCTTTAGTTCAAAGAGTTCTGTGTGCATTTATGATCTAAGTCTAAGAATCTAAAATGATATTCTAAACCACTGCCTCAAGAACTTTTGTCACAGCTTCCTTGGTTTATTTATAGCTAAACTTAATTATTTGGTAGTTGTGTGTCAGAATCAGGTCTGAAGAGTTAAAGCAGCACCAGTGAGGTGCTTTTGCACCTCTCCTGCTGATTTTCAGTGAATGCAAGAAGACACCTAATGAAAACAGACCATGAGAAAAGAGGTAGTGATTTCTTAAAAGAATTCAGAAATGCTTGAAAGCAGCACGTTTTTCATTTTTGCATCCAGAAAGTAAAAGAACTAAAGACAAATTAATTTTTGTAATGCACATTCCAGGCAATGTGGCCCATGCTGTTATTTTGTGCATAACAAAACTCCCCACCATAAATTTTCTTAATTGGGCTACAGAACTTTTCTGTTATGAACATGCATTTCTGAGTGTTGGTTTTTGTTGGTTTTGGCTTTTTTTTTTGGCAAAGTTATGTTTTAAAAGTAAGGCAGATACTAAGACTAGATTTTCATGAGATGAACTTGAATTTAAAAAAGCTACAACTAGGAAGAAAGCAAGAAAGTGACAAGGATTGAAGATACATTGGGCCATGAATCTGGCCAAGATCTGATGAAGTCAGAGAGAAGACATGACTTCCAGTGCTCTTCTGCTGACAGAGTCAGATCCTCATAGAAGTTCACTCCCTCCAAGTTTTCTCTTTACTTTGGGATGGTATTGAAAAAGTACCTCCTGAATCCAAGAGTACACTTCTCAAAGAAGAAATTCTGTTTAGCTTTGAACCATGATTAAAGGGTACAAACCAAATGGACAATGGGGTGAGATTTTCTGTGTGTTTTGGTGTGCTTGTACTGAAAACATACCTTTCCATCATCCTTTAATCTATTTATTAAGTACTCAAAGGACTTTCCTAGCCTTTTATGATGTCAAGTTACAGCAAGGAATGACTTTTTATGACCCTATTATAAACCCATAAAACTGAAGGTTTACAATGGAAAAACTAACAGATGTTTATTTCTAGCCTTAAAAGAAGCAGCTTTGGACTCCAGAGTGAACATTGCTTTTATTTAAAAATAGTTAGTCTTCACAGCTATTTGGCATTTTGTTCTGGAACTCTATATTCTGTTTCCTACAGTTTCTTCAGCAAGATCTATCACTCTTTCAGCAGTACTATCTGTCCAGATGCACTACAGTCTGCCTTTTTCTTATCAATAAATTCTTATTCTTAACTCTGAAAAATATACTCTACATTTAAAATTGTCACTAAAAGTTGTGCCTGGGATGAATCTGTTTGCAAAATATAAATAATGAAAAATACAAGTCTACTTTTGAATTTTCAGTTAAAAATAAAAAGCAGGAATGAATGACTGGAAGCTTAAAAAATTAATTTTTAGATGGGTTTTTAGAGGCAAATAATTTGTAATTGGTTTGTCATTTTGGAAAAAAAATTTCAGAAATCACTTATAAACATTGGTCAGAGTATTTTCAAGGATAATTTTTTAAGATAACCATTAGGAATACTTAGTCATTCTGTTGCAATAAGATAGTGTCTGTAGAATCCAAGACTGACACATCATCCTACAGTGAAAGTGAGCAACAGTATTGCCATATAAAATACTAATATCTAAGGAATTATTTCTACTCATTACATCATTATTAATTCTAAATTAAATTCTTGATTTGGTGAAATTTCCAAGACATAATTTCCCTACAGTAAACGATGAACTTGGGCTCTAAGCAATAACAAATGGAAAAATGTACATAAACCTATTTAGTCAGTACTTTTTCTATTGAATCAAGATCAAAATATAACATTCTGGTTCTATGATGCTGTGATGTCTGGTAATAGAGAGGCACCTTCAAGACTGTAAAAAGATGGCACACAAATGCACAGTGTAGCATATCTGTAGCATACAATACTAGCAAAATTGATGGGGTATTGCAACACAAGCCCAGCATTACTCATTTGCAGATGTATTTTAAACAGTCATTTCCTATAATCTCTCTGTATTTCCTCCTCTGCTTTTGCTGACTTTCCCTATAATGGCTAGATTAAAAGGGATGTACTTTGTCAACAGCAAAGAAAATAGGCTTAATTCATTCTCTACAAATGCAAAAGCTTCTCACAATCTTGCAAAAGCCTTTTTTCTATAGGTTTTTTGGATACACTGTAAAATGCCTCTATAACAAGAATCTGAAATTATTACGGCTTCTCAAAACAGAATGATTAGGTCTAATCACAATTATGAAACTTCACGCAGAAAACAATTATAGTTTTACTATTGTACAACCCTGATGCACAGTATCTGATGTGTCCTATTCTAGTTAAATTAGTATTATTCAGAGATTTACTTCACTTGTATAAGCTTTCTCAGAATGGAGTCTGTTCTGTTGATCCTCTCCTGAAAATTAGAAAGACAACTCAAAATACACACTCTTGCAGGAAAGGAGGAGTGCAGTGAATACTACAAAACCACACAGACATCTTTCTATGATAAACAAATGCTATTCCCTCTGTTACTCAACCAAACTAAAATAAAGCAAATACCTCCAGGGATGGTGCCTCAGCCACTTCCCTGTGCAGCCTCTTACAGTGCTTAACGGTCCTTTCAGAGTAAAACTTTTTACAAAATTCCAGTCTAAACTTCCCTTTGCACTTCTTCTTGTCCTTACACATGCATTGACCCCCCACCTAACTACAACCTCCTTTCAGATACAATCATGCCTCCCCCTTGGCCTCTTTTTCTTTAGGATAAAAAAATCCCATCTCCTACAGACACTCCCCATAGCACTTATTCTCATCTTAATATCTAATACTTCTCACCATGAAATAAGTGTTAGCGGGGAAAAAAGACTAGTCCTGTCCTAGATCAAAAATGTTGATGGACTGCCAGAAACATGAAAAAAACCCCACATTAAACAAATGGGAAACACAGGTCTATAAGGTAAATGGTAGTATCAGAACCAGCAAAGCTGCTAACAGAATATTTTGTGGACAAAGAGGAGCTGTAGCAGTGGCATTACAAGGACTAAAAGCCAACTCTGGCTGGTTTTGTTTTTTTAGCATATGTTGACCAACTCTAATCTGGGGCACCCTGTTTTGGTCAAAGGATAAAAGAGCACAAAATATTTCTGATGACAGATGTCAAAGGAAACAAGAAATAACTGAAATCTTTCAGCTCAGACATTAAATATATTGAAGAGGAAAAGAGGTATATCATAAGACAGTGTCTTATAAAATGGTTAGCAAATGAAATTAGGACTAAAACCAATCAAATTGACAGAAATTCTATTTTACATCATAGGATGTTAAGATTATTTCTTCCTTCTCTTCCAGGCAATGTTATTTCCTATTTAATGTACCGATGAATCTACTGACTTTATGAAAGTTTTAAGAGCCCCCATGTGAAGCAAAGTACTTCAAGATAAAGTCATGCTATAGAGATGTCCTCACTGGTGCTTCCATGTGAGGTTCAGTAGAGACATTTGGTACAAGGAGGCATTACCAGGAACACAGAGTACATAAGCATATGTGGGCATGCACATACCAGGCAGCTTGGTGGGAGGGACAGTGTCAGGAGTCAGAGACAGGATAACACTAGGATAGAGATGTCATGCATGTTAAGAGAAAGAGATCCAGAACATAAACACCCTGATTTTTTTTTCCTATACAATTATCAGTTGCAATTACACATCAAAAGAAACAAATCTACCCCCAGTTGTGATGGATGAACATCTGCACTTCCCAGACATTCTTTTCCATGGGATTTCTTTGCAATAGCATAGAACAACCAATCAGTCATTTAATGACAGCATTAAAACCCATTATGTTCAAGAGTCAATTACTCTGAGACCTTACAGTTTTATCACATACAATATGTCTAAATTGGATGCAACACTATGGATCAATCAAATTCCAAATTTTTTGAATCTGTCTGTGTAAGGCTTCAAGTGATTTATGTTTGGGAGTGGGGAGGAAGAACAGTGAGAATTACAAAACATTTAACAGTTGATGAGCCCTTAAAGAATTAACTACTTCTTTCACTGATACATGGCCTGCACACAAACAAGATAATTGCACTTTAAATAAAGCGCCTGGCATTTTTTCCATTTGTAACAAAGCCCAGAAATCAGTAAACACTGATTGGTTAATTGGAAACATACAGCACAGATCAGCATGTGGAACTCAACCATATGTGAAAATGGGACTGTCACAGCAAGGACACCAAGGGTCACAGGACATACATCTGTAGGAAATCAGTCTTCATTAGTCTGACTGCTCATGGAACAGCTATGAGCATCTATGGATGTTCAATCATTAATAAAATGGGCCTATAAGCTATTTTTCAGAAATTAAGTACAATATATATGTAGCATGCTTCAGGTATGAAGGAATAACTAGAAATGCACATCAGATGAATTATTTACAAATGCTATATTTTGCAGCATCTTGACATTTGCCTGTTTGTAAAGGCTGCAGCTGATAAATCTCAGTGGACAATAAAAGCATTTATTCTATACTGGAAAAGAGACCATGCTCCATTTGATGGCCATAATAGTTGCAACTTCATTATTGGAAAATAAGACCTTCACTGTCTGTAAGTGAGCATTACTCCATCAAAATCAATACTGTTGATTGACTGTAACAGGGGAAGTGTCAGAAACATACATCAAAATTTCCTTATAGCATTTGGAAGGAAAAGAATGTTCTGGGGATTTTTTGCTTTGTGATTTGCTGGGTTTTTTTTTATTTTTCTGAAACTATAACCAACATATCCAACCCCTCTTTACCAATAGTTCTGCATGCCTTAAATAACTAAATCTGTAATTCAATCAACTTACATGCAAGTAGGGGATAATTCAAGCACAGGCCAAAAGAGGGGCCCAACTACAAGAACTGTTGTGGTAGATAGATTCTGTAATCAGGAACAGTGGATTGAAAAGCCTACTTGTATGAAAGTAGTTGATGACCATCAGCTGAGTTTACAAAGACATGGTTAGATGTGAAAAACAATCTGTTCAGTTAGTAACCCAACATCAAATACATGGCAGGGTTAGTTAACAATGATTTTTACAAAAGCAGAAACTACAGTCAGTACTCTTCAACTAGAATTAGGCTGGTTTGTATTCTAGCATCTTGAAGCTAACAAAATATGTTAAGAAATTAAATAGAATAAAATTAAGTAAGTAGTTACCTTTCTGGAGGGGTTGACTTCTGCCTCCAGTTTATAACAAACAACTAGGTCTTCTGCAAAAACTTTTCTCTTAATATATAACATGTATAATTTCTCATATGGAGAATTGCTCCTTCCCTCTCTTTTTCTGCCTATGGATTGGCCATTGATAAATAAAGATCTAGGTTAGATATTTGCCTGCACTCCTGATGCCACTAAGCAGCACTCACAATCACATAAGTTAAATCAATTGCTAACCTGAGAATTCCTCATATAGACATGTAGGGCAGCTGGTATCACATCTGTATTCCTGCCACTAAACCAGCTGATTTTGGGTCTCCTATTTCTGATAGCAGGTAGAATTCCTATGGATCTGACAATCTGTGGGTATTTTTGGTCTGTGGACAATTTTATTGCACTGTCATGTGTAATAGTGATGGACTGAATTTAATGTCCTAGATATTTCCTTTGGATCTTATCTTCACAAATAAGAAAAATACTGAGCAACACTTCCCTTCTGGATTTTTACATCTCATTTCTGGCCAGTAGTTCAGAGACATTCTGTACTGAAGTTGCAACCAGACTATAATGTGTAATAGCTCCTGATCTCCATCTTCCATCTGTTTGCTTAAATGCTATGTCATTCTGTGCATTGCCAGTTCTAAGTCAGAAAGGCTTGAACTACTCCCTTGGGTTATTCTTTCTGCTGAGTTTATTAAAAATATGTTTTCATTGCTATGGTAAAAAGAAATTGAAAACTAATAGATTTGACTTTTCTATCCACAATAAACCTTTGGATGGATACTTAATGAGAATGTGCATACCTGGGATAATCAAACAAAGCATATCCCCTAACCAGTATAGGTTAGGAAATCCTATGTTTCTTACTCAGACACAGTTTCCATAAAAACAAAAGTGAAGTTTTTGTTATCCTATAATCTAGTCAACTCACGTTTCCTATCAGATATTACAATCTGCACATTTCTACTGACTCAATATGATCAACTCTCTCCTCTCCACTTTCAATATCAAAGCTTGCACCACAGCTTCAGTAGCTTCATTAAGATTCTTTTTCAATGTTTACAAGGAATTAGCTTTCTGTAGGGAAACCAGAAGTTCTGTTGATGTTAGAAAAGTAGGGCAACCCAGATTAAAAATCCATCTCTGACACCAAGAGAATGCATACTGCAAAATGCCATTTAAAGTAAATGGAGTGAAATGGGTCTATGAGAATATTATGAAGAAATTAACTCAAAACTGAAGTAATAAAGTATCATACTTAAAAAAACTGAAAAAAAAAGAAAGTACTCCTCAAAGCAGGTCCTACAACAGAACATTAACAGCTTTTCTGATATTTCTTAAAATATTTGCTGGGAAATTCATGACAAATGGGGTTTATACATTACATTTTTAAATTCCTCGTGGCTACCTGGAAGGCATAGAGGACAGGTTGTCACCCATATAGAAAGCAAAGAGCCAAAGCATCACTATGTGTGAATCTGAAGGAATGTTCATCTTCCTGTGGCTGTCTGGGAGCTGCTGTGAAGACTCTCTGTCTGCTTTAGCTTCATCCGAAGATGAACTGCTGTGGGGTTAATCACAATAATTATGTATTTTCTCCCTCTTGAAGAATCATTATTTGCTCTGCATCACAGAACAGGGATTGTGAAGACTGAAGTTGAGCCTGTGCATCTGCTGTTTGCTGAGTGCCGACTTAATCCCTCCCTGTCCTGCTGTCCCACAGAATTATTTTGCTGAGTGTGGGAGAAGAGGAAGACCTGGGCATTATGCATTGCAGTTTTTCATCTTTAGACATGTAGTTTTGGCCAGTTCTGGAACTACTGTCTTTTTATCTCCTACTTTGCACAGGGAGGAGAGAAGCCCATACCTTTGCAACAGCATGAGACTCAAACTATGTACAGCCTGAACTAAAAACTGCTCTTAGCAGATCTTATCAAGTTTCTCATTAGAAAATATTTTTTTATTTACCAAATGTGATTGCACATGCAAACCTTACTTAACTAGTTTATTATTTTGATTGCATATCTCAAAAGTATGTTTTCAACTAACATAATTGTGTTAATTTGCATCTTGAAAGGGCCCCTTCGCAAACCTGAGAATTTTACCAAGGCTATTCCTGATGAATACGAGTTCATAGACAGGGTTCAACAAATTACCTTCAATATTTAACATGAAACAGGAAAAGAGAAAGACAAAAATCTCAAATCTTCTTACCCTAACAAAATATAAAGATTTATTTTCAGTGAGAAAGATGCTAAAAAATTACTTGTTTGTCAGGGAACTCTTAAAAACAAGACCTGTATTACCAGGACATGGTAGAAGCAGCATCCCTTCCTCAAGTCTACAGATAAAAACAAATCACTGTTCAAGTCAACAGCTGAACAAGTAGTTGCTGTTCAACTGAAACTTTAACAGTATAATGCACAGCTCTTGCCTTGATTTTATTCAAGTGATTTTGCACCTTTTTACTTAAACTAGTGGATGAGTCTATATTTCTTGTATTTGTTCTAAAAGGCTTTTTCTTGAAAGTCTGTACATAAAGGCCTCAATGCAACTGTGATCTTTTTTTCAACTATAGCCAACTACATCAAGGTAAACTGATTTTTAATCTGTAATATTAGTATGTTAAGATTATATAGCTTTAAATTAGTATTAAATGGAATGAACACTTACATTCAAGAGGATTTTGAACCTGCGCACTAAAAAACTTCTGATTTGCAACTGCTGCCAGCTCAACCACGAGCC
Organism: Turnix velox; assembly: GCA_013400935.1. NCBI lineage: Eukaryota > Metazoa > Chordata > Aves > Charadriiformes > Turnicidae > Turnix > Turnix velox. The sequence goes on from VZTY01033862.1 coordinate 38,579, forward strand.
ACAAGCTCCTTCTGAACTTGCACCCATGAAAAGAGCATACATCATATAGTGTGGGAATTGAGTGCACCCTCAGCAAGTTTGCTGATTACACCAAGCTGAGGGGTGCGGTTGATACGGTGGAAGGAAGGGATGCCATTCAGAGGGACCTCGACAGACTGGAAAGCTGGGCTCAGGTGAACCTAATGAGGTTC
>VZTY01033862.1:38973-104736 GCA_013400935.1 Turnix velox
GACAGGCTGAGGGAGTTGGGCTTGTTCAGCCTGGAGAAGAGAAGGCTGCGGGGTGACCTCATTGCAGCCTTTCAATACCTGAAAGGAACCTACACCCAGGAAAGGAGTAAACTCTTTGAAAGGGCTGACAATAGCAGGACTAGGGGAAATGGATCCAAGTTGAAGGAGGGAAGATTTAGGTTGGATATTAGGGGGAAGTTCTTTACTAGGAGAGTGGTTAGGTCCTGGAACAGGCTGCCAAGGGAGGTTGTGGATGCCCGAGGTGTTCAAGGCCAGGTTGGAAGTGGCCCTGGGCAACCTGATCTAGTAAATGTCTTTGTTTGGTGGCCCTGCTAGACAGGGGGGTTGGAGTTACATGATCCTTGAGGTCCCTTCCAACCCGGGTCATTCTGTGATTCTGTGATCTCTTCTCTTGGTTCTCTTGGGTCTTGTCCATACCTATGCCTCTGTGTAAGAGAACCACAGCACTGATGCTGATTTTTGGGCCTCTAGATTTTGCAAAACTGAGGTAGAAGAGGTATAGGGAATCATTCTGGTATGTAACCACATTTGTTGGCCTCTACAAATGAGAGAGAAGGCTTACTTAGTCAAGAAAAGATATTGTATGTGATCATCCAATCATGCACCAATATTTTGTTACACATAAAAACAGAAGGAAAAATCCAGATTAGCAACAGACACCTCCCTCTAGATATATTCACAGGTGACTAGATTAATTATGTGAAATTAATGACATTAATCCAAGCCTGATTAGTTGTGTTACAGTAATACTGTTACAGCCAAGATTTAAAAAAATGAGGATGTAACAGTCTGTCTTGTTATCAGTGTGTATGTTGTCACAGCTTCTCAATGAACTGTGACTGAGATGTATTAGCAGGTCAAAAGGGCAAAGCTCTTCAATTTTTTACAGCTCTAGAAAATGGATGACATTCGAAGAAAAGCTCAGTCCTAGCAGGGGACCAAACAAAGTGATCTTTATATATATTTTTTTTTCTTTTTTCAAGAGAAGAAAAAAGAAAATAAACAAATACAGGCTCTGTTATTCGAAGGCTCTACTTCATGCTAGGCTGCTTCTAAATATTTCTTGTGTACAATTTACTGCTTAAACCCCCTATAAAGCTCACACAATGATTTGGATAAAATCAGAATGAAAAGTGCCATGAATCTTGCTTCCTGGAGTGGCAGAGGTTGGGCAAGAGGTGAGATTTCAATGAATTACCCTCATAAGTGCCCATCAATTATAGATAACAGTATAGTTAGATGCATTATTTTACCTCAAATTAGGGCCATGCAACTGGGTATTCTGAGGAGCTCTCTCCAGCAGCTTCAAGCAAGTAATGGCATCTGAATGAGGTTGGACCTGACTGTATCTTCTTTATAGAAACAGATAATTAAGTATCTCCCAATCATCTGGGCTCTTCTCCCACCCCTCTCCCCCTTTTCAAAAGGTTAACACTTGAATGCTTTAAAATCTCACTAATAAGAAAAAGATGTGGTGACCTGCTAAACTACTATTAATCTCTAAGATATTTTTAACATTTAAAGTCCTGCAATCATCTTGCTTGTGTTTAATATTCTTCCATTTAGGAAAGCACATTCTGCTTGCCCTCTGTGTCAAGATACAGACAGGAAAGCAATATAATCAACAGAGAAAATGCTGCAATAATTAGTAATTTTGATACAAAGAGGGACGGGGGGGATGCTCTCTCTATATTTCTACTTCATCAACTCTTCTCAAACTACATCACATTTTTCACTAGTGCATGTGTTTCCAGGATACATAAAAAGGATGAAATATTCTTTGATAGTCATGCCTTGGTCTGAATTTCAGAGGACATCATTTTAGTCCTCGACTCCCTTGAAATTCATTTACATCTTTATATACCTGTTTCAATACCCTGAAAGACCTCATCTAAGATCTTACATATTCATGGACTGTAAGAGAGAAATTACAAATACACATAGAGCTAATGATGCAAATATCACTGAAATTTAAATTCCTTAGTAATTTTGCACTGATTTCTAGGGAGTTTAAGAACAATAATGTGAAAGACAAAGCTAGACACAGGGCAGCACACCATGGATCTGAAAGCACTTTTTCTTTTCATTTTCTATTGTCCAGAAATGCTTTGCAATTGAAACCAGGTCTTCATAAACCACAAGCTTGCAACACAAAAATACTTCCTATGTAAGGGCAGCCCCATGCAGAGGTATAATGAGATTTCTTATTTTGTTTGCACCTATAGGTTCTTCATTTAAAGAGGAAACCTTGGCATGCATTTCATCAGACTTTGGATTCTGGAGAGCAAGACCGAAAACTTACTGCTAGATCACTTCACCTCTACTATCTTTTACCTCAAAATGAACAAAGGGAATTGAGCTAATGAATGTGACCTTGAGAAATTACATAGTTCAGAGATATTTTTTAAAAAAAATTCATGCTTGGTTGCCTTTTAAGCATATCTTGTCCAACCAAAAATATTCCAAATTAAATGCAACACAAAAAGTAGCTATTTCCCACAGTGATTATTGTGAATTATATCTATTAGAAAGGGAAAACTTGGTTCAGTTGTTTCTAAATTCTATATATCTATATATTCTATATATTCTAATATAAGCCCATAGGCTTACAGCACCATTATTTTCAACTTCTGGGCAAAAGCACAGGGTAATCTTGTTTCATATGATTTACTTGAAATGATAAAATTTGGCTAATATCCAACAATGATTAAAAAAACCCCTTAACAATATTAAAAATATATTTTATAAATCCCTTCATGATGAAGTATATAATATTTATCTAGTGCTGTTAAATCAGTCAGTATTACATCCTTTTCTGTAAACGTCTGAACATTTGTCCTCTTTGGTATGTATATTTAGCACACTAGAAAAAAATATTCCTCCATTCCTTCCATAATGGTAATAAAAAGAAATGGATTATTTTTCACTTGTCCATAAAAAATGTCCCCACAGCAACCTGAACTTGATTAAGCTGGTATATCAAATATATATATATGGAACTGTGCAAACAAAGAAAGGCTTACAAGAATTTATGTACAAATTACATGATTGCAATATTTAATAACTCAGTGAGCCCTTGTTAATGTAACACATTTTTTTCTGTATTCAGTTATTTGAAATTGAAATAATTTCTAGTCAGAACATGCCACTCTTTCAGTGTTTAAATCAGCCCTCCTTTATCAACATATTGATCATAACTGCTGTAATGAAACATCTCAGACCTTGAAAGTTTGCAACACACAGTTGAAACACCAAGATACAGCTGTGAAAAGTCTTTCTTCTTTTGCATAAGACTAATTCTGTGTCTGCTGGAAAAAAAAAAAACAAACCAAAACAAAACAATTTTCTTCACTTCTTCCCCAGAATAAAACTCCACTGAACTATACAATGACTTCTCAATCTTATTAAAAGTGATGGTACCCTTAAAGGCACTTGAAATGATTTTAGCCCCTGCACACTTCCCACCTTGAGCTCAGACCAGGAAGTTAGTTTTAAGAGGCATTTAATCCCAAGCAAAGGAAATTGGCTTCAGTGTTTTAAAAGTTAAGGTCAGTGGATATTGCACTGATCTGATGTGATAGACAAGAGACCCTATTGTTTAGATGTGAACCATTCATTTCACATTCATTGTTATTTTTCTATTGCCTTTATTTGAGTCCAGAATCAGAAAAACCCCCAGTCTGTCTACACTCTACCTCAACAGTGACTGCATTTAGTTTTGTTTAAAATAGAGAATTAATCACTGCCAATATCTTTTTTTTTTTTTTCCTCTGACAGTGCTTCAAGTTTGCAGTGGAATTAGAAAATGACTGTTAATTTACACATACAAGATAATTTTATGTGACTTAAGAAAGATTAAATGAAACAATCAGGAGTGACAGTGGAAGAAATTAAATCAGGATGTGAATGAGCGCTGTTTCATACTGTAGGTGTTCCTGCAAAACCTAATGCTAATACTTAAACTCATCAGTTAATCACTTCCCATATTCTTTTTCAAACATGAACCTTTTAAAAAGTTGAATTAGCTTAAAAAATAACTAGATATATTATTAGGATTCATTTAAAAAGTCCATGCCGAAAAAGAATGGTTCTCTTTTTAAACAGTTTTTAATTATTATGAGGCTTATATGAAGAGGAAAATATATTTTAACAAGCATCCACACAAGTGGTCTGATTATGTTATTCTAATCTGCAAACCTAATTATCACCTTCTTATGGAGTACAAGGAACAGCTTTAGAAGAAAATTAATGTATCCTATCAGTGGGACAGTTTGTCACTTTATTAAATAATCATCTTCTTTGCAAATAAAATTGTTAGAAGCTTCATTGTATTAAGGAAAAAATAAAACCCCTCACACCATTACATATTAAAATTAACTTCCCACCGTTTCTTTAATGGTCTATTAAGCCTTCACTGTGGTGGATTATGAAGTACAAATGAGGATATCAACTGTTTCTAAAACTGTAAGAATCAGCAATGTTCTATGTGTGTTTTTATTACATTGAGTTATAATGCAGCAAACATTCAAACTATTTTCACTGGTTTCCAATGTAAAAAGTGTACATTGAAGACAAAGTAGATAATATAGACTTTTTTTCCCCCTCATTTTGATCTAAATGACAAAAATGACATCTCTATCTCCATGTATCTCTTTCACATTCAATATTTCAACCTAGAAGATAAAATCAACCCAAATATAATCCAAACAGCTGTCTACGATGCTCCTGGAATAAATCTTTGGACCAGACCATCTAGGCATGAAAACTGGAAATCTTGACAGAAATATTTCACATATTGTTACTTAAAATATCATTCTACCTAAATCTAAAATTTGACCTCTCAAAAGCTTTCTGTACAGTAATTGCAGAACACCACAGACTGCAAAAACATGCAGGAATCCAACTTAAGCAAATATGGGGTCATGCTTGTCTGCCCTGTAATGGAGAAATCCTATTGGGCTCACTCGTAACTAAACATTTTCTTGAGTAAAAAACTGCTTTATGGGTTATTTCCTTTGTTTTTTTCTAAGAATCCATCATATGACTTCCATGTAGAGATAACCTGGATTATTTTTAGCTAGCTTTGATTAGTCTATAATATTCAGTGAAGGAACAAATTACAGAAAATTAAGCCAATTTTAATAGAATTTATCTATAAAGAGTTGTTAGCTAAACAGATGGAATATCAACTTAAAGTTACATATAAGACCATATTTAACTCCCTGTTTTTTTAACTGTCTCTGCTAAGTCAACATACATCACCAGAGATTTAGACAACAGAGTTTATGTCTGTCTTTGCACTCAAGGCCTGAATTTAACCTCCAGCATCTCAGGCAAGTCCTCTTTGCTTTGCAATGCTAGCCAGAATGGTCAACATTACTTGCTGGAGTTTTCACCCTGGCAGCAAAATGTAGTCCTGAGAATGGACCTGTGTTCACCAGTTTCAAGCTCTCCAGGTTCTCTACTTGATCTAAACATTCACTACTGAAGACGTAACAAACAGTCAAACCCCAAAACTTCTCTCATAAGAAAATTTAAGCAGCACAGAGGTAGAAGGTGAATCTTTATCAGTGTGTTGAAGCTGGGACTCTCATTTCAAGCAAGTCTTGCACCTCTGAGGAAAGCAGTAGAACAAAACAATCAGTCTGAAATACCAAAGGGATACTTAATTTCAATGTAAAAGGCAGTGATTGCATTGACTTTGCATCATCAAAGAGAATTCTGGTTGAAGTGTACATCACAATGCAGTGCACACCATCTTAAAATTTAATAGAGAAAAATGTTATGTAAAAAAATAGACATCTAGAATGAAAACTTCAGAAAAAATAGTAAATAGACCAAACAATTTAAGACATCAAGCAAGAGACATGACTGAAAAGCACCTCCCTCTTGCTCTGTCAGCTCCTTCGTTTCCTTTTTTTATTAAAACACTAAACCATGAGCATTAAGCAGCTCTTAATTTAGCTTTATAATAAAAATTGAAATCCTTCTTAACCAAGAGTGTAGTTTTGTGGAAATCTGTATCCTTGATTATTTTATAAGGTGAAAGAACAAAGTAAAGTCAAGAAAGGCAAGGAAAAATGAAGAAAGAAAAGCAGAAAGAGAAACAACATATTGAAGATTTCACTGAGTGAATTGTCAGCTGCCTCATACTAGCAAGAAGAACATATTTCTTTGATTAACACACTTCTTTCTGGATTTGAACATCAACAAAATCTTGATAAAAATCTAGATTGACAGCTTAACAGAGCCACCAAGGCTTTACTATCAAAACCCAAATCACTAAACAATCTTCTACTGCTACTGTAGTTATTAATAATAGAATAATAATAATAATAGAATAATAGAATAGAATAGTTTGGGTTGGAAGGGACCTTAAAGATCATCAAGTTCCAACCCCCCTGCCATAGGCAGGAAAAAAATCCAAGTATTTAAGCTCATTTAAAAATTAAATCAATGCTGCTCTTATTTTAATATATTGTGAGCACAAATATTCTAACCACAGAGAAACTCCTGTTGTTGGCCATTATACTCCCAAATCACAAGTTACTGTTCCAAAGAGCATTCGATGCCTTTAGACATCTTCATAATTGGCTCAGAAATAGTAAGCTGCAAGAAAGGTTAACAGACCTTGCTGTTCCTGATATGGACAAATCTTTATTAAAAGCAGAATAACTAAAAGGCTCTCAAGATCCAGGAAACCATATTACTTGCAGCTGTTCTCTAAGCATAATTTGAAAAAAAAAAAAAAAAAAAAGAAAAAGTAACAGACAGGCACTTTCTCTGACTACTAAATGAAAATCCTGAACATCTTTTACCACATCTACTTATATCACATGGATTCAAATTATACTCTGGTACTAAATTTTAAGCATATCAGGAAAACAACTGAATGTAAATTCAATACAATGTTAAAATACTGTATTAATTTCTTAACCTAAGAAACAATATTAATTGTTGGCATATCTAGGTAAACTTGCAGGGATTGAAACTTGTTATCATTCAAAAACTCTCCAAGATTAATAAATTGCAAGTAGTTACTAGGCAACAGATTATATGAACAGTAATTTTCTGCTTTCTCTATTATGACCCATTTCATGCCATGATATATGAACATATCACAAGCATCCAGAACATAAATTAGTATTAGAATTCAGAATTTTGGAATTGCTGTTCATTAAAACTTTGATAGGCAATACAAAACTTATATTTTTTTTCCACATGGTTTTTTGCCTGCCTTGTATCCTCTCTTGTCAGTTTCCCAAAGTCTCCTCCTGGGCCTTCTGACATGGAAGAGGGGAGTATTCTGATATTTTAGCCAACAATCTGCCACATACCTTGTTGATCTGAACACTTTCACCCAAACCAGAGTTGAACAATAGAGAACACTGAGCAGAGACAGGTAATTAACATAAATACAGTGGATATTTCCTGAAGAGAAGTCGAATTCCAAATAAACACAACTTTTGTTAATGTGGATTAAAAGCAATTTTAAATTCCCACATTATCACTGTCTGACAATGGGAAAAGCTAAAAGCATAATACTATTTAAAGCAAATTCACAAGCACACATTTATTAAAAAGCCCCACACTTTGGGTGTAAATATATGAATATATATAAAATATATGAAAATATGTTTCATATATAGATATATAAATATATAAAAATATATATAAATATATGAAACAACATATAAATTAAAATACTATAAAAAAACAACTTAATATAAACATAGAAAGACATAATAAGGGTACATCAGTGCTGAAGAGACTCAATAATAATATCCACAGTTCTAAATTTATATATTTACATTACAAGGTGAAATAAAACTATTATTTTACAATAGTTTTACAAGTAGCTATTATTTTACAAGTAAAGCTCTACTCCCAAATTTTTCTTAAGGCAATGTTAGCAACAATGCAGCTACAACACTGGGTACTTTTGTTTCCATACAAATGCTTCACATTAATTTCTCCATTATTTAAAAACTGCAATACTTTCAAAATATTTTGTTTGAAAGACAAATTAATTATCTCATAACAAAATCACAGAATTGAACATATACATCAGAAGTTAATATGAACTTTACCTGAGGGACATCCACAGGATGGCTTTTGTTTTGTGGCATATACAAATTATACTTTAGTAAAAGCACTATAAGTTTGGAAATGGCTCTAATTTTGCACATTTCTTAGAGTTATGTAACTTTTTGTAATAAAAATAAGAGATCTGAAATCTCCAGTTTGATTATTGAAATGAAAATATACAGACATGATCCAGGTAAATTACATTCAAACAGAAAAGAAAAAGAAAAATGTTAACTGAAGTGATGGAGATGGTGACACAGGCTCTTTATTAGATACATTAAGTACTTAAAATCACTTCAGCTATGTAATTAGCAAAGATAAGAACTATAGGTTATTAAATCAGGGGCTGACATTTTAGTTGAAAGGATTCCTTTGCAGGTCATCTATTCAAAAATGAATTTTGAACATTAGTACTAAAATTGAGTTAAGGAGATTGGTAAATTTCTTTAATTTATTTGTCCAATTACTCCAATACGATACAAACTAATTTACAATCTCAGAGTGTAGAGCTGAAAGCCTGGGGTGCATTAGTTGTAAGATTCTGGATCTGAAGCAAATTTGGTACACAATTTCTCATGACAAAGTGTTAGGCAAGTAAAAGCACAGGCTGTGTATCATGTCAGACTCTGCTTTACTAAGGTAGTATTTGAGCTCTTCTCATTATCTATGGATACTGTAGAATATGTCTGGATAACAACAGCCTCTAAAAATAGGGCCTTAATTACTGGAATTAAAGGATTAAAAAAAAAGCTCCATAAAGCACCCACAGTTCAGAGTACAGATTTTCATGTTGTCATTAAATTTTAATTTCTTTGTACTAGAGAATAATGTGTTTATGTTTATTAAATAGGAACTGTAAAATGTATTCCTTAACAATTCATTTCACTGCTTTTAATGGCTTGCATATTGTCAATAATATTATGAGTAAGTGCCCTGTGGCCACTTAGCAACCTTAACTGGATTTTGAAAGAAGGTTTTTTTGGTTTTGCATATATTATATATTAGAAATGGTTGCTGCTGAACTTTTCACAAACCCCAGTATCTGTTGTAAACATGAAATATACGTACATGAAATTTATGTAAAGATTTGCCATTCACTTGAGAAATTTGGAGATGAATTGATCCCAAATGGAGCTTGGACACGTGCTGGAAACTTACATTGTTAGTATTTGCTAGTTCTGATTATAAAACCTCCTCTAAAAAAAAGCCCCTAAGATATATTTGATTAAAAACCATATTATTTAGTATTTGCTTATGAAAATCATATGTACAGAAATGCTTGACCACACTTTATCAGCAAGCTGATGTTTAATTGTTTTGTTACAGTACTTCTCATATCTGTTACAGACTCCCTTCACATAAGAATTTAATAAAAATAATAGTCATAAACCTCTTTCTATCACTGTGTTATCAATTGCTATTTCAAATGGTGTGACTAAACCGTGGAAGAGACCAAAATTTAGTTCCTATATAGTTTATCTTTAACATATCATAATAAAATGCAGTAGTTTCAAATATTTACAATATGTGTAGAACACCCAATAGGCACTTCAACCCATAGAGAGGGTTTGATGATCTACTCTGAGTAAAAAAACATCACCTGCAATAAATTCTTTTACCAGCCTCATATCAACTAAAGAAAATTAGATTTTATTGATGTTGGCCTATAGCATATAGATAGATTTGTTGTGAATCAGCATTGTGATATTTGCTTACTGGGCCAATCCCTCTTTCACTTATTTGTTTTACAAAGTGCAGAATGGAAAGTGTTTCACAACTCCCTTCAGTGTTGCTGCCCAATAGACAGATCACCCTTAACATTACAACAGAATAAGATCAGACCCCGTTTTAGACCTACAGTAGTGAATTGGACAGCTGAGGGTCTTGAAAATACAAACAAATTCACTGCTCCACTTATAGTGTACTGCTTTCAGAGATGGACTCTGAAACCACAGGGGAGGCTCAGGACTTAGGGGCAGCAACTTAAAATATATTTTATACAGCACAGTGCTACTAGTCCTTATGAGCCTGAACTTAAGGTTGCCCAACCACACCAGACTCTCACATATTCATCACAGAATAATGCTTAAGAAAGCAGGAAGTCTCTCAAGTAGGCAGCTTTATATTATATTCCAACTCCCTTCTTTTGCATTCCTTCTTTTTCTTCTCCAAGCATTATTCACTTCAGACCTTTTTTCTAAAGATGTGTTACATGTTTGACGTTTGATAAAAGCACATGCTGATAGGTTCCTTTCTTTCTGCCTACAAACATTATAACTAAGAGTTAGGCAAAGTAGATTATTCAACTACAATCTCTCCATTGCTCCCATGAAAATATTTCACACTCCATCACAAATATTTTTGCCTGATGACTACAGTAGCAGTAACGCTGCCTGAGTTCAGAGGTACCATTCCCTGGAGTCTTATCCTTTTATGAAAAGAAACCAATGGGTTCAATGGGACAGGTAACAGATGTCTGCAATCTGCTATCTCTGTGGGACCAGTGTCTACTTTTCAAGCTTTTTCAGCTCTGCCACAAGCAGGAATGGAGAGAGCTTGAAAGAAAGAGACTGAAACGACAACACTACAAGTTGGGATTTTTCTGTTAGTGATCAAGTATATTCACTGAAAATATGCTGTTGCAATATAACCCAAAAAACTCCATTACTTAAATTGGAAACCCAGAAGAATAATAAAAATATCACAATAGTTTTGCTCTATTCAAAACAGAATGTTTGGACTTTTCAATTCAAAGGTAAAATAAGCCAACTTTAAAGAATATCAAGAATTGAGCATTTTGTACACCTTTTTGGTGAATGATTCTGCTTTTAAACTGAGGTTGCTTCATGCAATAAAAGAGAAAGTCTACACTGATCTTTTAAAATTTTAGTCTCCAAAGTAGAACTAGTACTTGTTTTCAGTGGCAAGTGATTTAGAGAATTTCCAGTGTACAAATGGAATAGCTGTGTTCTGGTTTCTTCACTGCCAGGCTGAATTAGAACTCTTTTATGATAGAGCTTTTGAATGCAGCAATAGTGTTCACATGACAGGATTTTTCTCTCTCTCTGTTTTGGTTTTTTTTTTTTTTTTTTTTTTTAAGGAGGTCAGACAAGTATTATGCCAGCTACACTGCGCACTGTAGTACTCAGGTTGGGAGACAAGAAGAACTTGCTAAGATTTGTTTACTTGCCAATTCTCCCACCTTTTCCTTCTGTGGCTTTTCCAGAATAAACCATTGTCATATACCATGTAGGTCAAAGCAAAAGTATAACTTCCTTCACTCATATTAATTAGGAGAACACTTGTTTGCGAGAACACTTGCACAAAGTAAATCAGAACTTCCTATTAGTTGAAAACTTTCTTAGAGATTAGATATTGGCACAAAAGAAAAGCATAATTAAGCAAGTTGAGAGGTAATCTCAGAACATGATGGTCAGGAACATGATGGAAACGGAGTTACTAGGAATAGGAACTTTTCCTGCATTAAGATTTCTTCTTCATAAAAGATGAAAACAGATTGATGTTTGAAAACTTAAAAAATCATGTACTTAAGACTATAGATGCAATTTATCCCTCTTTGCTTTACTGAGACTAAGAAGCACCTTTTATGCTACATGCCAGAGACTCAAATTAGCAAGCCTAAATTAAGTGGATATTATTTCAGAATAGTTAACATCAACTGGAATTATTATTTTGCTGAACGTGTTCTTTGTTTCCTTGAGTATATTCCAGTCACATAGCTCCTACATCTGTTATTCCCAGCATCAAGCGTATGATGTTTACACAGATCTCCCTGCAGGGCATTTTGGCCTAACTGAATCGTTATTTCAACAGTATGTCCTAGTTTAATGATATTGTTACTTGAAATGCTGTCTTTTGCAAGTTTTCTCCCCCCCCCGGGCTTAACTCAGCCCTTCCATACTGAGTATCTGACCCTACTGCTAAGCAGAAGATGCTGAGGAGTGAACTCTGCTTTCTCAAGCACAGGGTCCTCAGCACTGCAGACCTGTAGAGTGGGTGATGTGACAGCTGAGAGCCCAGTTTTTATGAAGACATTTAAATCTTAATGCAATATCTGCCCTGCTTTCTGATATTGTGTGCTAATGATCATAAGATACAATTACTTAAAAAGGCATATTAGGATTCAATCTTTCGACAGAAGTGGAAATGCTGCTGTGTTCTCACTCCCATTCTTTTCTATCTGACCATCAGCAGCAGACAAACTCTTCTGTTGTCAATCTGTCTTTAGGAACCAGCAATGAATATTTCAAAATCCAGAGAAGGGCCACGAAGATGATCAAAGGGTTGGAGCAACTGCCCTATGAGGACAGGCTGAAGGAGTTGGGGTTGTTCAGCCTGGAGAAGAGAAGGCTCAGAGGAGACCTCAGAGTAACTTATCAGTACCTGAGGGGGTCCTACAGAAAGGCAGGGGAAGGAATTTTTAACATAATATCGGATGGGAGGACTAGAAACAATGGATATAAATTAGAGGGGGATAGATTTAGACTAGACATAAGAAAGAAATTCTTTACAGTGAGGGTGGTGAAATACTGGAACAGGTTGCCCAGGGAGGTTGTGGATGCCCCCTCTCTGGAGGTGTTCAAGACCAGGCTGGACAAGGCACTGAGCAGCCTGGTCTAGTGGGAGGTGTCCCTGCCTATGGCAGGGGGGTTGGAACTCTACGATCTTTGAGGTCCCTTCCAACCCAAACTATTCTATGATTCTATGATTAGACACTAATGCAGAACACTGTTTTGAAAACAATATGGACCCATTTTATTTTACAACTTACATTCATGCAAGTATAAGATTTTCAAGTGATTAAGGCATGTATTGAAGTAAAATTTAAGCTTCTGAAGACAGAAGAATCTTTTGACAAAGTGGCATGAATTCAGTTTAATAATAAACTGGATAGAACAGGTGGCTCATTGAAAAGAAATGTCACAAGGTAACTGCAAAGTCATTTGAAGATTTAAGAAAGAACAGGTGAAGTGGATTTTTAATTCCAGTTATTTAAGCATAATTGAGTGTTAGATTTTGCAAAGACATAAACATCTAAATATCACTAGGTTGTTTAGAAAGCCACAACTTTACTTCTTTCTTTCTATTCTGAATATGATAAATTTCTTTGTCCAAAATGTATAGAATCATAGAATAGTTTGGGTTGGAAGGGACCTCAAAGATCATCGAGTTCCAACCCCCCTGCCATAGGCTGGGACACCTCCCACTACATCAGGCTGCTCAGTGCCTTGTCCAGCCTGGTCTTGAACACCTCCAGAGAGGGGGCATCCACAACCTCTCTGGGCAACATCTTCCAGTGCTTCACCACCCTCACTGTAAAGAATTTCTTTCTTATGTCAAATCTAAACCTACCCTCTTCCAATTTACATCCATTGTTTCTAGTCCTCCCATCCCATATCATATTAAAAATTCCTTCCCCTGCCTTTCTGTAGGACCCCCTCAGGTACTGATCAGTTACTCTGAGGTCCCCCCTGAGCCTTCTCTTCTCCAGGCTGAACAACCCCAACTCCTTCAGCCTGTCTTCATAGGGCAGTTGCTCCAGCCCTTTGAATGTATGAACATGGCACAGTTTCAAAATGTATCAGAGTTGCTAATAAAGTCACCTCATTCCAAAACATGCTACAGTGTTGGCTTGTAGCCATTGAGAAGTCCTAACCTTTATGATATGGTCTCAACTACACTTTGGGAAGGTGAACAAGTGCAGAAGCTTCTGCACCAGTACGCTCTATTTGCAAATTAAAATTGGGATCAAACTGTCAAGAAATTTAGGCATTTGAGGATCATAACCCATATTTAAAGCAGAAGATCATCTAAACCCAAGCTTCCCCTAACTTACTTCACTGAATACCTCTGCACAAAGTATAAACATCAAGCATCTCTTCAGTGAGGAATCATTTTACACATTCAGAGAAGAACCTCAGTACAAAACTGAATGTCTGTAGGAGCTCAAAAGCTTGGAAAATCAGCCAGAGAAGAATCACGTAAGAACTAAATTCTAAATCTTGCAAGATATTCACGTAGAACATGTAGGATTTTCAAATGAGAAAGTGTTATTAACTATGAGCCCACTCCAAATGCAACTTGAGTTGGACTTGCTGATCCTAAATAATTTAGATTCCACAGAAAATTCCACACTCTGGTGCATTAATTCTTGTGCTTTAGCAGGTGTCTTAGAAAGGGTTTTGTTTTCACACATTGCAGGACAGCACTGCAGCACCAGATTACAGAGAGTTGCCACACGGCAAATAAAGTTTTGTGTAAAAAATTAGTGGTGAACTAATACAATTTGTAAAATTCTATACAATAAAAATTGAATTCTGTATTTTTTTTGTAGTATCTAAAAGAAACGCTTTAAAACATCAGACCCTGATACAATACTTTGTTCAAGTCTTTACATCCTTTTTTAGAAATGAATAATCTTTCTAAACAGTCTTTCAAAACTCAGTTTCTTTCAGTATTGCTGTACAAAAGCTCATAGGGACTGGAACTATATATTTTTGTAATTAATTTCCTTAAGATAATGTTAGAAATATCAGGTTCCTTAAAATATAGATGAATTTCAAGGTGAGTCTGCTAGCAGATATTATTAATGACATATGATTTATTGTGACATGAAATCTGATCTGAAACTCATGTTATTAGCTGAGCTTTTTATAAATTATAATTGCCAACTGCTGAAAATATGCAGAGAGACCACTGATAAACCAGCTTCATCTTCAGGGCCTAGAATACCTGCTTTTACTAAATGTTCAGTATCTCCAATCTGACTGAATGAGTACAATATATTGGATGTGTGGATCAGGCTGAAGTTCAGATATATACACAGTATAATTGTTTCAGAATGAGAAGAACTTCAGGTAGAAAGAACAGGTCATAGAAAATAAATGTTTACTGTGAAACTTAAAAAAAAAGCCAACCCCAACCATTTTGGTTCAGAGCATGCCATTGCATGAATGCTTAACAGATTGAATATTTTTAAACAAAAGTTCTTATCTCTGACCATTAAGTATAAAATTTTTAGTTTCAACAGAAACAGTAAGAATACAGTAAGAAGTTGGATAGTATTCAAATATATTCAAACATCATTCTGCACAGCTTTAAGATGACAGCATAAACAGCATATTTTTATCATCCTGAGGTCTATGAATGTCTGCATCTACACAAGATTTTTCTCATCATCCATACAGAAAACTAAAGCCTATTGGTAGGCTCACAATGAGAAAGCGTGTGGTAGGAATGATCCCTTCTAAACATTTCCTCTTTCTTCCAAATAACTCTTTATTTTATGTTTCTCCTCCTTCCAGGGTTAAAGTTGCTGAAATGTTAACTTTACTCATCACAACTTATGTGCTAAATTACCTAAATATGAGACAAACACAAGCACTGCATTATGAATATTATCTACTCAACAAACCCAATGCTGAAAGAAGGTGAATTGACAGGACATGTTGTAATGCATTTTTAATCTCAGAGATAACATTGCAAATTCAAAATGCAACACAAGGAACAGATGCAAAGTCTCATTCCTGATTTTTTTACATATCCAAAGCTGTTTAATGATAAAAGCATTTATGTGTAAAATGGCATTCACTTGCCCTTACTAAGAGTATATATGGAAGAGCCCCCTGTCAATGTACCAGTGTGCGTGTGGGAATGAAACATAAGGATCACCATCTGCAGCTGTCTAATAAGTGTTCCTCAGTGACTAATGGCAAAGTGTCAATTCAGGGATCCTCAGATACCACAATGCATCATCTTGTCCATGCTAGTCTTGCAAGTCAAACATTTCACATGTGAGAACAGTTTATTTATAACGCTATTCATTTCAGTTGAAATATCAGACATAAAACAGTTACACTGCAAGCAGTCTGGGAGCATGTATTTAATATAAAATGCAGCAAATATTTTAAATGATGTGCAGAATTGAAGCCCTCATAGAACAAACCTTTTAAATTCTTACCTACTGTTGAACTTCTCTGGATGTTTTTCTCTCATGATATGGAATCTGTGGGCAATTGAAGCATCCTAATAGGAAAAAGAAAAGCATAAATCCATCATGACAGGAAAACTGCAAAACAGAGGAGCAAAACTACAAACAAAGAATATAATCTGTAGGGTGTTTTGTGAACTGACATTTTCAACAGGAGCAACACACATATCACTTAGAAAGTTTTATAGGTACAGTGTTTCCAGTGTCATCAACTTCTGTATGTTAAACATGCAGATCTAGTGGAGGTTTGCAATAAGACCATTCATACAGTTCTTCTCTATTGGAATACTAAATAAAGTCTAGGAAATGTATTCTTTTAGTAAAGCTGACTGATAGACTCAGCAGCATTATAGATGTTGATAATATGATAAAGCCATTCAATAGCTTTATATAAAATGGAAATAAACACCAGGAGATGTCCCATTTAAAAAGATTTTAAAAACACCAAACAATCGTAGTGATGGAAGTTGCTGAAAATAGAATGTTGGGGAACACGTGTCAGAAACAGCTTCTACAGCATTTTTGTAGCTATCTCCTATTCCTACAGGTAGGAAAATAGGATTTTCTTCATTGTAGATAGTTCAAAAATACATTAAACAAGCTGCAAGATTTTACACACAAGTCCTTTTCTGACCCCAAGATTCTACCTATATAAATGGTGTCACATAGCACAGTATTTTAGCAAAAACTTGTAAACACTGATTAAATAAAATTAGTGGTTTCACTAGATCCACTGTCCTTAATGAAATATTCCCTTTATTTGCTGGGGATGATCATGTTTCCAAAGGTGTATTTAGTTTGTTGCTTTATGCACATTATAACATTATTTATTTCATTTTATCTTTAAGAATGGAACTGTCATTTAACTTTTGCCTGGTCTATAAAGAAATGACAGCAAAAACCCCTGGTGAATGAATTGATGCTAGTCACAAAATGCCTTATTGTTCTGTCCAGTCATCCAAACTGAAACTTTCATTGCAGCATTCTCAAATTACACTCATCATTTCTTTCCATTTATTTTTATGTGCAATGTAATTTTATAAAGCAAATATCCACAAATATCCAGGTGATCCCACAGTTCTTGGAGACGGATGAAATAAATCTGAGAGTAAACCCTGAGACATCAGACTTCTAAGCAAAGCCTGCTAGCTAAACTAAAATAATAACTCTTAACTTTAGAAAAACCCATCATTCATATACTTTAGCCTAACATTAGACAAGCCAATGTTAGAAAAGTATGTTTGTTAGCCCCCTCTGTATGAAAAAGAAATAAAAGGACAACTGTTGTGGTTAACAGTTAGTTTTTTTACACCCTGAAGAAAAAAGCCAGACCTAAGACACAATGAATAAAGGAGTAGTAGCATATTTGACAGAAACTAGGAAACACTAATCAAGGACTAACTGTCTAATGAATGAAATGAAAAGGCTAATGTGCTTATTCATGCATGACAAATGCAAGGCACAAATAAGCTAGGCATCAATGCCCGCTGCAGATGGCAATCAGGCAGTTGTTTCCATGCAAGGTTGATTTGATCAAAATTTTCCCCTGCCTGAACATTTTCTGACTCCAAAATGGATCAACTCACTTAATGAGCTAAGAGGTGAAAAAAGTAATAAACAAAGCTAATTCTGACAGACACAACATAAGGCAGGAACATGCCAGATCAATTTAATGCAAAAGTTGTTGAAAGGCTATTTTTATTAATGGAGAATGGAAACCAAAGCAGTAAATAAGCTTGAAAGTAGAGGAACCACCAAGCCCAACTGCTTTTTTGAGCCCTGAGTCCAACACACAGAGGCCTCTCTTCCTAACTATAACTCCACAGTACAGGAAAATCTGAAACCAGCCTTTGCAGACTCTATGCTAGGAAAACAATCTTTTGCTTCAGAGAAACAAGGAAGGGCAAGACTACACAGAGCTTTCTGTTTTTTCAAATGTCTACCATATTCTATTTGCTAAGACAGCATCCGAGTATGAATAAATGAGAAATAACGGGAAGAATTACAGGTAAGAAGAACTTGGCAGTGGGTGGGAATGCAAGTGCTGTCTCCTAAGAGCTGCAGGAGTTACCATGCCATGAAATCCTGAGGAACAGCCATTAAAAGCTTTGTATTTCTGGGTGAGGTGAGCAGAGAGAGCTGCTCTGGCTACAGCTGAAACAGGATTCAGTTCATCAGGCTTCATGCAGCCATTTCAAAACAGACATCCTGATCAGAGAATCCAACTGTTGTCAGATCAATGGAGAATTAATTTATTTTTTTGTGCCACAAACTATATTAAAATAATCTAATTAACTAGGCTGAAAAACAGAGCAATATCCTTATGCATGGCAAGTTGAATATTGTTCCCATATTGTCACTTTAATATGCTGACCTTTCCTGGTATCTGATATCTGGGATGGCCAGCAAAATATGAGAAATTATTTGATTATAAAATAGAATTAAAAAGAAGCCCTGTGAGTCAGTAGAGAAAACTTACATGTTTCATGATATTACTTAGAAAAATATCAAGTGAGCAGGTTTTTTTAGAAAGGTCATTTGGCAGTCAGACAATGGTCCAAAATTAATTTCACCTGTAAACATTATTTATTAAATTTTATTAATGTGTCTGCTAGCCTGAAACACAATTTTCCAGTAGGACTATGCCTTTTTTTTTTCCAAAAGTGCACACAAACATGCCTAAAAATTGCAAGAACTTTCTTATTAATAATAATCAGAGAAGACACAATGTGGTCAGGCCTTTTGCAAGGTGAAAAAAGGAGGATCTTTGTAAAATGGAACTAGGATTCAATCACAAAGCTCATTTTACACTTAAAACACTGCAGTATTTTTCACTAAAGCATCCAAAAATGGAGATTTGTTTCAGGAATACTTCAGCATCAAAATCAGTGCTGGAGCACAAAGTAATGCTGAGTACAGAGCATTTAAAAACAGAGATGACTAATTAAACAACTACTACCTAAAAATAATATTTGAGTAATTTGTCCTATTCTAAAATACTTATTTTTTTTCAGATTAATTTGGTGATACCATGAGATGAGAGTTCAGAGAAATTATTATGTGTGCTGTTGCCATATATTGCATATGACATGTAAATGACTGTGAATATATTGGATATCTTAAGAAAAAAACTAACACACCTTGTTCTCTTTTGCATGCCCTTCTGATTTAGATGCTTTTCATTCACTATTTGGAAAGGAGAGATGATGAAACAGGTATCTGAAGAATACAAGATGCAGTTTATCCCAGTTAAAATTCTATAAAGCTATTATTAGACTCTTGAAAAATGTACTTTATCTCCCAAATATTTTAACTGGACATACGTGTGATGAACCTGCAGACAAATACACATATTTACACCCTTAATTTGATACAGCTCAGAGTCTGAAATAGCAGCCTATCCTTCTTATATCTCACTCAGGTTTGTTTTAAATCCTGACAGGGAAGATAAGATAGAGAACAGACAGAGCGTATCTGAATCTACTCCTAGGAAATGGAAAAAATATTTTAATTGAACTAGGGCATTTCTCAAAGTGACCTGCCAAGAAGAAAAGAAGCTTAAGTTGCTACACCTCTTTAATACCTTATGATTGACTTACACACATATATATTCATCTTTTTAATGGGTATTAGCATTACCGGAAAGCAATCTGAAGCAGTCCTTTCAGAGGAGTAACCTTATACATTGTGAATAACCTTATAGAAAGATTAATGCATTTAATATATGTCTATCTATAAGCTTACTGTGATTAAAATTTCCATTAAATAATAATTTTTATGCTGGTGAACAAACAAGTGACCAATGTGCAGCTTCTTTGGATATAAATGGTCTGATTATTTTGATCTGAGATGCTTCTTTAATTAAGGCTTAATGGATCCACAAGGCTAGGAAGCTCAAGGGATAATTCAGCAACCTGTAATCTTTGGATCAGAATGCAAATATAACCTGAACAACCAGTTAGCTCACACCAGTTATTAATGTGGAATAATACAGATGTACAAAAAGGATCATTGAAAATAGAGTAAGAAAAGTTCACTGTAGTGACTTCAGACTAAAAATTGTTTTCCAGATAAGCAAGTGTCCTCATGATTACACATTCCACTTCCTGCACACAAAAAGCAAAAATCCTCCTTTCTTTTTAATATGTCCCACCGCCTAATAATAAACAGTTTCAGGTAAGCAAATAATTTGGCTAATATTGAACAAATCAATAATTCAAATCTAGACCAAGGTAGTTAAGAAACTTCAGGTCCTGCCTCTTTTGAATCAAGTTATCATATTTGAGTCCTGGGTATTTTTCATTAAATTATATGCATTAACCTGAGAGATAAAGTCAGATAACTTAAAAAAACCCCACCAAAACCATTATTTTGGGGGAAACAGCAGTAATTACAGATATTTTAGTTTCTAATTATATTCTGAGATGGTACACATAAGTAAGGTGCTAATTTGAGAAGGTCAAAACAAGAAGAGATTAAAGTCCTATTTTTTGCCAAAAGATAACAGTCATTCACTCACAGAAAAAATCTGAGAAAAAAGCCATTACCTGAAAAACTTGCGCTCCTGCTTTTGCAAGAAAAACAAGTCAACTGTCAAAATAATGCTATTCATTTTGTCATAGATATTCTTGACAGCCAGCCTGCTGATGGTCATGCTTAAATACATTTCAACTATACATGTATTACTAACTCAAGTGACACTTCATATTTTAAATACTCATTCAAATAGGTAATATTTTAAAACCCAGTATAAAACATCAGTAACTACAGAATTTATAAGTGACATGCAAAAGGACCAGAGGACAATATATTTAGAAACTGTAATTATTTGGATCAGGACTTGAAATGTGACTATAGTCCTTCTTCTTTTTCATTTGAAGTCAGATCTCTGATGAGTTTCTGAAGCCAGAAATGCATAATTTGGTACAAGAAATGTCTCACACAAACATAAGTGGAATCCATTTTGTGGGAAAAGATGAGTTTGTGAAAAAACAAACAAACAAACCCTCACCCCTATGTTATTCCTACTGATAACTATAATGCACAACATGTACACAAACTGTCTCACCAGAATTTGCTCTTGTTCAGTTCATACACACCAGCCACATGTCTCAGCTGTCTAGGGACCAGTCCTGTAAGGCAAGACTTTCTACACATATTTTCAGAACATTCTTTGAGGAGCTATTTTTGTTTTCAGAAATAATGGAGAAAGAAGCATCAAAGAAGACTAGAACATAAAGCAATGGGGTGATTATCAGACTAAATGGCTAAAACAAATTGTGCATCATCACTCAGTGTGATGTAAAGGACATGTACCCTGTAAGATGAGCTCCACTGAGGACACGCTGTGTTACTGAGCACATCCTCATTTCTTTATATTTGGTCACTCTAAATTTACTGTAACTAGAGAAGGGATATTCTAGATTCATGACGAGTGTTTATGTGGTCACTAAAAAGAGATGGAGGAAAGTGATCACATGGCAATTAGCCAACATAGCCATATAGAAAGTGTATTAAATATCTTGTATATTGCAAAGTTCTGTGGTAAACCTTTAGTAGCATTTCTGATAACTACTAATGAAGAAATATTCTGAAATTGTCCCAAATTATTCTTTGTTATGTGTTTGAGTATAACACAAGCAAGGACACAGCTCAGATTGAAAGACAATATAAGTAATGCAATACAATGCAATTTGCTGTTACTTTAGCTTTTTTTCACAGTTTACAGCCTTACAGTTATCTTCAGTAAAAAGCAGAGAAATAATTTATGCTACAAACCTTTTAAGCTCAAAACAAGTACCTAGATTTTCATGCCCAGCTCTATTGAAGTTTTGAGGAGACCAAAGCAAATAATGGTCTGCCAAAAATTCAATTACTAATAATTTATTTGTGAAATAGTCATTATTGCAATCACATTAGAAATTCAACATAAAACGACATATTTAGGATGTCTTGAAAAATTAAACTCAACTATTTATGGTTTTCAAGTGCTGTCCTAAGGAAAAATAAAGCAAATCTCAACAAAAACCCCAAATCACTTTGAATATTTTGATTTCAAGCTTTAAATTTGAGTTAGAGCATTATTCTTTGGAATTAAATTTACAGTCTATTTTTAGGCAGGATCACCTCTCCCAGTATGCTCAAGAGTAAGAACAAAGTTTTTGGGAAAGGCTCTTCCAAAAGGCGTGCAAACATTTCTGATCTGAATCATCATTTGGAAATCTTTTGTTATTAATCGCAGAGAAGCTGAGCACATCTAGCTTTTTAAGTTTATGAATCTATGCCTGAAGTGCAACAGTTTAAGCAACCTTCTGAAATCTTCACTGGGGTTCAAGCCAAATCTTGTATCACCACCCATTTCATATGCTCATTTGCTTGATAAGGGATCAAATAATAAATGTTCACCTGACTTCTCCTTAGTAACTTCCAGTAACTAGTTACTCAAAGCCTTGGCAACACAGCCTTATAATTTTAATACATATTTATGTTATTCATTTGTTTCCATAGCAGATATTTATTTTTATAAGAAGTATGCAAATCACTGAAACATCTCTCATTGATTTAGATTCTGAAAGAATATTCTTCTCATAATTGGAAAAGGTCACTGTTTTCTCATTTATAATGCTTAAAATTTGAAATTTAAATGTTTGCATTAGAATATTATTTATTATCATGCCTATTGGACAAAAACATATTAATTTCTAAAAACTCCTACCATAGTAATAAATTAGATGTTAGATAATTTAGCTACAGATATTCTCTCTCCACTAGCAGAAAGCTAGTGAGTAGGTCTAGAGTGATGGATGTATTCCTTTACTCTCAGGAGACCTCTCCTGGGGTACTGTACACTTGAAGCCAAGAAGGCACCAACCAAATCCTGGGTTGCATCAAGAGGAGTGTGACCAGCAGGTCAAGAGAGGGGATTTTGCCCCTCTACTGGGCTCTGGTGAGACCCCACCTGGAGTTACTGTGTCCAGTTCTGGAGCCCTCAACACAGGAAGGACATTGAGCTGTTGGAGCGGGTCCAGAGGAGGGCCACGAAGATGGTCAAAGGGCTGGAGCAACTGCCCTATGAGGACAGGCTGAAGGAGTTGGAGTTGTTCAGCCTGGAGAAGAGAAGGCTCAGAGGGGACCTCAGAGTAACTTCTCAGTACCTGAGGGGGTCCTACAGAAAGGCAGGGGAAGGAATTTTTAACATAATATCGGATGGGAGGACTAGAAACAATGGATGTAAATTGGAAGGGGGTAGATTTAGACTTGACATAAGAAAGAAATTCTTTACAGTGAGGGTGGTGAAACACTGGAACAGGTTGCCCAGAGAGGTTGTGGATGCCCCCTCTCTGGAGTGGTTCAAGACCAGGCTGGACAAGGCACTGGGCAGCCTGATCTAGTGGGAGATGTCCCTGCCTATGGCAGGGGGGTTGGAACTCTGTGATCTTTGAGGTCCCTTCCAACCCAATCTATTCTATGATTCTATGATTCAGCTCTGGAGCCCTCAGCACAAGGAGAAGGGTCCAGAGCAAGGCTATAAAGATGATGCAAGGGTGAGAGCAACTGTCCTGTGAGGGCAGGCTGAGAGAGCTGGGGATGATCAGACTGGATGAGAGAAGGCTTGGGGAGGCATCACAGCAGCCTCCCAGTACCTGAAGGTGTTGTTGGAAAGCTGGGGAGGGGCTATTTGCAAGGGGATGGAGCAACAGCCTGAGGTCAATGGTTTTAAACTAGAGCCAGGCAGGTTTAGCTTAGACATTAGGAGAATAGTGAAGCATTGGAACAGGTTGCCCAGACATTCAAAGCCAGAATTGATGAGGCTCTGAGCACCTTGATCTAGTGCGGGATGTCCCTGCTCCCTGCAAGGGGGTTGGGTCTAGATGGCCTTTGAAGGTCCTTTCCAACCCCATGGTTCTATGATTATGGGTGAACTGAGAAATTGTTTAAATTTTCTGACAAAAAAATTCCTCCTCCCAAGTCTGCACTTGCATAATGCTTTTTGCTTAACCATCTGGACAGGCTCAGTGCGTCATGGTTGTTTAGCAACTTACAGCTTACAGGGTAGCTTTGAATGTATCATACCAAGGTCCTATTCTCAGCTTCAAATTGCTTGGGAGTATTCTATAGCTGCATAGAGACTCCTTTTCTAAGTCCCATTTACTCAGGATTTCCCATACAGATCAGGTTTTCCAGCAGGCCATGTTGTTTATGCTTAATACTGGGGTACAATCCCCCAAATTAATTATCTAATTCAAACAAGCAGCCTAGTTCACAGCAAGCTGGAGTGCAGAGGCAGCAGCAAGCAGAGTGAGAAAATAAATTCCTTAATTTCTTTCTTCTCTGAAGCCAGTATCCATTAAAATAACAGCCTTAGTTTGAAATAAGCACTGGAATAGGCAGCTCCATATATGCAGGAGAGGCACTAAGTCTGCAGAAATGGCAAGTGATGTTCTTATTTGCATGTATAGTGTATGGTCAAAGTCAGGTTCATAAAATTTCATTGCAAACAACTTGAATGAGACTGTTTCTCTGAATTCCAGGCTAGATAGTTGCCATAAACATATTTTACAGATGGAGAACCACACTGTTTTTTGACAACAATAACTCAACTTGCCAGAAGTTCTAAATAAATCTTTGGTCTAAATGAAAGCATACTCCAATCACCCCTCAACTTTTCACCTTGATAACCAGCAATACAAGAGGCTGAAAGCTGCTCCTAGGTTTCTATAACTGTACAAATCAAAGAGGACCTGTTTGTAAAGTGCTGCTTTGCTCAGCTACTTCAATGATGTAATCAATACAAAATGTGTAGCATTCCCAAATTTGCCACACAGTGAGCAGACACTTGTCTTGTTAATGTTTGTAATAAGTAATCCTTGTAATTATAGCAAAGGAAAATGGAGTTAATACTACCTTTAACTTAAGCATAAATATCATATCCTTCTGACACCAAAAGTTATCTAGAAGTAAGAAATGTTTTAACAGCTGTAACTATTTTGTGTAATACCAGCATTAATGAGGAAAATGTAAATCAGTTAAACCCTGTTACTTGTGTTTGAGTTATGCTAACTCAATCAAATCTACAAAATCTTTTACAATTTATAGATCAGAGAATGAACTTTAATGTTTGTTTTAGTTTCAGCTGTGCACATTCTGTTCAAAGATATTTCCCACCCAGATGCATAGACTACTGAGACACTCCTTTAAGGACAGCATGGATCGTTACAGACAAAATGAGAGATGCATTTGGAGCTGCCAAGACTTTCCAAAGGAGTGAATCCACATCAACATTCCCCAGAGAGACATTTCATAACGGCCTTCATTTATATACTATCTGTGACAAAAACACTGCTTCTGGAATAAGAAGCACTTTTTGCTCTTAGCATTCTTTCAGTTAAAATACTTAGACTGTTCAAAATTAATAAAGTATCATCTACAGCAATTTCACTGTTATGGCACAAATTGTAAATTATGCTTTCGGAATTATGGATGGAATTTTTAAAAGGCTTCCACTTTTATAGTCTTTTGAAAGGACAATGAAATCTATAAAAATCCAAGATTACAATTTCAGCATTTAAAAATCTACGCAAAGTAATTCAAACAAATGTTATGACATTTAAGATAATGAAACTCTTCATTTATGCCAATGTGTCCTACTTCACATCTAAGGAGTCAGAACAGATGTCCAAATACTGTAATGCCAGTAGAAAGTTAGGGCATATCTTGATTAATACTCTCAGAGCAGTCCATGATGTCTCTTTAAAACTGGCATGCCTCACTTCAAAACATCTATTCAAAATCCATTCTAGGAAACACAGCTAGACAAAGTGTTCCCAAGACAAAAGGAAAACAATAAAGCTCTGTATAACCCTTTTAGCAATGTAAGCTGCATATTATCGACAGACCATTCATTGCAATCAACAAATGATTAATTGCAAATTTGTTGCTAAATTGACCACGAAAAAGACAAGCTTCAGGGTACTGTTTAAAGAGGAAAAACTTATGTTAAAAATGATAGGAGACTTTTTGTAGTGAATTAATTCTAATCAATACTTCTGTTGACTACACAGTGGATAATAATGACTTCATCAAATAGTGTATATACCCATTATTGCAAACATTCAAATTAATATTTAACCTAATGTCTTGTGCTTTTTCTTCTCCTTTTGGAACAGCATTTTTACTATTTCACCTTTACAGGATTGCAACCTATCAACTGCAACATAAACCAGATTTTTGTCATATCTAGTATCAAATACCTTGGAAGATGCAACATACAAGTAACAAAAATGTCTAATTCAAAAGTAATCACTTTTATGTAGACTACATTCCAGTCTTTTCTCAATTACTCTTGGCTTGGATGATCTGACAGAAGCTTCCTGAATTCCAACAAAAGCAAATGCAAAGACTGCATCTGGGGTGGAATAGCACAACAGTACAAGCTACTGCTGACTTCTGGGGAAGGAGAACTGCCTAAAAGCATCTGTGGTCCTTGTGGTCACTGTGGGCACCAGTGAGCCCTTGCAGCAAAGGAAGGCAACAGCATCCTGGGCTCAACCAGCAGAAGTATGTCCAAGCACAGGGGAGTGACCATTCCTTTCTCACTTGTGAAAGCACACTTGGAGTAGAATGACTAGAAGACACTAGAACACATCTAGCAGAGGGACACCAAGCTGCTCAGGGACTTCAGCACATGGCCCTTGAGTACAAGCTGAAGTAATGTGTTCAGCCTCAAAGGAAGCTGCTATTGATGTCTACAGCTGCCTGACCACAGGATGGGCAAAACATTCCTGTGCATGATAGGATGAAAGCCAACAAAATATGTCAAAACCTTTTCAGACAGCTTATGGAATCTTCATTCTTGGGAGGACTCCAAAATTCACTTAGAAGACCTTGAGGAAATGCATCTTGCTTCAAGCAAGAGATTCATCTAGAGCATGCCCAGAGACTCCTTCTAATCTAAATTCTCTGAGAGTCAGAGGCCTCTGATGAATGCTCCTCATTTAATCCCTCCTTCTGTGTACTTCGTGGTGTCCTTAACTTATGCACTATCAGATGATTTCTGCTGTTTAGCTCTGTCCTGTAGAGAGAATTGTTTCTTTCCCTTTGCCTTGAAGTCGGAACCTAATAGCTTCATTTAATGACTTTCAGTTTTTATACTGGAAGAAACAGAAAACAAATTCACCACCCACCCTTCTCACACATAATTATAATGACTCTGTCATCTCTGCTGTGCTTTCAAAGAATTTTAGCCTGTAACTGTTCTCCTTATGGAAGCTATTCCATATCTTTGATCATTCTTCTTGCCTTCTTAACACTGGTTACCAAGAAGGAGAGATCAGCATCTACCTCTCCACTTCTCAAGAAGCATTAGAGAGCAATAAGGCAGCTTTTCTCCAAACTAGACAAACCCGGTACCCTTAGCTGCTGCTCATCATAGGACAAGCCTTGCAGACATTTCACCTGCTTTGTTTCCCTTCAATCTGCCTCTGGATGACCTTCTCAAGTACTTTAACCTCCTTCCTAAATAGTGAGGTCCAGAATTGCAAACATTACTCAAGGTGAATATGACCAATGCTAAAAATTGGGAGTGTAGTTTCCTGGAAATTCCCTTCTTGTAAATTGGAATTTGCTGACTTTGGTTTTTGAAGGATTTGTTTTGTTTCTTAAGCAGATTATACCATGTGCTCCATGTGAAACAGTACTAAGGCCTCTGTATTCACTGCTCTCACTTCATACAATCCTACAACTTAAAAATACTCATAGTAATAGGAAGACATGTTCCTCAGGGATATTGTGTCTAGCAGTTAAATATTACTTGTTGTAACAGTTATGGGAAACAGTTTTCCCACAAACCTGCTATTGTCAAATAGTAGAAGTTCTTTTCCCACAAACAATAAGAGAAACTAATAATGTGTTCTCTAAACATGAACACAAAACACAGCAAAAAATTGCTTTCTTAACTAAGAAATGAGGAATTATAGGATTGGGCTGTGTTTGTAACCAAAAATGCAAATGTTCTGTCTAGTTTTCATTAAATAAAGATATATAAACAGCTATAACATGGCACAGAAAATGAAACATCCATATGTAAAAGCAGCTTCCATTTGGTATAATAATGATTTCAAAATTAGTCTTTAAATGACATCATATTAAATAATCTTTTTTAGTAGGTTTTTCTCTTTTTTTTATAGAAGTCCTTTGTAATTCTGCTATGTAAATCCAAAAACTGACATGCTATGTGAATTGAGTGGCCTCTTTTGATTCCAGCTGGCTTGGCTGTATGCCTTTCTAATGGTAATGAAGTCACACAGCTGCTAGGACAATCAGCTGGAGTTCAGATCATCACTAGCTAAATGGATATCCACTGACTGGCTTCTTATCAGGACTCATTAAAGTTCAGTGTTTAACAAAGGGTAGGGTTACGTAGGTTTACATGGTTACAGCAAAGTGCCTTTTAAAAATGAACTTGTTGGAGCAGAAAAAAAAATCTCTCCTTTTTTCTGCCTATAAACGTTACTTTGTGCTGGTCAACTCAAGAAAAGTCCAGTCCTACTCCCAGTGAAACGAAAGGAAAATTCTCATTCATTTGCATGGAAGTAAAACAAATCAGTCCCCAATGTGCCATGGATTTTTGAAGAATACTGCTATTCAGATTGCTGCAGAGTGCCCAAGCTAGAGGGTCACTAACTATTCAGCTATGTCCAATTTCCAGCAAAGAATGCAGTGCACACTACACCTGTGAGACCTCAACAGCTTCTACTTTACCTTTCAAATTGCTAGTATTTTTATGCCACATAAAATGGAGAAGTGTCACCATTTTCACAAGAGAATAATTTTATATTATAAAATACTAGTTGACTTTTTTTAGCTTAACATGTCTAGTCATGTTTCAGTGTAAACGCAATTGATTTCAGTATTAACTCCCTATAGATAAATGGAAAAGTACAATTGTGTGTCAGTTTTTATAAAATCATCATTGATAGTTTTTTCAACAATTTTCAGTAAACAAAATCAGAATTATTAAAACTTCACTAGAACAAGAAATGTGCAAAAGTGTTTGCTTCAGACACTAAAATGGCATCAAATGTTGTATTTGCCTACTGTGAATGTAGAGGGAAAGGCCTTGTAAAGCATTCTCCATATTCTTCAAAACCAACAGAACAGACAAAATTTCAGCTGTTAGGAGTAACGGAATTAAATGGTTTTTACCACAGGAACAAGCATAAATCCCTCCACTAGGAAAAATTTCAGTGGTAAATAACAGTGATGGAAAAGCTGAGCATTAATGAGAACCCTTTTTTTCCAAATATTCAGTTGATCAGGATTTTGGTTTTCAGCTTTATGAGTCACCCCACAATACAGGTGCTGCAAGGTATTGAATTTGTAATAGATATCATAGTCTAAGGACTTCATCTTTATAGTGATTTGTGCAAACAAGAAACAATGAACCTAAATAACAGTCAAACTAGACCCTGTGCTCCAAACAGTTCTCACTGTTGATCTTTCCACTTTCAAGACTTACCCATGTCTTTTCCATTGTGTTTCCTCTAAAGAATCAAAAGCTAGTCAGTATTACTTATCTGAAACTCAGGCAAAAGGCTTTGGCAACACCTCCAGATTATAATCAGCAAAATATCATACCTCCCACTAACCAATATATGGAAACTCACCCACATAGATGATATCATCCTGATGCAACTGAGCATGCTTAAACTGAGAAGTGACATTCATGCACAGGGAGAAGTCCATAGAAGGAAAATAACAATACTCCTACAGTTAATTATACTCAAAGAGAAACAGGCAAATAATTCCTTTACACTTGCAGGTACTCTGAATTCTACATTGTAGCTCTTGCTAGTAACAAAGATATTTCAGTTCTGATTTTAAAATCATTTTAGTGTCTACAAAAACTGGCAAGATGACAGCATTTTCTACATAAAGTCCTATATTTATCCACTGAGCTTAGGTTTCCTTGCCAATATCCTTTGGCTTTTACCTACTGGAGCTACTTCTGCTGGCAGGCAATAAGTTCCCTTCCATGGTTCACAGTTGAGGCTGTCAACAAATGTGCCAACTGTATGACTATTCTATATCTATTCAATAGAGAAGACGCAGCAGAATTATTCTATAGGTTGCATAAATGTCAACTTGATGATAACTTTTGGTTACTGTATACCTCAGCTGAATTTAAGTAACTGATCTAGAAAAGAAACATTCTGTAAACCCTTAGTTCTCTCAGAAGCTTACCTCAAAAACCAATCAACCAACTACATGAAGCAACTGTCAGTTGACCTGATTTGGTCCACTAGAAGCACAAAATTAACTATTAGTTTACTACTCCAACTCAAAATGTGTTTATATCAGTGCAAATATTCCTATGGACTTCTATGAGCTTTTGGTTACTTTTACTAAATTAAAAGGAACAAGTATTTTTCAGATGGAAAATAAGAAAAAATAGCTTCAATTCAAGTAACATCCACTTTGTTTTCTCCTCTTTAGATTTAAGAATTGCAGCTTCAGCAGCAAAAAAGAGTTAAGAAGGGATGAGCACATGATCTTCTCTTGTTCCCAATCAGGATATAACAAAGTGTTAAAGTGGTATCCAAAAGAAATAGACTTCATACAAAATAGGAGCCACTTGCAGTGTTTTGCAGTGTAACCATCTAGAGCAATTGCTCTTGGCACAGGTCTAACCAATTTGTGAGCAGGCAAAATGCCATCCAAACAGATGGCATGAGGTACACAGCCAAATAGCCATGTATGTTCATGGGCTGTGGGTAGCAATGGCATGATTCCCAGCCATGAAGGTCTAAACAGTTGTCCATCCTGATCTTACAAGCTCATGTTTATAGAGAATTGTCATCAATAATCCAGCTTTCTACTAAATTATCTTTCAAATCAAAATGTTCCTGGTGCTGAAAATGGCAGATAGTGGAGTTTTAAGAGAACTCCTGTGTTCATTGATTTATTATTTTGTTTAACAACTGATTAAAAAAAAAAAAGAAAAAAGAAAAAGTTAAAGCCAGGAAAATGTTCCCCAGCTTCCCAGATGCATTCTACTTGTTGCTTGCTGCTGTGGTAATACTCTGCAGCCAAAGATCTTGATCTGAGGAGTAGAATTAAGCTCTGTGTAAGGGAATGCCTTTCTGCAAAACTGCATGTTGACAGTATCAACATCCTCCTCTTACTTCCCATTATACAACTGTTCCCACAAAGTAAGAGAACAATATGTTCTTTTACTCTGGAGATTTGTGGGAATTATTCAAAGCTTTATGAACACACCTATGGCTGGATACGATCAGTTGTACCTGGAGCTTTACAAACCATATCTGTCTCCATAATCACAGAAATACAAAACAGCTTGGCACCTTTACAAACAGTGTGTGTCTCAGCCACATCTTAAGATCCTAAAGAAAAAATTCTCCCAGTAAAACTTTACTTAATTTTATCACCACTCTAGAATGGTTAAAAATTACTATTTTTTTCAGCACAACCAGTTCCTTTTCTACTTACAAACTGCCCTAAGACAGATTAAAATATCTTTGTGCTCAATAGTTATGTGAAATTATTTTCCATGTCCTTAACCTTCATAGATTCTCAGCCTTAATATTCATAGATTGTCATTATGTTTGTTTAGTAGTAAAAGCAGAGTTAGTTTGTTGACTGTACACAAAGGTTACAAAGAACACGTTTTTTGTCTTACTCAGATAAACAGAAATTATTGCTATCAGGATTCTAAATCCAACTTTTGCACTTTCAAGTTCCAAATGAAAGATTGCAAGTAAGTGTAGTCTTTTTTCTTAAAAATGTTCCCTGTTATTAAATGTACATTCCTGCAACACAAACATGACTTTGCTATTTAGCATCCCTTCCATATTCCTGAATACTGGAACAAAACCCCATAAGAGACATATATCATTTTGCAAATAGAACTGACTACTTAAAAAAAAATAAGTTTTTTTTTAAATAAATCTTCTGATGCTTGCTGAACTTCATTTTCAAGCAACAATATTGGTACCTGTATCAGTACCTGTTCAATAGCAGAAGATTTTGTTGCTAATCTTTGCTTATTGCAACACCTAATAGTATAACTTTTTAGGGAAAGTGTTGCCCACTGCAATTTATTTACTTTTACTAAATGATCCATCCTTAAAAGTTCACCAGTGTACTTAAGTGGACTCTGTGCAGACAACTTGGTCTGATTCAATAGCACACCTCTCACTATTCAATAGAAAGCAGAAAAGACCATCAGCTATAGTCCCTCAAGACATTTCTTGATGGATTCCTTTTGCATATGCCAAACAAACTGGCAAACAGGAAGACTAATCTGGTGCCTTTGAAGCAAGAGTAACAATAAAAAGCTTACTACTAATTTCAATAGGATCAGGAACTGGCCTCTAAAGACATAACAGAATCCTGATTATAGACTGATATAAGGAATATGAGGATATAAGGAATAACAAAGAAATACAGGAATACTTGTGGATAAAAACCAGCTACCTGCTGCAGCTCTCCACTCTCTGATGTGCAAACAACTGACTGAAAGATAGCAGTTTGCTTGAAATAGAACATAAAATTCCAAAAAAAGCACAGAGTAATCCCAAACCTGCCATTGTAAAAATCCTGCTGCATTAGCTATTTGGTTTTGCAGTATTTCTTGAGCATGTTGAACATTTTAACCTTACGTAGAGAACCTGATTAGTCTTTAAAGGGTTTAACAGTACAATTGCATGTAAAATGGGTAGGCAAAGATGAAGCTTACATGAGAAAAAAATTTCTACCCACATAGCTAAAAGTTTCAAGTAGTTTTCAGTCAACCATATATATACAGAACACAGACCTTTTGGAGAGCAGGTGTAGAAGAATGCAAAGGATGAAGATGTCAAGAGCTTAAATAGAAATTGTTGCACTAAAGCAGGCAAAAGCTAGAACCTGGAGGACAGCAAGATAAAACCCAAAATCCCTCTTTATGTGGGAATGTTATGCCAATGATGCATTCAACCAACCAGATAAAAAATAGCAGAGATAAACAGACTTTAAGAAACTGTTCTTCAAAAAGCTGAAAGCATGAAACCCAGTTTCTTACTGATGTGTATCTGTTACATTTACATCACTGCTGGGCCTACAAACATTTAACTCCCAAGATAACCCTTGCTGGTTGAGAAACTACCTCTTGTACCTATTTCAAAACTAAATAGTTAATACACTACTTGTATGAATTAGTTTAACAGCTGAATTGTGTATGCTTCTTTTTCAGAGGCAGTCCCTGATCTGCACCAGCTGCTGATTTTCACAGATTACAAAAAAGCTCACATCTCTTTAGCTTTGCTGTGATCAGTCTGATGCTCATACAGATACACAATACAGTCATGTAAATTTTATTTGATTAGAGAAGCTGCATAGATGCCTGAGAAAAGAAAACATGGCAAGAATTGCATTCTTAAATCACTGCAGCTTGAGCTAATCCAAGGGTAGAGTTTGTTTGAGCGCTATTCCTTTTCCGGTAGTGAATCTAAATTTGGAAAAAATGATAAGGAATTGGAACAGATAATCCAGGAAAACATCCAAATACTACATGTCATCCTATAAAAACAGGGAGCATATGTAACTCTCATGCTTTAGCACAGCATTTGGCAAAACCACATTTCTACCAAGTCTTGAAACTAAGGCAGCAGTTTCTAGGAGAAGCAGACCACAGATTTCTATGTTCCAATCAAAGATGCACTTAAAGTTAAGGGAAGGGTGTTTTATAGTCATTTAGCACCTTATGGAAGTTAGAATGTACCAGTGTGTCTTTGTGACCTTGCTCAAGTCACTTAAAGGGAAACTGTCAACTAAAAAAAGTAATTCATATGCTTCTGCCTCAAAATGACTTAGCTCCCATTATTACGATTCATCTGGTATTAGTGTGCATAAATCTACTACCATTAAGACATATATGAAAAATAAGGTTCTCACATTTTCCATTTTGCTCATATAGTGAACTACAGAAGCCTTCTCCATTATTATAGTATTTACATGTATAATTTCTGTTCTTGGGTATGAGTATGTTAAGGCAGCAATGGAGGATAATAAAATTAATAAATACCCCCCCAAAAAATTATCTTCAATATTCCTTAAGAATTACTGTAGGAGATTTAAGTAGAGATACAATAATTGAGACCATGTTAACATCAGTATTTCATATTGCCCAGATTTGGATTTAACCACACAATTTTTCTATTCTGAAAAATCAAACTATTCATAACAAGGGGGCAATTACAAACTCAGACAGATAATAAGGGTAAATGTATAAAGATTTAACATCACAGAGAGAAAGGTATAAAAAACCCCAACTTTTTCTGTTACAACCCCTACATTGGGACAATAAGACTTAAATAGTTTGAAGAACAGGACATTGTTACAGCTCTGTTGTACAGTGTCATATTTTGCTAAAGTCAATAGATACAATTTTACAGTATCTATTAGTTTTATTCACACCAAGAAAGCAGCATATCAACTCTTGCTCACCAATGGCAGCATATTGCAACCTCAATTCTAATAAAAAACCAACAAATAAAAAAAACTAGGATTCCTTGTAGGTCTGCAAGTCATTACATTTCTAGAGACCTTTGCCAATACTGGGCAAAATGGATTTGTGTGATGGATTCAAATCAGAATCCACTCTGAATCAAGCTACAATACAATCAGAGAAATCCCCCACAGTCAAAGAATCTTTTTTAATATAACCCCACTGACACTTCTTGGAGTACCCTTGGAACCACACATACAAAACATGGCAATAAAAGGGTTATTCAAGTACCTTAAGCATCTGCTTTTGTGCCTACAATTTGAAAGGAGATGAGTGCTTCTCTAGCAAGGCACAAAATGACATGGATTATAAAAGGTACTGTTAATGGCAGCATATTAATGTTTAATAATGCAGAGTGATTAAGACTGGGTCTGTACTTTATTATTCTATCTTCTACATATGTCAGAATGGCTTGAATACCTTTTGGCATTATATTTAATTAAAAGTACAAGTTAATTTTTCTCATTCACACCAGGTATGAGAGTTATTACTTATGATTACACTAGGTTTCCTACAATGACTTTCTTTCTTTAATTGATTGCTTACAATCAGAATTAATATAATTTTATTTTGAGTTATTTTTCTACAAAAATGTAAAAAAATTCAGGAAAATTACTGTAATATCATACTAATTGCCTATAAACTGTTTAATATAAATAAATGGGGGCTTTCTTCCCAACAGAGCTGCTCAGACAAAGACCTAGATTATCAAAAATGCCCAAGTGATTTAAGAGTATTTAATTCACATATTTTCCAAAAACTTGCTTTCAGCTTCTTTGAAAAAATCTCAGCAGACTCATTTTATTCCTCTATAGAAAAACAAAACACAGGAAAAAAAATCTCAAGCAAAAAGATCCTCCTGAAAGTAAATATTTTGACTATGAATTTCATTCCCAATAAACTGGCAGTAGCACAGAATCTCCTGCTAATTTCACCTGTCATGTTTATACAGAGAGAAATAAAAACCAATTTGATTTGAAGTTACTATTTGAACTTAGACAGGTCAACACAAACAAGTGTGACTTCTGTATATGACCCTTCTGTATCTCATTAGCTAGGCAAAACACTTTCCAAAAGAGTACAAACAGATACAGAACCTTAAACAGCTAGCTTTCTGCAGAAAAACTGTAGCTTTCTACAGAAAACCTGTAGTTTCTACAGGGATGCTACAGCACCATGAAGTTTATGCTTCGGTAGGCATCCATGAGATTGCAGCTATACAGAATGCAAAGATCTTTTCCTCTTAGATTTGTTCCTACAGCCTGTAATACATGCTACCCTGCTTCTCAAGGCATCCTTATCTTGTGCAAACTGATACAGTTCCATAGCCCTAAGCAGATAGTTATACACTCAACTATTTTTACCCAATCAGAACATTCCAATTTCCAAAAGTATTTTATAATCAGATTATACCATGCTGACATTTATGCACAAATTATAGTGTTTCCATGTATCATAACCCTTATAATAGTGAACAGCTTTAGTAGAATTCTCTGTGGAAGACAGCTTTGATAGAAAATCGTTTCTGTCCTCCCAGTTAATTACTGATTTTTTTTTCCACCAATTAGAAATTTGAACTCAATCCCACAGATTTATAATTTACAATCAGTAGCCAATGCATACAAATTACTCTTGCTTCTCTTTTAAACATGACTAAAAGTTCAATTTATTAAATGTTAAATCATATGAAATATCCACAGCAAAATGCTGTGTAGTAAAATCTTTTCTGGCTACTGGAGAATATAGAATAGTTATTTATTTTAACTAATCAATCTTAAAAGCTACTAAAGCCTTTTCTACACTCAGCATATGAGTTTGCACTCTAACCTACTGGATTAGTACTGCCAATTTAGAACCTTAATCAATTTAAATATATATATATATATATTTAAAAGCACCAGGATAAATAACACAAGTAAAACAGAAAACGTAGACTGAAAAAGGATGATTAACCTGCTAAAAAAAAAAAAATCCAGCCAGCAAAGAGAAACATTAATTTAGACTTCCTGCTCCAATAATGTGCACAGTAGACTGAAGTTTCAAAATGTATTTCAGTTCCAAGAAAACTAAATTTCTTTGCATTTATTTCCCTCCCTCATTACCCTTCCCACCTAACCCTGCAGTGATACAAGGCAGAACTAGATACTCGATGATTTGCAAACAAATAATGACAAAACACTGCTAATTTCACATATTCCCAGAAAGACACACCAAGTGTTTAGGAATGTCCTCAAAGTTAAAATGAACGCAGCTATACCAAAAAACCACTGGGCAATACTGGCTTCATAACATCCAACTTAGGACAACTACAGGCACAGCATTTTAGCTGTTTGCTGTTTGCCAACTAATGTACTGAAAATATAATTGATAAAGAACTGTTAAAGACTCTTGGTTAGATTAATAGAGTGCTTTCAAGCAATTGCAGAGGAATGAAGCATGAGAAAAAATATACAGGAAGTATCATATGTGCTACAGAAGAAATACTGCAGGAGGAAAGAATAAAATTAACTCAATATTTTAGAGATTTGCCTGCAATGCTATCAAAAAAGAGATGCTCATCTTCTGTAGAAGTTAAAAAGAAACCTTGAGGAGTTTTTACTGGCTATATTTACCTTCTTTGGTTTAAGGGTTGCTCACCTATTTTCTTCTCTATCTGGCTTGTACTACTACTCAAAACAGATGTCTCAAAATAGGTATTTTCCACTTCCCTCCTTTGACTAAGTCTATTTCTACCGACTTAAATAACAGTGTTTTTAAGTCAGAAGTCACAGAGCAAAGCTTTACCTCCGCATGGACTGTAAGAAATTATCACAACCAATACTTCTCAAATTCACAGTCCCTAGCTTATCTTCACATATACCAGAGCTTATTAATTACAGAGCTACAAACTTGGCATTTAGAGTGCTCTCACCCTTCCCTCACAGCACTTGTCAGTTTTGGGTTCTTGCCATCAGCACTATACTATAGAAAAATCAGTAAATCGGAATTCATTATAAGATTCAATCAGTTTTCCAAGTGCTTAATTTACTCATGAAGAATTTTATGGCCCCTAAAATTATTTTCCTAATCCTCTTCTGCCCATGTTTCATTTCCTATATACTGGGTAATACAACACAACATTTTGAAGCAAACCTAGAGATTTAACTGAGACACACAAGGTATTCCTCAGCTCTGCCAATAAAATACAAAACTTCTAATTTTACACCCAAAACCTTTAGTAAAATTTATGGTCAGTGTATTGTGAGATCAGCTGTGGTCATCAGTCTTCCCTTTCAGCACGGATAGCTGCAAAAGACTGCTGAACATAGACTTTTAGATTTTTAGAAGCTCTAAGAGATGTCTTCATCTTTCATACCTTTGGTTTTTATATTCTTACCTTTACACAAGTACATCTCATGATCAGAGTATAACACAAGCAGACTCACAAAGCTGCTGTTCAATGCAGCAAATAAACTTCTTTACAACAAGAAGAGCTGTATTTGGCAGCTGTCTTTTACTGTTTTCCTAATAGCTGACACCAGCCAGTTCTACACTGACAAGGAACCAGCGAAGCATCAGTTCTGCACTTTGATAATTGTCCTTTTACTCTTCAAAATTACTATGCATGTCCTTTCTTTTAAAATTCAGATTGGTGTCAAGCCACTGTACACAATATACTAAAATCAGAAAAACATAGATTTCTTGTTCTTTGGGCTCTATGTTGCTGCCTGTCAGCACCAGTAGCTACAAAAATCCATCAAGGTTAGACTGAAATGTTAAATATATATATTTCCATATATATGGTCAAGTCACACAAGCTTTAATACACATGGCTGAGGCTTTTTTTCCCCATTGTTAGAACATTTAGAGGTTATGGGAACTAACCTGAGAGTGTTTAAAAGCAGCTCATGTCAGTCAATCAGTTTCTTGAGAGAGACAGCTGTGAAACTTGATTTGGATTCAACAAATATTATATGCCATGTGGATAGATGCCTAAAAATCAGCTAGAATAGGCTACTTAATTAAAGCCATATGTTCCCATCAGTTACACACTGCACACGGAAGCAGCTGGTCCCAAGTTATACAACTTAGATGCAAAGTGCTAGTAAACCCTTT
Source organism: Turnix velox (assembly GCA_013400935.1). NCBI lineage: Eukaryota > Metazoa > Chordata > Aves > Charadriiformes > Turnicidae > Turnix > Turnix velox. The sequence goes on from VZTY01033862.1 coordinate 77,754, forward strand.
ACATGGGAAATTAATGTCTAGATGGGATTCTGACAGTGCTGTTCACTACCCTTTGGTACCAAATGTCCATGCATTTTGATGGGATCTATGAACTTCATTAAGACCTTGACCATGTACCACAAAAATTCACAATCAGATTCCTGAATCCAGCAAAAAATAATAACTGAGAGCTAAGAACTTAATGACTTGGTAGCAACTGCTAATTAGTTAGTGCTGTAACTACTATTGGCAGGTACTTGCCATGCTCCTGAAAAAAAATAGTACAACATAGTTTTACCTGTAGTGAGACTCCTTGTAATTCAGTATCTACAGATGCCTTCTGTCAGTGCAAATTTAAAAGAGGATGATGGCCAACTAAAGGTATGAACTTTTGGATCACTGCAAAGTCTGGAGGGAAAAAAAAGGCTTCCTGTTTCTTCAAGGAAACACCAATTTCATCTGTCTGATTTTGTGAGAGGTAGACCATCCCTGGAGACATTCAAGGTGGGGCTTGCTGAGCCTCTGAGTGACCTGAAGTAGTGCAGGATGTCCCTGCTCACTGCAGGGGGCTTGTCCTAGATGGCCTTTGAAGGTCCCTTCCAACCCTATGGCTCTGTGAGTTATTTCAGACACTACCTACCTTGACCTTGAAGTTTGTAGCCACTGCAGTAGTTCAACTAACAATATTAATCAGAATTGGAAGTGTAGTAAAATTTTCATAAACAGTCCCTCAGGACTCGCTCCCGTCTCTCCTCCTCTGCCCAGGTGTTCTTGGGCTGTAGGATGTCCTGGGGGATCGGCTCCTCCTGCAGGAGGACACTTGAAGCCGAGGAGCTCGGCCTGTCCTCGATGTGGAGGAGCTTCCCTGCCTCGCACTGGATCTTTTGGCCTTCCCCTTGGGCATGGCCGCTCGGAGACGGTTTCCTCTCCTTGTGTGCTGCCGGTACAAGCTGAGCTCTCAGGAGCAGGAAGGCAAGGAGAGGACAGAGCTGCTGCTGCTGTTGGGAGCACGCTCCACCATCCACTGTTGGCCAGGCTGGGGTGGCCTCTGCTTTATAGGGACCCCTGTGCTGAGGTCACAGCTCGGTGCCTGGTGACACCTGTGATGTCACAGCCCTGTCACCCCACATCACTGGGACCATGGCGATGGCCAAGGCGGGCAGGGCTGGGGGTGTGTGGGCTGTGCTGTGTCATCACTTCCAAATCCAACAAAGTTAAAAATCTGAGTTGGAGGCTTCATTTTGCTGTCTTTGTCCTGTTCCCAGAGACTTTTTAATAGGGTCCAGGATGGCAGGACTAGGAGTAATGGATGCAAATGGGAAGAGGTGAGATTTAGGTTGCCCAGAGAGGTTGTGGATGCCCCCTCTCTGGAGGTGTTCAAGACCAGGCTGGACCTGGCACTGAGCAGCCTGATCTAGTGGGAGGTGTCCCTGCCTATGGCAGGGGGGTTGGAACTTGATGATCTTTAAGGTCCCTTCCAACCCGAACTATTCTATGATTCTATGATTTCTAGCTGGTTTGCTGCTCAGTATTCATGTGTGCATGTATCCAAGCTGACAGAAAATACAGGAGGATAAGGGAGTACATGCTTACACATTCTCAAGAAGATTATGCAATCTTCTAGCTTGACCTAACCAATATGCAATACATCCAGGAGCTAGAAATTTCTCAGCAGCATTTTCATACATGTTTGCATTCAATGTATGAAATTTTATGCAAATTAATGGCAGGCAGGAGCTTTCAGAAAGTCACCTCCCAGGAAACTATAAATTACTCAATCTGCTTCTAACACCCAAATACAAGAAATCTGTGTTATTTTACATATGTTTTACATTAAGAAACCTTTCTTTTTTTACTGTAACTTGAAGAAACATCTTTAACTGCAAGGCTTAGTTGCTCTTGGCAGCTGACCATAAATTATCAGAACAAGGCAATCAATAAATATATATGTTAAAACTCAATGACTGAAGCCATCAAAACAGTCATTGGAATATTTATACTCTGTGAAAAGAGAGAATTATAGAAGCTGTCACTCTTCTTGATAGAAAAAGACACCATCCATGCTGTTTAACTTCAAATACAGCTAAAGAGAAATGGTACACCAAACAGCTCAACTCCACACAGTTTAAGCAGTGAGCCAAGGGTAAGGAAGACCCTTTAATTACCCTGTCCTGCTTTTCAGCCTAATCTCACATACACGTGTGCTCTTTTTATGAAGCATTTTCAATTATTCTTTGTCTCTGAATTTAAAAATTATTCTTGCCATTAATCCCACTCCTGAATTGTCGCATGACTCAATTAGGCCTTTTAAATGCTGCAGGCTTTAAATAGCTTCAGTGAAGCAGCACCACATGACACAGAACTCCAATCACATTTGGAGATTTCAAACAGAAAAGAGAGTAAAGGCTGAAGAGTCTGGCTGAGATGATGTCTCATCAAGGATAATATTTAAACATTGGAGTTTTTATTACTTAAAGTATTTGCCTGGACAATACTTTGGGAACACCATGAACTATCCCATGAAGAAATGTGCAGTAACCTTAGAGCCAAGCTTTATAAACATCAAACTACAAAGCAAGTTAGCCTTCTAAAAAAATTGAATATTTGCCTTCTGTGTGTGAAATGTCCCACAAATTAATGATTTACTGATTACTCAAGTTCATTATAATTTCCTGCCTAGTTTCATGACTTGTGTCCATCCTTTATGTGTCTGGTTTTGCCTCATGTCTTGAGAGTATTTGTTATTTTAGCAGACTGCTGACTACCACATAGCTTCTTCCCATTAAGGTACATTTAGGATGATCAAGTTGTCTCTTCACTGTCTTTTGCAATAAAGCTCTTAAACCTTCTGAACCACTCTTGTCACACTTGTCTAAACTTCCCTGAATCTTTCAACATCCTTTCTGAAATATGGATGCCACAGCTGGACAAATTTAGCAAGATTGCATCCCAGCATTCCTCAGAAAAAAATTCAAGGATCATATTTGCCTTTCTAGAAAGAAAATCACTTCCAACCCAAACCATTCTACGATTCTATGATATCTGATAAGACAGAATCCCCTTAACATCATCTGATAAGAAGAGCTATTACCCCCCAAGAAATGAGAAGAGAGGAAAGATTGAGTTTGATCCAGATAGCATATTAATAAATTTATTCTTTGAGATTTGTCCAGTATTTGGTTGCTGAGAATCTTTGCTAACCTTTCTCACAGGCTGAAGTTTACACTGTTTAATGATAGAGTGAGCATAATCTCCAAGAATACATTCTGTGCCCTAGCATTGACTTAATCACAGCATTCTGTAATTAAACAGACCTCATCTCAAACCATTTTTTTTGTGTGTGTTCTCAAATCTTCCTGTTTTGGAGTCTGTTTATCTGAAACAATTTTCAGAGTTATTCTAGAATATGCCCAGTCCAGAGATTAGCATCCTAAAACAAAAAGAAAATGTGTGGGACTCTGTGTTCTGATGAGAAAGAATGGGGAAAGGGATACTAAGGATTTACACATGTGAAATGTGCTGATTTATCTAAATTAATTTAGACAAAATTGATGCACTCATTTGTGTGGTTGCTTTTAAAGTGGTTAAAGAATGGTCAAAATTGATTTAGTTTAATTGGGTTAAGCTAAAACTGTTTTAGCCACTTTTAAACTGCTTCAATGTCCACACAAAGCAGTAGAACCTACTTAGCTAAATGGAATTAGAAACTGATTTTGTAAAGCAGGAACAATTCTTGTCACACAAAAGTGACAGATAAGTGACAGAGCTGAAAAGAGAGAGTGGTGAAGATGAGGTAATAATAAATGGGCATTACAGGATAAATGAATGAACCATGAAGAGGGGAAAAGAGTGAAGGGCAGAATACAAATGAAGAAAGAATAGATACCTCAATAAAATAAATAAGAAACCTCAGAACACAGTGGGGAAAGAAGAGTGGTTTGGCTTTTAGATTCCTACAGCATAAACAAAACCAGAAGCAGCAAAGGCAAAATAAGGATTTTGGAAATCACTTTTCTAAGAACAACCATTTATGGCTTGGTTTGGCAAAGCCGCAATTGATTTTTGCCTGAGCAGACACTGAGGCTCTAATTTGGCTCTAAGAGTGGAAATTTGTTCATTCTTGCCATGTACCATCTCAATGAACTATTGTAAGAAAACATGCTTATTATGATCTTCTGCTAAGATGCCAGGTGGTAGCACTTAAAACCTCTTGCTATGGGAGTAGAAAGGAGAGTTTTTTCATTATTCATGAGACCCATTTTTAAGGGATAACTAGTAACATGAATGTAGCTGTGAATCAAGAGACATCAAGTGTACTTACTCCCAGGGTTACAAAATGAAACAAGGTGAGCTAGTTATTTAAATTGCTCATGAGATGCAGGTATACTGTGGCAACAAAAGTGACAAGAATCCAAATTTATTATCCCCATGATTTATGTTTTGGTTATATATATGCATTTTGGTGACCATTGTAACTCCATGATATCTAACAGTACATAACAGTAAGGGCAGCTTTGAATTTTAAGCTTCACTTTAAAATCTCATCTGACAATTCAGAAATGTTGATCCTCCTAATTATTTGCTGCTCATGTCATTTTATATAATGGACATTTCCCTCTGGGGGAAGAAAAAATTATAAAATTATAAAAAGAAAAAAGACAGATCCACACCATAACACCATGAAAGACATTGGCAGTGGTAGTATGAAATTTTCATAATTAAATGTTAAAATAAGATAGATAAATCTGACTAGACTGAAGTGGGACAGAGCTTTTCAGAAGTCTTGAAAAGAAAATTTTCTCAAGAGGCATTGGTAGCCTCTCCCCTTCAAACACATCAAGCTAGATTGCCTAACAAATCTGAAAACAGTGTTTGGAAAATACAGACACAACACATTTGCTACTACTTCATTGTTCCTACAAAAGCTGTCCATCCTAAAAACTGAAAAATACCAGATATAATATTCTTTATTGCCTTGTCAAGAAACATAAGTAATTTTTCTTTAGATTTTAAAGACATTGTGAGAGTAGGAGAATTATGACTATGTTATTTAAAAATCAGGTTTTTATGTCAAAATTTATAACCATAAGGCACTTTTTAAAATCTCTTGGATTTAGGATAACTTAATTAAAGAAAGAACCAGATTAAACTAATAAGCTATTACCACAGACTAAATAGATGTAATGAAGAAAAGAAGTTAGTAATGCATCCCTAAGATATCTCTGACCTGCTCTAGTCTGCATACACAGAACTGCATTACATGAAGAAGGCTACTTTGATTCTGGGCTCATGTTCAGACAGCATCATGTATGTCTTTACTCATGTAATGGAAAATCTACAGCACAGATTACTTACAGGTGATCAAAAGAAAAAAAATAACATCACTATTTTATCTGTACTAAACAGCTTAATTTCAAAGCATGCAAAGAAAGTCAAGGCAGAAAAAGAATTTAATTCCATTCACGAGGAATGGACTTAAGAGCTCAAGATGAAAGTACTCTGGAGGCAGTGTTCCCTTCTAGACAAAATTTCCCTAAAGCTTAACAGATGTGATTTTGTTCTCAGTTCTGCTCATGACTTCCTGAATGGACTCTTAAAAAAAAAAATCACTATGAATAAAATAGAGATAAGGAAATCTGCTTCTTATCCAAATGCTCTGAGGTTTGGAATTTGCTGTAAAGTACTACTAAGGGCTGTCTAGAAATTACCAGGCAAGTGACACTCTCAAGTTCTCTCTCTGCCATGAGTATCACAGCACATATAATCTGACTCAGACATCAACACTTCCACGGATTCAGATCATCCAGCATGTTAATTTGCTGCCTATGCACTGGCTCTGAGAATGGTTCAAGTAATAGATTCTACAGTCAAACTTTGTTTTCTGCTAAAGCAGAGTTAAAATTGCAGTTCATGTATCTTTCTTCCTTTTCTCTGAAAGTAGCTTCCTTCTGAAGCTCCAAAATATAGCTTCATTTAGCAAAATAAAGCATTTTTGAACAAAAAAATATTAGTAAAAACAAGATCTGACACAGGATTTTTAAAATTCTGTCCACTTGGCTTGCAGATTTCTTTGAGAGCTAACATAGAGCCCACATAAATGATGCTTTTTTTCTAAATTAATGCCTCTTTTTTTGTTTCATTAAGAGGTAGCTCACAATAAACTCAAATATTAAAGAGATCATATGTCTAATGAAAATTTCTTTTTTTTCCCCATGCATTTTGTCTGGGTGATGGATTAAGTTACATTGAAATATTCAGCTTCAAACATTATCTCACACAATTAGCCCGACATAATTAGACAGTCAAGTGAGAGAGTATTAGTCGTCACTCACTCAGCTTTTTCATCTCATGACCTGTACAGATATCCATAAGTTAAAGGCCAAAATGGACGACAGTATTTTTATTTGACTAGCATTTATGAATTCATGTATCATTATATAAATATTACCTTTGATTGAGATCTCATTAAAGGTCTCTCTGTCTCATATCAAAATGTCAATAACACTCCTAAGAAGGGAAATGTCATTTAACTAAGGCTGTGCTTATTAACGTAATAACTTCAAAAATTATCACAGAAAATTACTTTTTTCTCACTAGATTCCCATTGTTTGGTTTCTTCACTCAGAAAATGCTGATCTTTCTTTAGAGATATTTTTCTTTTAAAGTAGAAAATAGTATTTGAACTGATGGTAATTTTCCTAAACTGAAGAACTATCAAAGAATCCTTCTCCTGTGTTTCTTCCTGGCTTAACACAACATTTTTTCTAGAATTTAACAGGGTACTTCTTCCTCTGAGTTTCATAATATACTAGAAAACTGAAAAAATAAAAATCTTTGATACTTGTACCATGAATTATAAAGGACAACATCATGAAATAACAAAATGAAAAGCCAGAGCAGAAGAGTAAGGAGAGTGTATATGAATTCCCAGCAGCTGGGAAGCTCTTCCAACATCACTGTAGGGACCAGAATGGCTGCATGAACAGCTTTCCCAATCCCACATGATGCTACAGATAACCCTCCAGGTCTAATCACCATGATACCACCAAAGCCTGCCATGGGAAGGGTGTCCTGTCTACACCACACAATTATTGAAGAATGCCTTTTAAACTATGGTGCAGTCTTTTACTTAGGAGTCACATCAGCCCATTTAGCCTTGGGCACACAACTGGTGTTTATATAAAGTGAAAGCATAAAGCCAAGAGTTTTGACCCTTTCTTTGCCATGCTGTAAGTATGGCATCAAGGTACTCTTGATATCTTAAGAGAAATAAAGACTACACTATGTTACCATTGTAACTCCAATTTAAATAAAGAAACTGTAAAATCACACACAGTGAATCGAGAGTTCCTTGGCTATGTGTCTATAAAGGCTCTTTAGTACAAATTGTTCCAGTAAGGACATGGAATAACTTATGTTCAGTAATTTGCCTCTAGTTCCACCTGGTTCAGATGGTAACATAATACTAAGTGTTTCTTGGCTAAATCCACCCACTTTCAGTTTAGTTCAATCATGTTCCTTTTGGGAAATTGCCATAAAAATGTAGAAAACATGCAGATCTGGAGATATAAAGAATATTTTTGTACCACTGGAATCTCAATTAAGTTATCCACTCTCTAGATATGTAAATAATGGTAGATAACTCCAGGTCTCTGGGATTTTTATAGATTACTCTTATATTTCTTCCTTGTACAAAGCACACCATAAAAATCATAATGTCCATAATTTAAATAGCTGCTACACCATTGTTATTTTTATACATCCTTGTGGCATGAACTCTTCTCAGACTCATACACATCCCTCAGAAGTAAAAAGTTCTTCCCAGAGCCTGTATGCTGGATTTTTAAAAGATTAATCTCTCTGCTTCCTGGGCTCAGGGTTGAGCACAGACCCATATTTGATATATGAGTGCATGGCAGATGCCAAAACACAAATTCCCTGTGCCTACTTAACATTCAGTTCACCATCAAATTTGTCTGAAATCTGCAGGGGTAACTACTTTAAACCTTGGAATTGTGTGTGTGTTGATTTCTCCTTTTTAACCTTGTGTCTGTGGCCAGAATATCTTTCTTAGTTTTTTTCTTTTTTTTTTTTTTTTTTAATTTACCTTTCCCCCTTACAGCATCAAGAACACAAAAGCTATAACTGCACAAAGCAGGCTAAAATAGCATCATAATATCAAGCACCCAAAGGATCAATAACTCAGATGAATTTTGTAGCTTTGACAGAATGCTGTTCTACTAAGCCAAGCCAATCAGAATTTCAATTGCTATCACAGTGGTCATTCTGAAAAAAAAAAAAAAAAGTAATTCTAAGCAATTAATTACTTTTACATGCATTAGGATCAAGTCTCACATAAAACCAGAATGACAATAACTGAAATCTGAGCTATTTTCCACAGAGCTTTACATGTCTACAGATGAGTGTACCTTAGCCAGGTTAAGGTATCAGAGTAAACACAGCCAACATTATGTTCTGTACAACTTGCACATCTCATTAATTCCTTTTCCAGACACAATTAACATCCATTGCTGGTTGAACACATCTTCAAAATCTCTGCCTTCTTTCATCTAGTCATTTTCTCAGCTCTTTAAGCATCTTAAAAACCAAAACCTAGCATGACTCTCATGGCCAGTCTTGAATCTTATTCACCATACTCTTGGATTCAAAATAAAGCACTGTTGGCATCTACCTTTCCTCAGGGCATTCTTGGGATTGCTAACAATCAAAATTACAAAATGAAGATGAAGACTAAAATTTCAATTTCACTTGAGTGGAGGTGCTTCTCTCTGTCTGCAAAACAACTTCACTTCTTATTTTTCTGATATCCCTGACATTTCTTTTAAGAACTGAGAACAGCAGCATTAACATGATAAACATACATCACAATTATATTCTGATAATACAAATGCAATACTATAACTAACTCTTAATCAGCACTAAGTATATGCCAGATTTCATATGGAGAAAATAACTTCCATATATAATGAATAATATTATGATAGGACTAATAGAGTTGTAAGTTAATTACACACTGTGTAGCTGATTTAGTTGCATTTAGCTATAGAGCTGTTCAGAGCTCACTGCAGATTAATTATGTCTTTAGACATATACTCTCATTTATAACTGTCACTCTTGACAGTAGCTATTGGCTAGACTGCTTTGTAGCCCCTTCCATATGAAAACAAATGCATCTCTCAACAAAACAACAGAAAAAAACCTGATCCCCCCCAACAAAATCCTTGAACACAAAAAATTCTCAACCTAAAAAGCACAAAATCTCTACTATCTAAAGTAAGCTAAAACAAAACAGCAGAGGACTGCATATTTCATTTTCCTGGACTTCTGTCCACAAAATACCTTTTACAGAGCCTGCTCTATAAAGTTATAATGCCTTTTTGTATTTTATTTAAGATAACTAGCTTTCTCAATCATGGAATTTAACACATCTTCTCACTTTCAAAAATTGTTCATTTTCCAAATCTGAGAAAGACTCACCAATGAGTCTTAAAGCTTTTACTGATGATAGGAAACAAGTCACTTTCTAGCCTTTGATTTCACAACATAAGAATAATTTTACATGACAGGCGTGGGTAATGAGTGATATCAAGTGCATGAGCTACTCATAAATCTGTAAGTCTGTCTTTGTTCAAGGTATTCAGCATTGTTCTAACATCAGAAAACATCAAATGAAGGAGACTCAAATGCCTAAAAGGCCATAAGAAAAAAAAAAATCTATGTGGGAAAATAGAAGGGAAAAAGGAAGGTCAAAGTTAGACACACTGTACTCCTACAACTTTTTCAGGTTTACTGTGAAAGTGTTGGTGCAGCAAAGAAATTTTAAAACTAATCACTTAATCATCCCCACTTTCTGTGATTCTGTTTGAAGAGATAACTAGAGCATCTCTGCTAGATATTGATGGATATTGAGCTATTGGAGAGGGTCCAGAGAAGGGCCACAAAGATGATCAAAGGGTTGGAGCAACTGCCCTATGAGGACAGGCTGAAGGAGTTGGGGTTGTTCAGCCTAGAGAAGAGAAGGCTCAGAGGGGACCTCATAGTGACTTCTCAGTACCTGAGGGGGTCCTACAGAAAGGCAGGGGAAGGAATTTTTAACATAATATCGGATGGGAGGACTAGAAACAATGGATATAAATTAGAGGGGGATAGATTTAGACTAGACATAAGAAAGAAATTCTTTACAGTGAGGGTGGTGAAATACTGGAACAGGTTGCCCAGGGAGGTTGTGGATGCCCCATCTCTGGAGGTGTTGAAGACTAGGCTGGACAGGGCACTGGGCAGCCTGGTCTAGTGGGAGGTGTCCCTGCCTATGGCAGGGGGGTTGGAGCTCGATGATCTTTAAGGTCCCTTCCAACCCAGGCTATTCTATGATTCTATGATTCTAGATACCTTTGGAAGGAAAACACCTGTAGTATGATCAATGTGCTCCTCCCATAATATGGGCACACACAGGCCAAACTAATGTCCAGTCTTTTAGGTCACTTTAGGACAAGCACATGCCATGAGAGTTCATTGCAGGGGAACAGACTACATCCAGTTTGAATTAAGACTCCCAAAATGCTTGCTTTGTAGACAGAAGGGGCTCAGCAATGATTGCTACACTCCTACCGAGACAAATTACTTGCTAATCTAAATATAGCCCACAGGACTGTACTTTCACTGAACCTAACAAAAACCTACAGTAAATTCACTACAGTCCTGTGTTTTCACTGTGCTATAGAGGAAATCACACACAAAATCTCAATCTATGTTTATGATATATATACAGATTTTCAGGAATTTCCAGCAGACTGGCCTAAATTAAAAAATGGGGAAATAAAAGATGATAGGGACCACGTCCCCATGAAGAGGAACAACACTACTTAGGCTCAGGTATTAATAACTAGAAATTCTGATATCAAAGTTTCTATAGATACTAATGAAATATACCTGAAAAAAGCAAAAATACTACTTCTCTACAAGATTTTTCTCCAAGTTTTTTAAGTTTTACAAACAAATAAATTAAGGAGAAGAAAGGGAAGTAGAGACTGATGACTTCCAGTTTAGTGATGGGGAAGCAGATTCATAACAACTTCAAATTTATGATTATGAGAATTAAGCAGTCATATTTTTCCCCACTGGCAGAATAAGAGGCTCTCAGTGACTGGTTAAGGCTGAAAGATATTAAATCATGATCATGCAAATATCTATTTGATAAGGCATTTGGATAGTAACATATTAGGTGTCATAAAAGTACACTTGTCTTTGTTGTAGACCTTTACTACTTTCAGATAATTATTTTGCTGAGAACTCATCCTGATTGTACTTTCTAGTACTAAAGAAATTTTCTCCTGTACCAAATAATTGATTTTTGCCTTTTTTTTTTTTTAAACCAAGCATGTAACACCAGCCAGTTTCTCACAGAACTTACAGAACATTTTCAGGCACATTCAGATATCTTTATTGCCTAAAACACACTTGCAAAAAAATATTGTTGTTGTAGATCATCCAAGTGATAATTTCACCATATTGCTATGAAATCAATTATCACATGTTGTAAAAACTAAATGAAAGACTGAGGTGTTCTACTTGCACAAGTTCTTTTTTGGCATTAAAATCCTGTATCTACTGATGTTAGAAAAGAAGTCATTCATAGTAGTAGAAGTTTCTGAATTGCCTTGTACAAGTTAATCAAATGGACAAAAACAACAGATGGAACAGGAATCTGGATATTACAGTTCTCTTCCAGGTTACTGTCTTAATTACTGTCCTAGAGCATTCCGCTTCTTCTTCCAATATGTTCCTCTCTATGTGTTTGCACATGGATTCAAAGTTTCAGCTGAAGGGATAAGAGAAGATTCTTATCTAAATCTTGGCTAGTAAGCAGACAGATCAGATGTTTTCCACATCTCATGCAAATGAAACTATAGCTTTGAGCTTATTAATTTTGAGCTTCCCAAGGAACTTGATTCTGTTGACAATGACTGTATGCAGAAGAGGATGGATAGCAATGATCCCAGGTGGGGTCACACCTAGAGCATATACTCAGCTCATCATCCTAGGCAAGGGAGAAACAATTCTAGCTTCCACAAAGAATCTAAAAGCCTCTGAGGGACTCCACATCCCTTGGGAAACCTTCTGACCTGACCATTAAGCTATCCACCTAAATGGGAACAGAGAGAATATGCATAATCTTTACAGATATATAACAGCTATATAACTTGGTCAAAAATAAGAGTTATTTTAAAATTTGAATACAATTTGGGCCAAGAGAAACAAAATTGAGTTGGAAATTATTAGAGTTACCGAGTAAGTCATCATACAGAACATTTCTAGTTAAACACAGGGAGGTACAATGGCTGATACTACAACCTTTAAAGCTGCCATCTTTAAATACCAGTCATTACTACAGCATTTGGTTTACCCTGAAGTGGTTTTTTTTACCTTACAATGGCACTAATGAGAACTGTATTCATTTTAAAGTGCTATCCCTACTGTTCTAACAAAGGGAAGGTTGCACTGTAACACACCATGACTAGAATAAACTTCCTTAAAAATCTCAGTAATATTTCTTTCTGTAAAAACTTGTACTAAAAGTTAATGCAGACATCTGCAAGTTCATTTATTATGCTCCAACACTAACTACAGAGCTGCAAGGGGCTTTGTAGCATACACACTGTAATACTCAGTGCAGTTACAAAACTTTAAATAATAATTAAGCAGCATTGTTAATAACTTTTATTGACAAATGCAAGTGGAAGTGAGTTACAAAAAAGAATTTTAAAACAGAATGAGTGTATTGTCTGCCCTTTATAACAATATCAGTGAATCAACCTTGCCTAGTTCATGTTATATCTGAGCTTTTAATCAAATAATTCAAACCCTAAACCTCCACTGTGATTTTGCCTACACAATTCTGCATCTGTCCTGCAGAACTGGTAGTTCCTAGAACTCTCATGGTTCTTCCACCCCTCCTGAGAATCAGAAGAAACCCCAGGTGGAGAGGAACACTGAGCAATACCTCCAGAATGTCCACCTTGAAGAGAAAGCTTATCAAGTAGCAGAGGGCTGTTGCTCTCCCATTTTCCCTATCTCCAAGTAAAAAAATGGCTTGTTCCCCCTTGTGTGTGCTCTTTTGAACCAAGCACTTAGCAAAAGCTGAGTTTTCTAGGTTTTAATCACAACTGAACTCTTAATGAGGCATTCTTTGAGAGAGCTTTTATCAAAATATCCATTTTGATAAATGGATGACAGTCACTGCATTTTAATTGATTGCTATCTAACTAGTTAGATTGCTATCTAACTAGAATTGTTTGACAACTAATCTAATTTTCCCTAAACTTAAAAGGTTTCTTTCTAGCACCACACAAAATTTCTGTGATGTGGTTTGATGAAAGTACAGAATTAAATGCTTCTTGAGGTAACAAAGACTGTTTTGAAGTCAACTTTTTGTGTTTCTTGGTGTCATGTGAGAGTTTGCCTCACTGTTTGTTCATCTTCCCAGTCCCACTGTTCAGGTCTCACTTAGCAAACAAGTATTTTTGAAACAAATGTGACTTAAGTTCTTCAATACATTTTTTTCTTGGATATTTAGCTTGTTTCAATGACTCCAGTATTACTGGGAAGCAGATGGAATTTCTCTCCTGGTATCTTGCCATCCTGACAGAATGATGGATGGGAGCACTTGAAAAATCTTTATCTTATTCTACATTGCTCATAGATGTTTTCTAGCTCCTGCTTTGAAACTGACACACATCTTGGCTGACACTTTGTATCCCTCTTCCGAGCTTTATGCTTTCATCAAGTTGAACATTACACTTTACTTTACACATCACTTTGCACAAACATTTTTCCTGCTTTTAAAGAACTACTATGGATGCTAATAAGTCAGTTACACAATTTTACAATTTAAAATACAATTTCTGATTTTCTTCATTTGCTATTCACATCAGCAAAACTCAGACGTATTTTGTGTGCTTCTACTTATGACAAACTTGGCAGAACTTACTACTGAGAAGATGAGATTTGGTAATTTTAGAAGCTTTTCTTATTACAGTTTTCTCATGCTCACATTTTCATTATGTGAAGAATCTGACACTTAGCATTACTAATTTCCTGAATTTTAAATTCTTAAATGAAGACTGAGTTTTTGTTAGTTTACATATAGACAGCCAGACACAGATAAACCTGGTATTTCCCTGCAGTATCCTACAAGTAATTTACATTTTCCTTAAATGTATTATGATCTTGCTACAGTATATTTTCAATGCATTTTATTTTTCTTCAATGTAATTCTATTTTCTTCACTTGAAAAATGCAAAAGTATTCTTTGAAGCCTAGCACATTCACAGATGTCCCAGTAGCTACTTGGCATCAGTTTCCTGTTTCTGTGGTGTTTATTTACACGTGGTGGTACTCTACATTTTTGAAACCATTTAAATGGCACTGTATTAATATATGAGTGTAAAATCTCATTCCTCCTCCCTCACACTTCTTGTTTGATCCCTTAGTATAACAAATTATTTAATAGCTTGTATCAGAGTAACTCAGTATGTACTCCTGTGCTGGGCATTTTCTCTTATCATGGTATTTTTCTCCCTGTAACCAAAGATTTTCCTTTGCACTTTCCCTCCTATTTATGAACCTCATTTAGGACTAATTTTGGTGCATATACATTGCACTTATTTCTGTTATATCTAGTTGTTCTTTGCACTTGCTTTGAAGAAAAGCTAAAATACAAACTACACAATCAGAAAAAGCTCATACATTAAATCTGGGGAAACTCAATAGCTGTTTTTCAGCATTTAGGACTACACAGGACAGGAAACCAAGGAATATTTTAAAGGACTGCCTGCATTTTGATGACAGGCACTAAATCAAAATGACAGAACGGCAATTAATATGTAAAAGAAACAAATATGTAAAAATCTCATCAACCTCCATAATATGGGGCTTGTTAATAAAGGACAGTGATCAAATCAACTAAGCAACAATCAAACTGCACCCTTATGAAATACTGGATTGCAGAATTAGGTAACTGGTAAAAGTGGATTTTGATTTCTATTAAAAAATTAATATAGAAATTCATGTACTGTATGTGGAACAAGTTGATTTCAGAATAGCCAGCACTAGATATTGGAGGGCACATTTCCAATTTAATTAGACTTAGCTAGAGTCCAAGTTAAAGAAAAAATCTTACTAACGAACTATTCAGTCTGTGAAATTTTTACCTCATTGCTGTACCCCCCTTATGCTTGCATTTGAAAGCACATTCAACGTGTGGATAGCAGATAGAGTGGGAAATCACAGAATAGCAAAACCAGAGAAGCAGTTCCTAGGACATGAAAAGCTTCTTAAAACTATTTTCTTTATAATTCATTCTAAATGTGAATATCCCCATAAGACAGAAACAACAGGATACTTGTATGTGTGTGATGTTGTTTTTTTATTTTATCAGTTAAAACTATATAAATAAGTTGTACCATTATACTTTCAAATGTTTTTGCTTATGTAATTGCTAACAGAAAAGGTAACTTAGATTTCTTAAGGGATTCGTTTTTATTTATATTTCTATAGGAGCTTCATGACAATAATATAAATTCAGT
Source organism: Turnix velox (assembly GCA_013400935.1). Taxonomy (NCBI): domain Eukaryota; kingdom Metazoa; phylum Chordata; class Aves; order Charadriiformes; family Turnicidae; genus Turnix; species Turnix velox. Next base: position 93,338 of record VZTY01033862.1, read on the forward strand.
GGTATGGCTGCTCATAAAACATTAAGAGCAACAAAAATATCTTTATAGATGGGAAGGCACAGGTCCTGAAAAATAATTCTGGTTTCATTGTGTGTAAGTAAATTTATGTAAATTGCTGTCAGTCATCTATATATTCATTTCACTAGCAAAATAACATTATAAATGATCTGTAGCCAACAATTCTTCACTTGAAGACATGCAGTGCAAGTATTCATTCAAAACAGAAAATCACTTAAAGATAAGCATAAGTCTTACCACACCAATAGAAAAGTAGTTATTAATGATGTTGTAAGGCACTGGGTCTCCTTTCTCATCTTTATCATTGGGTATTACTTCGAATTTCCACCTGTCAAGCAAAATCTCTGAGCTGTTCTCAATGTCTTTCAAGATCTTCATCAAATTCTCACCTTCATAACCTAGAAAAACATCAAAATAGTTATTTCATCAAGCATAATAAAGTTCAAATCTATTTTCTTTCTGTTTCTATAGCATGGAAACTACCAAGAATTTGTTAAATACTATCTGGAAACAAGACAGATACTTGGAAAAGAAACTTCCTATACAATGAGATAGAAGAAGGAAGAAATATCTACAAAGGCTGAGAATTTCCATATAAAGAGATAAGCTCCATAAAGGCAACACCTTGAATGAAATGAACTACTGTAACCTGGAACACAACTGGCAACAACCCCATAAAGTCACAAGTTTTCACCAGAGACTGAGTCTTGCCTTAGACTTTCTTCTTTGTATCTCCTTCAAGCTATGGTGGTGCATGGAAATGTTGAATGGAGGAGCTGGAGTAAGGCTCCATACATCCAGGAATGGATGCAAAGGGTGTTAGAGGTTTGACTTTACACCTATTCTCCTTTCAGCATGTTTTGGCCCTCTCATTTCCTGAAAAATAGCACCACAGCATTTGTTGTCTGGAGTTCTCTGTAGAAGAGAAGGGAAGTGGATCAAAGGAACTAGGCTGAGGCTGAGACACATTTTTCATTTACTATTTATGAAAATTAAGAAAAAGATGAAACCACTCCAAAGCCATTATTAGGTGTTTTCAGTAACCCTTTCAGAACAGCCCCAATTAAAATCCATTTAAGAATAGTCCTTTTATAAGATATTAATCAAAGAAATAATTGCAACACATTGTATAAAAGCTATCCAAGTAGCTATGAGCTACTTTCATTGCACCTCAGAGTCTTTTGGTGTCAGCAGAAGCTACAAACTGGCATGAAGTGCTATTACAACCTTTAATACCTACAAAACTGTTCACACAGCATTTACATACAGATAATTACAAAAGAGAGAAGGTGATAACAATTCTTTAGTTACATCATAAAAAAGAAATTCAAGTATTAAGGGTAGATTTTGATGCAAAATCAGGGGGTTTTTTTGTTTTTAATTACATCATACATTATATTTTAATTTGTTTACCTCCTCCCCATCTCAGACACCTTGCTAAATCATTGCCAGTCCCAAGAGGCAGGATAGCAACAGGAGGATGCTTAACCAAGTTTGCTTTCTCTGTGAATAAAGAAGGAAAAGTCATAACTAAGGGGAACAGTATCAGATTGGATGGAACTAATACAATAAGAGTGTTAGGTTTCAATTCAGTAAAAGACAGTGAAATACATTTTGTATATGAGATTCTGCTGCCTGCTCAGCACTAAATGTCACACCAAGACACTCCACTATGCAGCCCCTTCCCCAGTCAGTATTCAACCCTTAATCCTCATTTGCTTGATTGCTGCCAGAGGACTAGTGCAGCCCATAGATGTGTTAAGCATTCACAAACCAAAAGACTCAAGATTTTCCCAAGAATAAGCATGTTCTCAGATAACAATTCAAATTTCTCAGTGATGTTCTCAGATAACAATTCACAATAGTAACAGTTAAGGGCATGATTAACGAGATAAATCTTGTACTTTTTCATCCAGGTGATCAAATCTGTCTTTAACTGCTCATTCAGTTGGATTCATGCTACATTATTACTCTGTGGAACCAACAGCAGGGTTTTGCCCATCAGGAATTAAATCTATTACTCCAAATGAGCACTGATCTATCTGAACAAATCTCTAAGTCAATATTTTGTATTTAATAAGTAATGTTTTGAAATGTATGAACTTACAGTTTCCTTTGATTCTTTACCAGTAATTTTCTATTATTTCAAGCCAAAGGGTCACTATTAAAAAAAAACCAATGGGAAAACCAATCTCAAGGAATACAGCTTATCTGAAAGGGGGACAGGTATTACAAATTGTAATTTGTCTTATTCTCATGAGTAGCATGGCTAGTTTAAAAGTTATACTTGAATAGCTAAACAATCAGTTGTTTTATTCATTTCATTACATACAATTCTCAGGAATTCTCAACAGGAATTCATATAACCAATTGATGTGGCAAAGACAACTTTTTTATTTCCTGTATCTATGAAACAAATGGATCCTGGGTCCCTCAAATGATTTCTTTGGTACCATAAAAACTGCTGCAGAAGCCAGTATTCTACTAAGACAAAATGCAGTCTTTTTCAAATGCCACCAAAAGAGAAAGGAACTTCATGATATTTTAGACCACATGACAGAAGCTGCCATGATTCAGTCCATCAAAGTTTAGGCAACAGGCAATAAACCTGATATTTTTTTGTAAATGAATTCTCAGCTTTGAAAGTTGAGATTTACAATCAATAAAGTGCCATTGCAAACAGATTTTGTTTTCAAAAGAAGATCAGAAATATGCCTTTGCTATCATACATTCCTCCATTAAATTATTTTTACTTGTCTCTGAACTTCAAAAGGTTTTCTAGTCCTGACCTCCCAAAAAGCACCTTAAATTTCAGTTAAGTCATTTGACCCTTCCTTATTTCCATCATCATACATTCCTTTCCCTTATCTTTAAGGCTGTAACATTTTAACTTCTGGCCCATCTAATGATTAAGACTGTATGGTTTATTGAAGGAAACTGATTGAAAGAATCAAAATTGAAATAAATGTCTGCTATCTCATTATTTGCATTAAGGAATAATGTAGCACAAACAAACACTTGGCAACTCAAAAATGAAGTGAGGCATAGTAAATAATCTTAAAAGAAAGAATTTAGATTTTATTGCATTTGGAGAATAGTCTTTGAACTGAAATTCAAATAGATTGATTCAAATTTCTTGTTTTCTGGAAACTGACAACAAACAATGCCTAGGTTTTTAGAATATACTTTTCAATTTGAGTATCCTTAAAAGCAATCATGTCAAACTAGTAAACTTGTTTTGAAATAGCTCTATCCATATGTTGGTATATAGGAAAGTGCAGTAAAATCAAAAACACGTGTCAAGCAAAGTATGTAAAAACTTTTGATTACCTATGCAATCCAAAATCCAACCTACTGTTCCATCTCCTCCACATGCTAGTACTCTGAACTCAGTAACATCTCGAAAAAAGTTCAACCTAAAAAGAGTAAAGGAAGATATCTATTTAATGATCATACATACATTGTTCACTATGCAAACATTTTATGGCTTAAGACATTTCATTTCATAGGAAATCACTTGAAAAAATAATCACCTCTTCTCATGTACTCATTTTTTGGATAAATACAATCCAGAATTTTATTATCAGAAGAAGATAATATGAAATTGTTAATGTAAGGTACACTAATACTAAAAATAATATTAGAATTATTATAGACAGGCAGAACATAGACCTAAACACCTCAGTCTCATTTCCATAAGCAAGCATCCTCACCATTTGGCTACCAACATTCTTTTTGTTTTGACTGTAGTCTTTGACTGTATAACTTTCTAAGAAAGCAAAGCATGTTACAAAATCATAAACTAACAAAAAAAATCTCAATAAGCTTCATTCATATTTCCCCTGAGGCATTTCCTAGTCATACACAGTGAATATGCCAGACAACTTCATAATATACAGTTCACATGACTTTCTTTTTATAAACTGAAATATAAAAACAGTATGTATGTAATAGATAACTTACCTAAACATATACTATATTTTACATGGTATATCTGTATATGTAAACATAGGGTATATAAATATTCCATAGCAAATATAAATGTTTATAAATTCAAATTGATTTATAAAATTAAATATAGTTATATAATTACATATGTAAATAAATCTCATTCATTGAATTTGAATGTGTGGCCTCCATCAAGAGTTGGTGAGGGAACACCATTTTCTGTTTATAGGGCTTCATTCAAATTTCAGTAAGAGCTAAAAATCAGAAGGAAAGAAATTAACTGATATCTGAGTAGAACTGAAGAGAAAGTGTAAGTACTGTCTATCAAGATAGCTTTAGTCAATTACTGTTTTAATAGCACCTGTTACCTCTTATCTCTAGAATATTTTGGTATGTTTTGGATAAAAAATAATGCTGGAGAACAACTTAGGAAAAGTGGCTAGAAGTGGAAACAGAAAAAATGAAAGTCATCAGAAAGGCTCTGTGTACTGCCAGGTACACAGGTAAAAGATCAGAACAGAAAACTTATTTTCTTGAACTCATTTATAAAATTTTAAGAGAGTTTAAGGTATATATAATAATAACATAAAATATAAAGCAGTACTTACAATGGGGTTCTCCCCCAAAAGTTTTGTCTTTACTATAAAAAAAATTATGTTGAAAGAAAATTCAGATGATTACTCTCTACATAGTATAATATGGATAAAAATCTTGTTACAAGCATGACATTAAGTACAAAGGACAAATGTCCATTATAACATTAACCTTTACAGGAATTATGTCAATAACCTTTATGGAAATTTAAACAGAATGAGAAACAAGTAAATCATATACTTCAAAACATGTATTTTACTTTTATCAAAGTAATTTGTACTATAAATGAAACAATAATTTAATATTTTTATAATTTTTTCATCCTCCTTTTCATTTGTGGGTATATAAGAATACTTTTTCTGCTGCTTTTATTTCCATAGACATTCTATAAAAAAGCTTTTCTACTTCACTAAGATAATTCAGCAGAACAAGAATGGTAGATAAGATTATGATGGCACAGAGTGTAACCCAAGCTCCACCTACTCTTTAATTGCTGGTAAATAGGGAGTAAGAAAGATCAGCTGAACTTCTAAAAACACCTACCATGAAACAAACCAAACAACTCATACTTTTGGGAATAAAAGTCAAAAATCTATAAATACCCATGTGAAAAAAACAAAAATATATTGCCTTAAAACAGCAGGATGCTTTTGCTAGCTGAATTCTTAAGATGACTCTGGAATACAAACCATTTTTCTGAGAAAGGTCAATACAATCACCCCCTAAATGTAGATTACAAAATATTACTGTATTTAATAGCATTTCTATCATCAAAATTGACAAGATCATTGAATTCCTGACTGATGCTCAAGTTCTTATTATCAAATTCTCATCCCCTTTTTTTTTTTTCCATAATATCTCTCTACTCTTCACATTCTACAAATTTCATAAACATACACATAGTTCTTCATCCACTGTCAATAGCAAATGGGTTTAGTCATAAGACTGAGCTGGAAAACTTATAAATAGGTAAGTTAATCTCAATAGCTCCCTTGTAAATTGATCTTTCTTCCCTCATCCAGTTTCCTATTTGCTGAAAGAGAAACCTCTTTACTTGGAAGGTGATGGAGCACTGGAAAAGGCTGCCATGAGAGATTGTGGAGTCTCCTTCTCAGAGGTATTCAAAATTTGTTTGGATGGGATCCTGTGCATCCTGCTCTAGATTATGGCAGATGGTCTGTTATCTAAAGGAAACTTCTAAATCTGACTATTCTCTTATTCCCTGAATTGTTATTGGAAATCCTGTCCTGCTCACAGTAAAACTATTCTAAAATATAAGTAGCAATGGTTTAGGTATATGCACATGACTTTCTCATCCCTCAAAACAGAGCACTTTGCAAAGATCTTGGATGCTCAGCCACATAAGGCAGCAGAACCTTGTGAAATCATTCAGCCAATCTCTTCACACATAGTGGAAGCAGAAATTGAAACTATCAATAATAATCCCCTGATAGTGGCATCTCATAATAAGTATCAAATTAATGCAAGGTAAATTGGATATAAAAACACTAAACTAACATGGTAGGTTTCTCTGGGGCAGAAAAGTGCAAAAAAAAGGGAACAGAATTTAGTACCTGGCTACAGGAGAGAAATCAATTCTTAAATACTGTAAATGGCATTAGAGTTATTTCTAAAGGTATTCAGACAATAATATTGAATTAATAAATGTGAAAAATCATTAAGTTCAATACGTATTTACTTTCCATAAAGTGCAGCATAAATCAAATAGTAATATTGTCAAAATTTTCTTGAATGGCATCTGTAACTTAACAGTTTGGCAAGTACAAGTGAACTAGTGTGATACTTACACATTGGAATAGAACATACATTGTGTATGAATGGGGCTGAATGAAAAATAAACATCCATCAGCTCAAAGCAAACTGCAGTCTGCCAAACCCTCATCAACAGATTTATGGTGATGAAGAACTGATTTAATAGATATCTCACACTTTCAATAACTTAGAAACTTTGCCCGTTTGTGAATTCACAGTGCTAGGTTTAATCTAAATTTAATGGCTGTTTACTTGAATATATAAATGAAAACTGAACAGTTTTTCCTCTTCTAGACTGCCAAGATGAGCTAGACACATAACTGGACAACATAACACACTTGAATCTCATTACATTTCTCAGTCACAATTTTCTGTACACTGTATTCGTGGGACAGTAATTCATGTAAATCATTAATAAAAGTAGTTTAAATAAATTCAGATTATCACTACATGTGGCAATGCATTTATCTCATGGAATGGTACTTTAAGGTCTAAAAGTTAACTCATAGATGGACATATTGCAGATGGAAATACCATTTTCATTTCATACTTTGTAAAGATAAAGGTGGCTGCTAAAAATCATGACAGTATTTTTAGCAAAATAAGATCCCAGCCCTTTGATATATGATAATGTGAGATATTTTATATATCCATATCCTGAGTCATCAAGGCTGCATCAAAAGAAACATGACTAGTTGGTCAAGGGAGGTGATACTCCCCTCCTGCTCATCTCTTTGCTTTGGGGTGGCCAAGAAAAAAGAACCAGGTCAGGAATCTGAAGAAAGAGCAAATGAATAAACAGGCTAAAGGGTGTGACAGATGCTTTCAAAACAGATGCTAGGCAGAGGCTACCCAGCAATTAAAAGGGTTGAGAGAGAGGTAAATGAATCTGGCTCACAGTTTACACAGTCTAAAGACTAACTTTCACACAATAATTGTGTTATCATTACAGCAAACAGCAGTGACTTCATAACAGGTTAACTTATTGAATAAGTTCTACTAGTTTTTAGTGCACATCTGTTTCTTTAATCACTAGAGTACAACCAACCCAGCATGGTCCACTTTGCCATTCTCTGGCAACAATGTTATTCTTCCAAAGAAACACAGGAAAGGTTTAAAGCTTTGTTCAGGAGAAAATAACTATGTAGCTATTATCTTCAAAAAATACTCTTGGTGTATTTGTCTTTCCAGAATACTCTGTGTATTCCAAATGTCCAACAGCAAAGAAATGCTCCAGCAATCAGTTCAAATAATCAGGGAAAAAAACAGTGTAATTTTCAAAATAGGGCTATTGCTTTGTGAAGTTACAAAGGCCCAGGTGTTGTAGATTCCCAACTAAATTACTAAGTTGTAGGGATTCAGTTTGGCTGCCTTGGACCTTTTTTACCTGGGCAGAATTTAAGATTATAAAAGCCTGTTGTAGTAAACTTGCTGATAGAACTTCAAACTATATGCTCTTCAAATTAAATGCTTAAGGGAGTTACAAAGAAACTTTTGTGGATATAATTTCTATTATAGAGTATAAAGATAACATAAATTAGACAGTTTAAATAATAGACTTAAGGGAATAGAAGCCTTTCCAGAGGGACAAAGCCTTTGTGAAACAGTGACCTCTCCACACAGTCATGTGGGTCTCTGCCTGGACTGCTATTCATCCAGCTATTATTTACCTCTCTATGAGGTGAACAATAACTGAATTTCAGATTCTTCAAGATCATTAAATCCACAAAAACAGTTGTTGTCAGAAGTAGAAGACTCCTATAGAGATATAACAACCAAACAGGGAAACTCTTTTCAAGGCTAAAAACACAGGTGCTAGACACAAATTACACAATGTAGCAGCCTGGCAATTTTCATGTCACTTTGTTAACTGTGGCAGCCTGGAGCTGTGCGGTACCTTTTACTCTTGTCCTCAGCTGCAGAGCTTGTACAGGCTTTCTCCAGCTCACTCCTGTTTCTCTGCTGCCAAATAAAGATCGTCTAAACTATTAATTGTTATACCAGTGTTTAAGGTGTACTGTTGCCCCTTCAGCTGAGAACTTCTTGATTTTCAAGCCTCGCAGCATCAGTTTCCATTGTTGGAAAGAATGTCAGAGAGTCAAATATGTTGCAATTTATTCGCTTCATGTATATATTTCTATATAGATTCTGGACATGAGTCTTGACATAAACAGCTCCAAGAACCTTAGCTTAGGCATGCTAAGAAGCTACAAGAAATGTCTTCATTGCTGTGGCCAGAGTTCTCCCATTTACCATCCCATTATTATGAAAGTAGGTGACACATCCATTTGAGTAATTGCATGTTCAGAGAGCAAAACCAAAATTTATTGCCTTCACATTCAAAATATTTCTTTAATCTGCCACACAATCAGCATATTTACTAGAAAATGGACAATAACAAAATATTATGAAGGTGGGAGTTTCTTTGGTATGTATTCTTTGGGTTTGTTTTCTGGTTCCGTTTTTAAGGGAGATGTTTGAAAGGGAAAATGGAAAGTATTCACTACAGATTCCAAAGAAATTCAAATTTTGGTTTCTACTAATGGCCATTCTTCCTCTGAACAAAGATTATTTTAACTCTGCTCCAATTCAGGTTTGCTAAGGAGCCCTTTATGTCAATACAGTTCTGTGAAAGAAGATGATTATCACACTGAATGGGAAGAATAGAGAATGTAACGACTGAGCTGCTGTTGTTTTCACCAAAATAAAGCTCAAATTCCCCCTAAAACTTAGGGGTTTACTGGTCTCCTAGTTCTGATGACGTTCTCTCTGTTATTCAAACAGGAGATACCTGGGCTTTTGACAGAAATGAACTGGAAATATGAATCAATACTGAGCACAAATGTGTGCAACTCAAGTGGAAAAACTTGTGAATAATATCTTACTGGGTGATGATGATGGAAAAAAACCCATCATAAATAAAAACCACTAACTTGTATGTTAAAGCAGAGAATCTGGCTCTACCAAAAACACATCGGTGATACTCATGTCAACTCATTCAAAAGAAAGCAAATCTTAAAATTAACTCATTGGAAATACATTACAATAATTATAAAAGCTTTAAAATAAACATACATAATAATAATAAAATAAACATACATACATAATAATTATCCATTTCCACTCAACAACAGCAACTGGCACAAAGAATATAGTTTTGTTTTTCTCTGTGTTGCACAACCCTTCACTCTGTTCCATTGCAATCTAAATGACACATAGGACAGTATTATGTACCTGTCACATTTGGATTGACAAGTCACTCTAATTGGCTTTATAGAGACAGATGAGTGAGATGAGTGAGGGGAGGGATGGGCAGGTTTTATCTGGCAATCCAGCCCTCACAGAAATGGGAAACAGGTTAAGTGAAATACAGTTTGTTCAACTGCTTGCTTAAAGGAAAAATTATATGTAGCCTACAAAGTATTGCCAGGGGCAAGAAGTGATGGCAGGAGGTAAACTGGAAATTCAGGATTATACATTTCTGTGAAATGAATGAAAAAATATACCAAAACAGGCTTAATAAAATGCAGTGTCTGTTGTAAAAATTCATTAGAAATTTCTTCAAAATTGATCTGAATTCCTAAAACGAATCCTGGATTCCTAAAAGGAAGTGAAATTGAAAAAAAACACTGTCTTGGTTCAAAAGATGAAAGTTTAGATCACTTCAGTGTGAGTTTCAGTTTGAACTTAACACTGCCCTCTTGTGTTTCTGCCTTAAAATACATTTTCCTTTACATCACGAACTACATAAAAACCATGTAAGAGATAAAATTGCCATCAATAAACTGGAGGAATTTGTTTTGAGGGGGGTTTTGACTGTATTTTTTTTTTGTTTTTCTAAAAGGAACAATGAAATAAGATCAGCAAAAATATTTCAGGTGTTTTAAAAGTCTTTCTGGCTCTCCTATAGCATTTTTATCATACCATACATTATACAGCTTGGTTGCTACTTTTGTTACAGATAAAATTTCTTATAAAACCCTGAAGTAAGTTTCTGTAGTTTTCATAGTTTTTTATTTATTCAGACTAATTTTCCATATGTGTCAAGACTAGCCTACAAAACATAACAAATACAATTTGTTTAATAAATTAACATCTGCATTCAGGTACAGAATAAAACTAACATGCATGAAATAAATAATGTACATAATTATTTAAATTTTAACAGGATTTGCACCTTTCTGTAGTTTGTACATTAGCTACATGATAGTGTGGGTTATCCTGAGAATCATAACTTTAAAAATGACAGGGCCCAAATCAATTTTGATTGAAAAACTGTCAGAAACTGTCAGAGCATCCTATTTCCACTAGAGTATCTGTGATAACTGAAATAGAACTTTGCAAAGTGCAGACCACATACACTTCCACCTTCATCTTATTTTACTCCAACTTAAAACACAAAAAGGCTAAGAAAATTCTCAAAATTAAAAAAAAAAAAATTCCAAATAAATTTAGGTGTGCTTCATAGATACACAAATTTATGACTCATATACACATAAACAAATTATATCTGTAAATTTCTGCTGCCATTTAGAGAACTCAGTGTTGATACATTCAAAACATGCTATATGTACCTCAGTTTGTTCATTTGATTATGTAGCATTTTATTAAATGAGTTCCTGGTAATAATATTAACTGTAGACTTACCCTGGCATTGGTCCATTTCCAGAAAGACTATAAACTTGACGAGGATTTAAAAGGTACTGAAATTTTCTATAAATTCTGAAGAAGTAAAAGAGACAAGAAGGCAATATTTACTTATGCTTGGAATGTGTTTTTTTTTTTAAACCTGTCAAAAAAATTAAAGCAGTTAACATATACTATAATTATTTGAATTGCCGGATCTCATTTATACAGAAATATAAAATCAAATATTTGAACACAGTGATTATCATTTATAAATACAGCATACTGTGGGTATAAGATTGAGACAGAAATGTTACAAGCTACCTACAATTCAAATGCTGTATACTCACAGATAAAAAAAGAAAAAAAAAAAGGGATTGGGAGGTTGAATGTCACAAAAATAGGTGAGTCAAATAATCATTTGTAAGAGCATTTTGGTT
>VZTY01033862.1:104901-136492 GCA_013400935.1 Turnix velox
AAAGGAGAGATTTATTCCTGAAATTTAGTGTTAACACAAAATTACAAATAGAATTAATGGAATTGCCTTTGCCACACATCAAAAATGTACTCACAGGTTGAATGAAATTCTGACAAGCTACATTTAATCCAGATTATATTTAAATGAAAATATTTACTTAAATTATATGAATTTTTAAATAATTTGAATAGAATGAAGCAATTTATCGATACAGCATGAAAAGATTTGTGTCCTACTCCATAAGGGACACCCTTTGCTGTCCCAGCTTCAGCAAATATTCATTTAAATAGCAGAACATGTTTTAAGTAGTAAATTTATAGATCTGAGGTTACTTGAACTGAAAATATGACAAACATTTTGTTTCTTCATTACATGTTACAACAAATGTAATTTTCAGTGATGACTGAAATGTGGTAGCTGCTTCATTTCTTACATAAAAACAAGTAAGAATATGAAAGTATTGCAAATGAAAATGACTAAATATAACTAGGATCTATGGCAAGAATTTAAATCATAGACTCCTAGTTCTTGCTTTTAACTTTAATATGCTTGTGTACTCAAGCTAATTAATATTTTAATGCTTTAAGAAAACATTTATTTTTCTACTGAAGCATCTATTCCTCTTTTTATTGTCTTGAATAAAATAGAGGCACTGTAAGAACTGAATTCTAAGTTAAAGTGTCTACGTTTTCAAATTCAGCAAAATAAAACTGTCTAGACACAACCTATGTGCACAATGAGAGACTTTTTTTAATTTCATCTTCTCAACAGCAATGCATAATTTATCAGGCTAGGTGGAAGACAAGGCCATAAGAAGAGTAAATACAAACATATTAATAATTATCTCTAAAAATGTCCAATTAGAGTATTTTCTTCACTTAAAAATTATTCAGCAATATTAGCTTCTTCATAAAGTGTTGTATTGCAACAGCTCACACAATCTAGTGCTGATGCCATTCTTGCCAGAAAAAGTTAATTAAAAATGACTGATTTCAATTTACAAGCATGCACCCATCATTGTCAATGGCTGTGATGATGACCAAATCAGACATTTGACAGTGGATTTACAGCACAGTATATTTCTATTTCATTTACAGTATCTCCTAATGTAAAAGGATGCTACTTTTAATTTACTAGTTATCATGTACAAGTTGCTTCTCAGTTACATGGAAGACTTAACCCAGTTAATGGTGCTGCTAGTTTGTGTAGCATATCACAACAAGTTGAAGAACTGTATTTTTACAATGCCCCAAAAGCTTGTTCTTTGTCTGAAAGTTCATTTCTATTCATACATTCTTCAAAAACCAGAATGTAATTGTTTATAAACATTTGTCCTCACACTAAACTGTGTCAAGACCTAAAGAATAACAAATCTGAGATAAGGAAATGGACAGTATTTAGTCTTACAATTTTATACCTATAGCATCAAACAGTCTATTGATACATCTTTCTGGACATCTTGCTCCCACATATAAGGAATTAGACATAGATACCTTGTGACCAGTGGGGATTGCATGACAGTTTATCAACAAACAATTTAAACTACAAATTCTCAGAAAAATTTCTCTGTTGACATTTTTTCCCTTTGCTTAAAGGATGTCTGTGATCTTGAATGAACCTCAAAATAGCTGCACCAGCATAAATGAGGAAGCAGAAAATTACAGCAGGAGTGGCCATGAGCACTTGGATAATATTTTAGCAGCTCTACTGCTAAAGGAAGTACTTTTCAATTATTTAGAGATGGAGTATTTAAGATGTGGTGAGCATAGGTTTAACTGAACCTGAGGGGGTCCTACAGAAAGGCAGGGGAAGGACTTTTTAATATAATATCAGATGGGAGGACTAGAAACAATGGATGTAAATTGGAAGGGGGTAGATTTAGGCTTGACATAAGAAAGAAATTCTTTACAGTGAGGGTGGTGAAGCACTGGAACAGGTTGCCCAGAGAGGTTGTGGATGCACCCTCTCTGGAGGTGTTCAAGACCAGGCTGGACAAAGCACTGGGCAGCCTGATCTAATGGGAGGTGTCCCTGCCTATGGCAGGGGGGTTGGAACTCAATGATCTTTAAGGTCCCTTCCAACCCAAACTATTCTATGATTCTAATGGGAAAGAATAAATAAGCCACAGACTCCTCCCTCAAAGTAAAATGATCTTCTCTACTATGCATGTAATACTTGAAGAAGATAATTTGAAACCACTTCTTCATTTTATTTCAATGTAAATGAAAACCTAGAAAGCCAAGACTAATCTGAAGGTAGGAGGGAAGAGCTACTACAAACCAAAGTTATTTGAAAACAACAAAGGTCAAAGACATCATCAACCTGTGCTGCAGAGACACTGAACGTGGAGTCAGCAGGAAACGTCAGTGTACGGAACCTGAGCTCCAGTGCATCCAACCGCACATTTGTCAAGGAAACAATTGTTTAAACTCACCTGCTGGTCAGGCAAATAAATTGGAAAATGGGGAAGTGGAAAACAAAGTAATGAGTACAGCAAAACAACAGTATGATTTAGAGGGACTCTTATGTGAGAAGCATTACCCTTAACAATAACAGTCTTTAGAAGCAGTACATGCTGCTTGTGTATTTTTTTTTCTGTTGTGCAAAACTATTTTGTCAATGAGTTTCTAAATATACACATTTTATTAAGAGATTACCAAAAGCTGTTATCTTGATTAGCCTTGAAGGATCAACATATACGACTCCCAGATCATACCTATAAATGAGAGTATTACTGGAGGAGTGCATTTGTTCAACTGGTTGTCAGATGGATGTGTTCACTCTCTTCAAGTCTAAGGGCAATGAAATGGGCTGGGTTACCATATGGCAAGGCACAAAATCTCATATGGGGAACTGTGGGAACACTAGAGGCTTGAGAGTATCTGCAATAACCTTTCTCTGTCCAATGAAAGTCAATTAGAAATCATAACTTAAGTAATCATGATCTCTCAAACACAGGAAATCCTAAGACTGAGGAACAGCTTTCAGTAAAATATCATCTTAATCTGAATGAGTCAAGATAATGAAATTTTACCTATAAAAATTATCAGGTTGGGGACAGGGGGGGCATTTAACCTCTCACTGCTATGGAAATCTTACTTTGGTTACAGCTTATGATCTACTCTCGGTCTCTCAAAATCACTGTAATCAAAAAGCCTGATTTGAATCACCATAACTGCATTTTTTCATAGCTATTTATGTCTTCAAATATCCTATGATTTTACTTTTAACAATACAGATCAGCCATAGAAGTGAGAGAGGGGAATGTGGATTTATTCTCTTTCTGGTTACTGACTGAAGAGAAGCCAGATTAAAATCCAGGAAAAGTAAAAAGCTAATTATCATTGTTCCAATATTATTGAAAATATTTTCACCCCTTAGATTAAACCACCAAGCTAGTAAGTATTCTTAATATCCCTCCTTTATACTTTTATTATGCTACCAATATTGATATGAAGCAATAATAACACCTACAAGGCAGAGGGCAAAACATTTTTCATTAAATAGTTCCTATGTGGACATTTTTAAATCTTTTTGAATCTAGTTTTAGATAGAATAATGAGATACTATCTTCTGCTGGTGAATGACTTGACATATGTTTATATGATTATGCAGTTAACCTTCTGATGTGCTCCTTCTAACTCAGAAATACTGAGTGTAACCTCAGCATATTAGTGTGCAGTTTAACATTTTATTTTGTGTGGTATCAAAGTAGAACTTCTCTATACACCATGGCTGGTGGCTGCCCTTGCGCTCTACACTTCACTGTGTAACAACCTTTGCAGGTAATAGAGTTAGCACATCAAGAGTATATATTTGTTTTTAAATTCAAGACATTTCTGTGATCTGCTCGGCCTGAGTAACAGTTACAGTCACATAAACTAAAGCATCAGACTGCAGGAACAGGAGCCTGGGAAGAGGATCAGGTTTTAAACTTGCTTTTACCTTGGAGAATATCTCTAACATAAAATGACATCCCTTATGCATTAAGTTCTATCAAATAGTAACACTTGAGACCAATTATGAGATGGGAACTGAAAGCTGGGAAACAGCTTTTCATTACATTGTTTCTAGGTAATAACTAACTCTGGAAGTGCAGCTCTGACCTGCCACTGTTGGAGCAGGTCCAGAGGAGGCCACGAAGATGATCAAAGGGCTGGAGCAACTGCCTTATAAAGACAGGCTGAAGGGGTTGGGGTTGTTCTGGTGAAGAGAAGGCTCAGGGAGGAACTCACAAGTAGCTTATCAGTACATGAAGACCTCATTCTCATTTTTAGTTCCAGAACGATATGCATCTCTTTCAAACAGGGCAATGGGATGTTCATAGGCAAGACAATGATATAGAATGATGGATTTCTTTTCCTATATAAACTTTTAACATTAATTTTAAAGTATACCACTGAAATCAGAACAGAGAAAGAGAAGGAAAGACAAGATAAAACAAACCTTACCTTTCTCCTTGTTTCCCACCACTTTTAGGATTGACAAAAACTAAAAGTGGATGAGTGCCTGGAACTGGAGTGATCTAAAAGAAGGGAATAACACAGCCACTCATTAATGCTGTGTGTTGCACTCATTTTTTCCTATAGTAGACAGAAAACAAAAAGCTTAATGCAAACTCTATGTTATGCTATGTAATCCAGCTGGAAGCAATTCCACAATTTGCAATAATCTTTACTTCATTAATTTGCTACAAATCGAAAGTGATTTTTTTTTTAAATGTTAGCTGTCTGTCTGACAGCTGCAATGCCATTTTAACCTATAATTCCATTGAAATATTGAGATATATATAGAGGTTACATCCACCAATACAGAAGAAAACTTTAAAAGCAAGAAACACGTGACTGATTCTGACAGTAATTTCGTATGGAAAAAGCTACAAGGAAACTGTATTTTGCAGTGAGAAATGACACTATTATGAAGATTAAATACAAAATTTTAAACTTGATGGAACAATTCTTTACTTTTTTTAAAATGGCCAAAGGCTGTAGTATTTGAAGTTGCTTATCTCTTAAAATGTAAGAAATGCAACAATAACTACTTCCTTTAAACACCTTAGAAAGCTGGAAAAACTTAGAGAGCGTGTGAAGAAAGAAGCAGCTTGAGGAGAATAATGGAGGGGAAGATATAGACTTGTACTGTGTGTTTCAATTCTTTTGAGCTTGGAATGTTTTACATGTTTACCTTAATGTTCAGCTTTGCAAAGTCACACCCTTGGTTCAAAGGAGCAGCATTAATTAGCACATTCAGTTAGTTTAAAATGTGAATGCACATTGCCCTTTGATCTATAGACTTGAAGAGCATAAAAAAGTTAGATTATATGATCTATGTGTAATTTTTTATCTTAAACCATAAAGTTAGAATAGAAATATTTAAAATTATGACTTCTGAATATTTATCAATTCTAGAATGTTTAAAAGCATATTAAAGAGTTCAAAGTCAGTATCTCCAAAGTCATGCACTAACAACTTCAGAGATGAAGCTTAGGCAGTTTCAATTGAAAGCTCTGGCTACAAATCCTTATTCATAATTCCTGAAATAACAAAATCTTTTCAATTGAAGATTTAATAAAATGTAACTTCATAATGTAAGGATGAACCTGAGAAACACAACAGCTCAGGAGTCTTACAGGCATGCTATAGACACAGGCATATAATCTCAAAGCACTTCTAGTAAGAAGTGTTAAGCACTAGGTGTGTCAACTCCATCTGTAACTTCCCAAACAACTGATCCAAACCTGCTCTAATTATATATACCACAAATAATTAAAAACTCCATCAAACTTAGAGGTATGAAACCCAGCATAAAACCAAGCCAGTAGCTCATTCTGGCACAGCACGTTGTTATAGCAAAGTGCTGTATGTTGAAACATATATCAAATTGCAGGATGTAGTGAAGTTTGTCATATATTTAATTTTTATCTACTGTTTTAATCAATTTTAGTTATTTAGCCAATTCCCAGGATGTTTGTTCCTGTGAACTAAGTGTAAACCAATGGTGCTCATTGTGACAGAGACAGACTACCTACTGAACTCCCTTAGGACGCAGGTTAATTAATGAGACTCATCCTAAGGTTATACATGATCTATTACTTCCTCTAATTAGAAATAATAATCCTGATCATTATGCTGGTTAGCTAGAAAGAAGCAAGATGAATGTGCTTAACCATGATTAATTGTCTTTAAGTCGTGCAGATCTCTACTGCCACTAAGTTATATGCTCACTGCTGTCTGAAAGAAGGAAGGTTTGGTCTTGATACTTTTCTCAACAAAAGCTCAATGATGAACTTACTTCTAACTCAAGTCTTTGATTTCAAAATTTAACCATATTATTACAAGAAGAAGGTTTAGGACCATCAAAAAAACCCCAAAAAACTAACAATTCGTTTCTATTCCTCTGAATTCCAAAATGAGGACACTCTCAATTAATTTAAGAGATTTTCTTCATTACTTTTTGAGATAACTTAGATCTTTCTGTATAACAGTGCAACCAAAGACTTGCCACACCTTTATCTGGCATGTGGCAGTCTCCACAAAGTAAGTGAATTAAAGCAAAAAATAAAAGTCATCAACCAATTTTGTATAGCATCTCCCATACTGAAAACACAGGTTTCAAAGATTTGCTGCTTATCTTAGACGTGTTTGCTTGGGAACTTAATACACAAACAAATGAAAGTAACATAACCATCAAGTTTTCTAAATAAAAAAGGCTTCAAAAACTGTATTTTTTTTTTACTTGATCACTGAAGATCATGCTAAAATGAAAATACCTTAGAAAAACAAGAGCATTAGAATCAAAATAGAGTGCTTTGCCTAAATATGGGAGAATTAGAGTAGTATACTTTAATCATCCACACATTGTTGTTTGCTCCAGAACATCTTTTGGTATGGAAACTTATTTCTTTGTGGAAAAAGTTCCAACATTATAGTTAGTTTATCCTCCCTCTTAATGTTTCAGAAAAAGTTACCAATCACACAAGAAGCAGATTTGCACTGCAGGACTCCTGTACAGATGTATGAATTTACCCACTGTATTTTTAAATATGTAAAAGCAGAATATTAGAGGAGCAAATGTGTAGGATCTATTTCACTTTAATGATTGTTTATTCTATCATTGTCTTCATACCTGCAAGTATCTTCTGAAAAATTAAAATAACAATAATCACACCTGAAGACCTTGTCCGTCTACAGTGACAGAATTTGCTCTTTGCATTTTGTTCCGTTCTCCCAGTTTGTTCATTTGCTGAGGACAACTCTTTTCTTTCTTTACAGTTGCTTGTCTTTCCTTGAAAAAAGAAGAGAAAAGGAGAAAATGGAATATTTTAACACTTTATATCATGATAACTGAGACTGTACCTCCACAAAGCTGTTGTTTGACTAGAGAATAATGTCAGATTTTTGCTTTAATGAAAATGAAACCTCAGTCAAGCTATTAGACAATGTCTGGCCATTTCACATAACATATATCTATGTGCCTGGACATTCCATAATGTCTAGGCAATAGATAGATGAAAAGTTTGCAGCCATAACACAAAATAATGCAATGATATGGAAAGATAATCCAACATTGGCTACCAAGTTTCAGAATGCCATCCTGGCAATCACACAAAATATTTGATCAAAACTAACTGCTAGCAAAGGCTGGATGCTTCATGATTACTTAACTTCCTCAGCAAAATAAACCTAAATGTACCATAAGCAGATTGAATGAGTAGCTTTTTATAATACCTGTACTTTGTATCAGAAAGAAATCAGATTCTACACCAGATTCTAAGCTACTGGCAACTTTTGATGCTGACACACAGCAGAATTAGATGGTTATTTGAAAGAGGAAAGCTCCAAAGTTCATTGCCCTGATTTTAGCTGTAGCAGTTTAAATTGGGAAGAAATACTGACAGAATTTCTGTGGCAGGAATGGAGTAACTCCCATCATTGTGTTTATACCATCTTCAGCATCCTTTTGATACTTGGTTTAGTCCTGATGCAGACTAGTCCAAATCATCCCAGGCTGCTTTGAGTGGCCAAGAGCTTTGGTGAGCTCTAGTAATACATTCACATTCCCTATAAAAGGGCTGACAAACCTACACCACAGAAGAGAAAAAAAAAAACAAGTGGAGTCTACACAATTTCACATACACTTTGAGACTCCTGGATGCCCTGAGTAGTAAATTGGCTCAAGAGGAGGTCCAAGACTTTAGATAACATCATTGTTTTAAACACAAAATGGTAAAAGTGATTAGAGCTCTTCATCTCAGCTTAACCTTCAAAACACAGACAAACACTGTCAGGGCCTAAGGAATCACTGACTCTGCATTTCATTATCTGATGCCTTTTTAAAAACTAGAACAAAATAGAGG
This sequence comes from Turnix velox, assembly GCA_013400935.1. Classification (NCBI taxonomy): domain Eukaryota; kingdom Metazoa; phylum Chordata; class Aves; order Charadriiformes; family Turnicidae; genus Turnix; species Turnix velox. The sequence goes on from VZTY01033862.1 coordinate 113,258, forward strand.
CATCCAAATAGAATAACAACTGTGAACAAAACAGGGATGCACAACGTTGGTCAGTGCCAAGGACAGAGAATACAAAACTGTAGTTGAAGGATGCTTCACACATATGAGAAGCAGCTTTGGAGTTTTAAACTATTTTGCCAACAATGACCCTTAAATTTCACTGTATTCTACAAAAAGCTAGCATATCATGTTAAACAGGATTTCACCTGATTGCCAAATCTCGCTCTTGGATCGTGTAACATCTTCAAAAAAATATAGCAAATGTCAGGAATGCCCTAAAAACCTGATTTCTAACAAAAAGTAGAGACAGAAAGCAAATTTTAAGTCTAGAGAAATATTAAGCTAAACAGTGTGCTTGTGATAGGTTTAAGAGAAGGGAAAAGATCCAGTAAATGAGTATCTGCATTTAGAGAGGTTAAAAAAACATTGTTCAAAAGAGGTTTACTTATGAAGCACAGTGCTGAAAAACTTCTTACTTGCATCATTCTATTACTTAGAAGAAAAGTACTTATACAGTGCTGAGAACTGTCTTTACATAAAGGATGCTTATTGCAGTACACAAAACTGCTGCTATCAATCACTTACAAGGAAAATGCAGTAACATTTACATCAAGCAGAGTTTTGGATATTGTTTTTTTGTTCCAGACAGAGCAGCAAAATACCCTCAAGCTGGCCCCAGCCCTTTGACTGCTGCATTAGCAACACTGCTTTTCCAATTTATATTACCCTTCCCACCTGCAATATAAGTGCTTGGCTCAGTTCAGAAGAATTGAGAAGCTTCTCCTAAGGCCACATACCTCATAGATGTACTTTTTCCTTTGTATTGTATGATACAGACTTTTCTACAGTATAAGTAAAATCAAATAATAATTGAGGGTCTGCTTTCTTCAAGGATGAATTTTGAAGAAAGTACAACTAAAGCACAATTACAATTTTGCAGCATGAACCTTATATGTGTACAATACATGTCACTATATGTAGCAGTTGTGCTCTCCAAAACATTTCCCAAGGTGATTCTGCATTTCCTAAAGTTATGTGCTGTATATTTTTTACATATATGTCATACTACTGAAGATCTAACTTAGAGTTTTTATGAAGTAATGTGTACCTGAATTCAACAGAATAAATTTTATAACAGAACACAAAAAAGATTCACCATTTCATAAGGAAAAATAATCTTGAAAATGTTCTTGCACAGATAATTTGTTTAATATATGAAATAGAAAGCTGGCTTTCTAACCCAGCTGTACATGAGTGTTGAACAACTTTCAGGAACTGTAACATTCCTGTGCTACCTGAGAGTGTCAGGAACTAAACATTTTAATTTTTTAATGAGATAATAACAGTTTAATAAAACCATCTGTGGATAATAGCCCACAAATTCTAGCAAGGTTACATAAAATTCAGCATGCATTGAAGAAATGGGAGAAAAAAAATTCTAAGGTAAGACATTTCTCCAATTGCTGTATTTAATAATGTTAATAAGAACATACAAAATGATAAAGGTATCTGTGAACCATTTTGTTTAGTAGACACATGCATGAGGTTTATAGATACTGAATACAGCATTTTAAAAGCTATTGTACATTTTGATGGCTCAAAGAATCAATTTTCTCTGTTCTCTGGTATGTGCCAGAGCACATACCTTTCCAACTCAAAACAACAACAAAATTTTTTTTCCATCCAATTTTGCACATCTCATGCCTTTTTCCTCCCCTTGAACTCCCACTCTGAAGTCAATACCCATTAACTGGAGCTTCTATCACTCAGTATTGCTCCAGAGAGATCACCGTCAGATAAGAACTATTCAATTGCATCTAGCTCTTATGCATTCCAATAGGAAAACAGAATTGATAAATAACAACACAGAATACCATATCCAGATCTTTAGTTCAGCCCCAAAATGCACTTTTATAGCAAGAAAAATGTCCAATGTCGTGCTATGTTAGTACTTGTGTGTACATGGATGCCTCCCATTACGCACCTCAGGGAGCAAACCTCCTAAAGTGGGAAGCGTCTGTTGGAAAAAGAGAACGTTAGGGCTGCAGGACTGAACAGCTGGGATGGCAAAGGGCATGGTGAGAACATTCATGAGGAATGTTACCTTGCAGCAGTTAACTACTACACTCAACAAATGTACAAGGTGCTTTTTTATACATTTGTGCAACAGTTCTGCCCCAATGTTTTGGTTGAAATATTACATTCTTTATATTCTAGGATGTATACGTGTATCAGCAGCTGAAACTGTTAGAAAACCTAAGGGCTACACTATTGTGAACAGTAAAAAGAGCTGCTTGTTACTTGAGGATTATTCTTTTTTATTTTATCTTCCAAGTCCTTGGAAGATCCAAAGCAAGGGATCTTACTTAATTTGGTTTTCTTATTCTACAATCGACAAGCTAGACATATAGCATATGCAGTTTTGTAAACTCAACTTCAAAAACATTCTAATTTCTGTCCGAGTTAAAAAACAAACAAAGAGAACTAAAGATTCAGACACTCTGGAAACAAAAAAAGCCACCACCACTATCCCAAAACCTGGAGAGCAATCCATCTGCACTATCTGTTAGATAACACATCCAACTAGCTACAATGTACATGTGTTTATACATTTACACTATAAAATTTTATGCACAGCTCCAGCTCTAATCTTCTGTAATACCAATCAGCAGAGCCAATATTAAGATAACATATCATGCTGCCTTGAAAGCTCACAGAGCACACTGCAGTTTTACATCTGTGAGCTGAAGCTTAGAGTCATCCTACAAATAAGACTGTTCAACAATACTCTGGCAAAAGTACTTAACTAACAGGTAACATCAAAAATGTTCTATGCAAATAATTGCTATATGATAAATTTAGATGTATGCACTTCGTGTTGACTGTTTAAGACCTAAGATCAAGAAGAAAATCAAGTATTCTTCATTTAGCATATCAACCTTAGTTCATTTAGTTATCTTAAGATAACTCATCTTACATCTTGTACCCACTCAAGATATCATGCACCAAGGGCCCAGCACTTCCAATTTGGTTTGCAACCTAAAATTAACCTGGGCTATAGCTGGCAATTATCATCTAAGAAAAACAAAAAAGTTAGAAAAGAATTGTGAAAATAAAACCCCGTTAAAGTACAATAGGAGAGGATGTAAGAAATAAACTTAGGGACAGACAGTCATGATGAGTTGTGGGCAGGCAACTAGATATAACTTAAAATGATTGAATGGCTGCCATTTCAGTTTATCAGCATCTTATTATTTTAACATTGAACTGTGTTTGCCGAACAGATAATTAGTTAGGAAGATACATTTTCCTCCAGGGCAATTATTAATTTCCTTCTGACTTCAAAGAAATGAAAAAGCTCTTAGTGTAGATAAGCACACCATTATATTTCAAGTCTGGTTTAGATTCTTAGAGAACTGAATCTGCAATATGATAGACAACTGAAAAGAAGTATTTTGGTTTTTTAAATCTGTTCCCATTTCTATGTCATTATCTAATGTTCAAGAACTAGATTTAAATTTCCCTCCCCATACAATTATATATGTTCAAATAACTGAAGGGTTTTTTTAGTATCTTTGTTCAAAAACTCTGAGTAAGCCTATACTAAACTTCAAAGAATCAACTTGCTCGTAAAGATGCTTACAGATGGCACTGACTTTCTATGATATGTGTGTTGAGCTTGGATTCAACTTAGTTAAAACCTATCTCAACTATAATAAAGACGAATCACTATAGGATTTTAAACTAAAAAGGGGATTAGTAAACTCATTCCTTGATCAGCAACTGTTAACTCTTTTCCTCTCTCAGGATCTCTGCTTTCCTAACATTTACCTACCTCACAGGAAAACAGTAAAACATAATCAGACATGGAAAAATATCTATTGAACTAGGCTGCAATTGTAACAGTCTTTAGCTTCCTTATCTAGTCTTTCTAATTACTGACAAACCAAGAAAAATGCTTGTACAATACTTTCAACTTAAATTTTCCATTAGTTTTTGCCAGAATATCAATATACTTGTTATATTTACACAAAAGTTTCAATCTACAGATCACAGTATATGTTCACAAAGCACAGTGCTTAGCAAAAACATTTTTAATCTACTGTGCATGTTGTTTTACTGGTCTAGACAGAATTAGTTACAAACAAAAGCCTTTTGAACATTCATGATCTTTTATAATAAAATGCAAAACCAACTGAAACCCAACCCAAATGAGATACACCTGTTTCCTCCACAAAATTAAATAGCCTTTTACATTTTAAAGTCAGATTAAGTGAATTTGACTTGTGATCATACTTTGAGATGTATATAAAAGTATATTCTATGATGCATAAAAATTCTCTATATAATTCACATTAAAAATACCATATATATTATATGCTTATGTAAGTAGAAATTATATGTAAATATTTTCCTAGTTATAAAAATCTTCACTAGACAAAAAACAAGCCAAAATAATTCATAAAAGAAAATTATTTGTTCCAAACTTTCAATGAAAGATGACAATTTTGTCCCAGAATGCTGAACAATTACATTGAAAATTAAGCAGAAGGAAACATATTCAACTTTATTCTTTTTTTAAATTTCTTCTCCTTGCACCAGACCCTCCCACTTTGAAACAAACAGGTTACCATGGACACAGAGATGACTCCCATATAGAGATATTCACACTCTAATCAGGTACCTTATGTTTTACAATTTGTAAATTAATTTTCATCCCATGATTGACATTTTTAATTACAGCTTTAGGAACCACTGTAAAAAACTATTCATTGTAAAACTCATGTAAATAGTACAAGACTCAAAATTACCATATATTATGAAACAAATATTTATTAAATAGTATAAGACTTTTATTGGTTGTTTTTTCATTATGCAAGGTTTTATCTATTTTGGTGGGAAATTGATAAATCTAATTACTTTTCTACAAACTTAAATATAAATTAGAACATCCTATGCTTTTATCAATAAACAGTGCAAAGTAAATGAAGGCAAGAAGTGAAGAAGCCAAAATGTGTGTGTCCCTTTCTGCCTGATAGAGTGGCTGGGGAGGGAGAAGCTGTATCATAAGGAGAGACCAATCTCTTTTCTTCACTACTCACTCATCTCATTCCAATACTCAGTTTTTAACCTGGTTATGATCTAATTCTGTACTCCTGGTAGGCTAGGATTCAATTGAGTTAAAGATTTTTAAACTCACTGCCAGTCAACCTTATCATGAACTTTCATTATGTGCATGTAATTAATTGGGTCCAATGAACAATATCAGCACTGAGTTATAGACTTTTCCCCCCACCATATAATTAGGATATAATTACCCACAGGATATCAGAATGATGCAAAACCTTTCCTCTACATGTGCCCTCATTAGGAAACAAGTCTCAATGTACATTTATTCAATCAGTATGAATTAATTAAAACGTTACCGAAATAAAAGAGAGTAACATTAAAGTGTATCTGACATCTATTAAAAGACTATCACTTGAGATCTGCACACACAGTTTATAACAAAACTCATTTAACTGGAGCAAAAAAACTTCACTATACAACAAGCTCTGTATACAATAAATAGAAAAGCAATAGGGTCTAGTTTTAAAGTTGCCTGACTGCATTTTACTGCAGTGAGATCAACAAACAGGTATCAGGATGGGTTGTACCTGAGGCAGTGAGATTAATCTTAAGCAGAATAAGACTTAGTTGAAAGAAGACAATAAAATAGTGGTGCATTAGTATTTATGTAGTTTTCATTGAGACAAAGGACCAAATTTAAGGAAATCTGTAGGTTGTGGATACCCCCTCTCTGGAGATGTTAAAGGCCAGGATGGACAAGGCACTGAGCAGCCTGATCTAGTGGGAGGTGTCCCTGCCTATAGCAGGGGGGTTGGAATCTGATGATCTTTAAGGTCCCTTTCAACCCAAACTATTCTATCAAATCTAGACAATTATGGGGCTTTTCCATGATGTGCACAATATCAACTGTATGAGTTTCTCTGTGGTTTCTCTTTCAATTGAAAATGTAGTTTATCATATTTTGCAATAAGATTTGACAAGTTCCATTTTGTGCAGTTCTGCTATTTAACATACAAGCTACCAAAATTTCAGATGATGAGGCATTTAGATTCTCTCTTTAGCTAAAAAAAGAAGGGACAGTAAGAGAGGATCATGTCAGTCACTGGATTGTTAGAAACCTCTCATGAGTCTGAAGATACCCTAAAAAAGTAACATCACCTGAGGGGAGATGGCTATGTTTAAGAAGCAAAACATCAGTCTTCACCACAAACAGGGAGGGTGTGGCTTTTTATGTATTTTTTAACAGTTGCAGCAGTGATTTTGGATGTCAGTGGATACCTGTGTAATGGAAAACCACAGGATATGGACCTGAACAACAAACTACTGTTGGTAGCTTTGGTGCTATGACAAGCAATTTCTGAAAACCCTTGATCTCACCTCTTGATGAGGTGTGCTTGATGAGAAAGGTAAAAATATCTATGTCCTTAGTTAGTACTCTTGGAGGAAAACTTGTGAGAAACTATCTGAAATAAATTGGGACAGTGTTATGGAAGATTCCTGGATTTCCACAGTTAGAGACTGAAGGGAGGGCTAAAACTTTTGGGATATCAAAGACAGAAGATATTCAATTTGCAATTTTCCCATAATTCTTATTATCCATTCTGCAGAAGATGACATTACATCTTTTAGGGTGCCTCAAAATACTCAAGAATAAACTTATTCTTGAGTATAATGCAATGAAATTATGAAATAATGCAGAAAGTATTGTGGTTATCTGTGTTTTTTTACCTTCCACTTATTTGTAGCATTGCAAGAATATTATTGCTCAACTGATCATTGAAGTTAAATGTGTGCCCTAGGTAAAAGACCCTTCCCTTCTAAGATATTATCTGATATATCAGAACAGATCATTTCTATTGACACCCTATTGTATCTTTAGACAATTTTGACATGGGTACATTCACTGCTGTCATTACAGGGCTTTTTGGCTTCTCAAAAGGGATCCCTGTAACAGGAAATGAGATAAACTAATTTAAAAATTACTTAGATCAGTGATAGGTACTCTGTAATAAATCATTTCTAGGAAGAATTCATGCTCTTGTATTATTTGCGATGTAATATACTCAGGATTTGAATGCATTTTTGGAAGAACTAATAGATGAATAAATATACTAAAAAATTATAAAGTTCCCTTTAAATCACAAGAAAAAAATGTTTTATATTACATTATTATTATTATGTAATAGTGAAACATTATTCTGATACAGAAAGACATATTTACTTCTGCTTCAAAATTTGTAGATAAAACAAACCCACTCAGGATAATTTTACTCAAGTGGTTTTATATATCCTCTAAACAACATAACTAAACTCCAATTGTGGAATGAAAAATCTTAATTCCTCTTTCCCTCTTCCTCTCCTGAAAAGAAAATGGAGTTACACAAATATAATTGAAGATGAAATTTCATCCAGCTTGTAAGTATGGCAAACAATAAATAAAAATAAATCAAAAAACAATCCAATAATGAATCGTAATTTCTACATGTTAACTTTTTAAGTATTACCTAGAAGCATGGAAGTTCAATAATGTAAAGCAGAATACAATGATCCAACAAACTTATGATATTTTAACATTTATTATTCAGAACTTGTCCAAGTAATATCAAAATATTATTATAAACTAAGAAATTAGCTCAGTGAAATTTCAAAAAATACTTTAAAAATATTTCATAAATATTAAAGCCAGCTTTCCATTGCTTTACCTTCACTGACAGCAATGGAATAATCCCAGTTTACTCAAGTAGAGGGCCAAAGTCTAGCATCCATTCCTTAGCAGATTTATAAACAAATATTCAAAAGTATTCATCAGAAAGCAAGGAATTTGCAATAGGCACAGTTATTATTCTTCATGATAATGAAATGGGATAAAGATTATTTTCTTGGTCTTCCTCCCTGCCATAAATAATTCTTTCTTAAGTTCTAGTATTTCTTATTACAAAATATATTTAAAGTAAGAGGATCACATGTCTGTTCTGTTATGAATATGATTGCTGACTTTCATCAGCATAAAGCATCCAATTTAATATATGAATCCTTGAGTTAATTCCAAAGTTCTTTTTTTCACGATAAACTGGTCAGCTCTTTTCTGTGCAATCTACACACAGCATGCATTTTTATTTTCATTGAATTGAGTTATTGTTTTTGGGGGAGAGAGAAATTTACTGTCCACGACTGCAGAATAAAATATACCATAATGTTGATGCATAGCTTACTGCAAGACCAGTGTCATCATTCTAGGTAACCTCCGGCTTAGATCAGAGACCTCAGCACAGCAGATATACAATATGCATCCCAAGCAAAAAACGTCCATAAGAATAACTTCATTATTCTGGGAAGCTGGATCTATAAAAGATGTAAAATGTAGAAGTGTTCTGCCTATACAGTTTCTGGTAAGTACAGCCTGAGTAAAGTGATAAAACCTGAGTCAGCTTCAGTTATAATACGCCCTACAGAAAGCTCATTCTCTCATGAAGGAAAATGCAATAAGCAGAGGATAAAGCAACATGTGCCTATAAGCTCATCAGCATCGTGCTTAAGGTTCACACAGTTCTGCAAATTTAACAAATCCTCTGGCAGACATTCTTCATATCATTAGAGATGTTACATCTGAAATGAATGCACAGGCAACTCACCAATACTACTGGGCAGATTGATGTGGGTGGTAAAATATGGTCCTTCAAAGGTCCACAGTCACATTCAGGTTTTAGATGTGAAGCACACTTGTTATGCAACTACAGGAAGACAGAAAACAGATTCAACTTAGACATTTTAATGCTGAAGCTGAAGAAAAGGGGCATTACAGAACAAATTTAACTAAGCTGATGACTGCTAAAGAACTACAAGAAAAATTAAATACACTGCATTAGAAAGCCTCATAGGGTTAAGAAAAGCAATGAATTTGTATTCAAGCAAAGAACAGCGGATAAAAATATTATCCAGTTTGGAAACCACATTTGTGGTCTAGCACACAGAAAGAGAATATTGTATGGTAGTACAGAAATACCAAGTTTGTGATCAAAACCTTCAGAAGAGAGCTTCTTGCACTGGATTATGGAACTTGTGTTCTACCACTAGTGGACAATTCAGGGTAGTTCAGGGCTGGCTTTGTTATTATTAGTTTAACTCTTGCTTCCTATTTGAAATTGTTCAACTCACTACTGCACTGCAAGTGCTGCAATATCTATGAAAATATATAAGCAATATAACAGAACAATACAGAAACAGCTAAGAATTTTAAGCTTCCCTGGGAAAAATTTGGTCCTGATTGAATCAATGTTCAGGCTCCCATTCAGGTAGTGCAGAACCTGAGTTCCTCCTTTTTTCTGTTTTATTCTTAGTGTTCATCCAATTCTCCTGAAAGCAGTAAGAAGAGTTCTACTCAGAAAAACATGGAAAGAATATCCTCAGGTTTTCTGATTGAAAGAGTGTTAGCTTGCTTCACTCCCACTTAAAGTGGAAAGGAAAAACATGCCTATATCAAGAGCACTAAATGTCAAGAAAAAATGATGTATTTTTATTGAAACATTAGCAATCCAGGTTTTTTTGATATTTTTGGATTTAACTCAATTTAATGTCTGTAAATAGAATGTTTCAACAAATATATCTAATCATACAGTACAGGGCACTATTGTGTGCCAAGATTATGCAAAGCATTCATATTTAATCCATACATTTCAAAATATTATTAAGGACAAAAAAATAAAACAATAAAAACAATTTCATACTGAGAAATTTGGACTCGATCTGAAAGGTTATTTCCAACTTAAATAAGTCTATTATTTTATTTGTGTATCAGTTCAACAAGCTGTGCATTAAGTTCTTCAGGTAAACATGCATTTCTCATAGAGATGGATATTTTAGAGAAGTAGTATTTGGATATTTATTTGGATTAAAGAAAAATCATGATAATGGATATCAGAAATTTTGCAGTAAAAATCCTAATTAACAAAATACTTAACTAGTACAATAGTTAGCACATACAATCAGTTCAACAGGTTCAATAGCTGTTACAAAATCTGTAGTTCAATGTCTCCATCTGTAAATCACATTTTTCTGATGCCTGATTCTTTTTCCTTAAGAGATTTAACTATGTCACTGTGAGTTCTATTAAAATTACAATAAAGTTAAACCAGTTGCTCATGTATATCAGCTTTACTGATAATGTGGTTGTCATAAAGTTATCTGGTATAGTTAATGGTGAGATTTCTGAATTTTGAACTGAATGACACCTAATATTAGCCTTGTCTATATTCATTTATACTGCAAAGATACATTTTCAGGCAGTTACTTAGCAACAGAAAATAAAAGTCTAACGAGTTTCGATTGTTGGGGTATTTTGGTAGCCCAGTAATCTAAATCATTTGTCATGCTAATTCTCTGCCTCAGTGGTAAGGCTACTTGTACCATAATTAATGCACACCAGGCCATGTTACATCAAATAAAAGTATCTTCACACATTCAGTGGTAATTAACAGCTTTGCTACTTGGTGGCATACAAACTTATCTATGAAAAAAAATAGCTTAATCTTCTTATTAGTCTCTGCTGATCTTTGACAACAGAAATGGTAGAAGATATGGAGCTCTAGTGAAAACAGCACTTAAACACAATGAAATATAATAATATTCATCTCTTCCCAAAAACTGTTTTAGCAGATTTTAAATACATTTTCAAAAAACTCCATTACTCCAAGCCTAAGGTAATATAAGAATATTACCTTCCTCATAACCAGATGCCTGAAAAGTAGGAAAATCCATATTTGCTGTAGATGAAATGAGGAAAAAAACCAATTTATAAGACCATAGCAGGGAACCACAGAGTATGTGGATGAGGGAATCACAAGAACTCAATATAACAAACCTCCTTAGTGAAAAACACCTTTAAATTTTTGGATTAGGTTCAGTTATTTGACATTAGAACTGACCCTACAAAGTTGTAAGAAGGAGAAATATTTAAAATGCACAAACAAAGCTCAGAAGTGCATAACTAGCATCCTCTTACAACACAGAAATATCAGCAACAAGGTGTCTTTCTATAAAAAGCTGAAAATGTTGTGATGCTGATTATATAACTTCAGAATGTCCATTCAAAAATCACATACCTGTACAAATTTTATAACACATTTTCAGTAGGTAAAGTTACTACTATTAGCAAAGAAAGTTAGTGCAGCAATATATAGAATAACCATAAATAACAAGACAGGTGAATTGGAGACAGAAAAAAATATTGATTTTTGTAGTATTTTAAAAAATTTGAAAAAAATCTATTTTTCACTTGTCTCACAAGCTTTAAAAATGGAATTAAAATATTTATAAAGTTATTATGTAAATAAAACATCCCTTTAACAGAAAAAAAAATATTTACATAGATTTTGAGAAATCTACTTAAATAGATTTAGAATAGAAATTCCAAAATAGAATAGCAATAGGATTCCAAAATTGTAAAACCCAAGGCAAACATTTTCAATCTTTGTTGTCAGAAAACCTATGTCCAGTTTTAATTGGAATTCTGATAGATGTTTAAGCATTTATACATGCATACAAGCCCCTAAGAGAACTTCAAATTAATTTAGCCTCTTCTTCCACAATGATCTCAATGAGTGCTTGGTATTTGCTTTGTTTATATCATTTCATGTGGAAGTCCTCTAAACTCTGAGAAGGAAAAAGCTTTTAGAAATCTGGTCCAGATTCACATGAAATAATGGAAATGTATTTTTTTCCAATTTTCACTTGACTTGAAGAAGAAGCCTTATAAAATATGTATTTCTTGAATTATATACACTTGTTATACAGATGGCAATGGTCCTACATTGAAAGTGGAATATTCTTATTTATCTAAATACAGATAGGGATTGGCTACACTTCATGAACTGCATGCAAAAATTTTGGACTGGTTGTTTTACACTCTACATAAATTATCCAAATTCTGACAGCAATCTGGACTACATATTTGCTTTCCTCTACAATATTGGGTTTTAAGTAATCATAACAGCTTATCACTGAAAGTATCCTGGATCTATTTTTTTTTATGATGTTTCATATTTTATATTCTCATGTTGAGAAAATGTCATAAAACATCCAAACCTGTATGTCAAAAACAAACCTCCACTGATGCCTCCGTCTCATATGATTATTTAGAACACTAAACAAACATCTGCTGTTCTGTAACAATTACAACAGTATCAGCAAAAAAAAAAAAAGCCTAGGAGAAAGCTGAACCTCTCTCTATTCAGATTTAGATCCTGCTCCAGCTAGGAACAGAAATACTGGCATTGCTTCTTCTAGCATGAAGATCTCACTTATAAGGGCAGTGTTCCTTGAATGTCATTAGTTCCAGTTATTGGTTCCTGCTGAATAAGGAGCACACAAAAGTTGTATATATTAGACTTGATGCACAGATGTCCTGGATTTTATTTGCTTGTCAGTACACTACAAATTAGGATTTTGCCCTAGTATCACAGTGACCTTGACTATTGAAAAAGCTTTTTTTATTTTTTCTATAATGTATGTTGGGAATTCTGCTCTGAGAATGATATAGAGTTTCCATTTGTGTGTTGTCTCAGAGCAAGGAGGACCTTTAAACATATTTGCTTGCAACAATTAAGGATTCTTCTGAATATTTTGCATGTATCATTTCTTCAGTGCACACTGTCTATTCCTGATGACAAATCTTAATAAGACTTTTGAATTATGAGGCTGCAGAAAAGATAAGTTTTTAATCTCTCTAACCTGTGCTAGAGATTTCATTGCATTATACTCACTGTGATCTGACACCAAACACAGTGAAGTCCAGTCAAGCCTTGGTAACATTTTATAGTTTTGTGACATTTATCACATTTTGTTGGACAATTTCCTTCTACCCAGAAATGGTGCATTACCTGCAAAAGAAAAGTGTGGATATACATAGAGTTACTAAATTAACAGGTACATGGCAAATTAATGCTTCCCCAAACTTACATCAGTGTTCTTTTTGGACTTCACGTATGTTTTGATGCAAGATGCAGGAGCTCTTGAGACACAACGCTCATGAACTGTATACTTGCAAACTAAAAAAAAACAAACAAAAAAAACCAAATAAACAAAAACACATTAATAGATCTTAAGACAATGCTTTTTCTGACTATGCTTTTATGAAAGTAAAAACATTAGCAGAATGCCATCACTGAATCATCAATCCAGTCAGTCAATGGAAACTCAAACTAGACCACTTTTTCCATGGAATACAAAAGGCCAATTAGAACAGGAAATATTATGCAAGTGAGAAATCCAAGAATGCACTATCATTGTGTAACAGGAAACACTTAATTGAATCAGAGCTCACTGGAATTTTTTACAATAATTCCCAAATGACAAAAATATTAAAGACAAATTGATGAGTGACAAATGGTTCGGTGCCATTTGCTTGCAGAAAGAAATCTATATTTTACAAACTATAGGCATGAGAGCAGCTGGCAAGCACAAAAATAAAAAGACAATGGATTTATGTTGTTCTTGCTATTGATTTATAAATTTTAAATGGCTGATTGGTCCATTTTCAAACAGCAATTGTTTTCATGCATTCCATGCAATTGTCCTACCTTTAACTCTTACTTCCCCAAATACCAACTTCTCAGAAGTTGGGTTCTTTTTCCCCCCAACACCTCCACATCAGTTTTAGTTAACCACTAGCATAGACCAGCTCTGTAAAAGATTGTACTAGCTGCATTTGGAAAGCATACAAACATCAGGGTACAGTGCAAAGCTCTCCTGACTTCAACAACACAAATGTGCCTAGATGAGGAAATAATGCTCCAGCTTATACCTGCATTCAGTAGAGTCAATATTAAAACCTGAGAATTAATTTCTCCCTGCATGTTATATGCCTCATGCTTTTGACCTCGAGAGCAATTAAGCACAAAGTACTTCTAAACACCTTGCTTGCACCTATTACACAAACCCAGTGGGAGGTGCAGCCATTAATCAGACAAACTGCAGGGAGTAACATTGTTGATTGGACCATGGAGGGATGGTGAAGCCCCCTGCAGTTTCTTCTTTTTTTTTTTTTCCTCCCACACAATCTAAAATGCAAATAATGAAATATATAGCGATTCTTTGAGAATATATTGGAGGAAAATCTTAGTGAGATAAGGAAACAGCATAATAGTTTTGTAAGTAGACTCATAACCTTTGCTGTATCAAGTAACTCAAAAGAGTCTGTGGATGCTTTTCAGATACTTTGAGACCATGGTTCTCACTGAGTAAATGCCAAGTACAATAACAAATAGATTTTAAAGAGGCATGTTGCAACAGAGAAAATTACAGCTCTCAGCTCTTTTTGGGATAGTTTATTTTTATATACATCTACACAACTACTGCAGATGATGATCTACATAATTTTTCCTCATTCAAACACATAGAGGTCTTCTATTTCTTCATAAGGATTAAGCTGTCTAACATTAAAGAATATTAAAGAAGTAAAATGTCAAGATGTAATTGTCAGTTAAACATTATATATTTTCCAGTTACTGTCATCAGCATTTAAGTCATGCAATTTCTATTTGTTTGAATTTTAATAAATGTAACTCTTGCATTCCATGTGATTGAACTTATATGATATGAAAATCCCAGTGTGCGAAGAATTATGTCTTAAAGAGACCTGTGACCCTCAGAAGAGAGAAACGGTTGATTCCAAAATCCTCATTCATTCAGACTAATCTCAAATTAAATCAATAGACAGAAAGGTCCTGATCAGCTGTGATGGGCTATCCTTCATGCCAAAAATGGAGAAATAAGTTACTCTAAGAAACTGACTAATTTGTCAAAAAGAACAATGAAAGGTGACTTGATACCATGGTGAAAGAATACAGTGGGTGCTAAAGATCTCATTAATCTACAGGAGCAGGGCATAACACGAACCAATCACTGGAACCATCTACCAGATTTATTCAAATCAGAAGAAAGGTCTTTGTAAAAAAATGATGATCAATCATGGAAGTACCACAAAACAAAGACATGGATAATCCATCTCTCGAAACATTCAAACAGGAGCCAAGGTATCTTTCAGCAGGATTTTGTTTCTCAAGATTAAGTTTAAGAGCTGGTCAAACACAGATACATAGATATACCAAAAGGAATTGAACTGTAGAAACTGCATCTAATAGTCTAAGGAAGGTCAAATCAGATGAAGGAGTAATTCTGTGTTCCTTTATCTTAAAATCTATAAGGTAACCCGTGAAAGGTTGGAAAGACTGAGACTTATGGTTACAAACCAAGTAAACACACATGAGTATGATTTCTGAGAAACTGGTACTTCTACATTGATTATTAACAAGACTTCTGTGCAAAACCTGAATACAGAAATCATAGAATCATAGAATAGTTTGGGTTGGAAGGCACCATAAAGATCATAGAGTTCCAACCCCCCTGCCATAGGCAGGGACAGTGCCTTGTCCAGCCTAGTCTTGAACACCTCCAGAGATGGGGCATCCACAACCTCCCTGGGCAACCTGTTCCAGTATTTCACCACCCTCACTGTAAAGAATTTCTTTCTTATGTCTAGTCTAAATCTATCTCCCTCTAATTTATATCCATTGTTTCTAGTCCTCCCATCCGATATTATGTTAAAAATTCCTTCCCCTGCCTTTCTGTAGGACCCCCTCAGGTACTGAGAAGTTACTCTGAGGTCCCCTCTGAGCCTTCTCTTCTCCAGGCTGAACAAATATGGGACTTTGATGCTAATAAAGCTGAAACCTATTAAATTATAGGAATAATTATTAATAAATAAATAAGCATGATACTCACTAAGAGAAAACTAACACCAAAGGAAAATAAACAGAGATATTCCAATATAGAAAGTTCTTTTCAACGACAGTTTTGATAGCCCAGTATCTTGAAAACATAAAAAATGAAACCCTGAGTGCTCAAGAAGTCAAAGAGAGAGACACCTTTGTGATGGCAATGGGCCTGTACCAGGAATCTACGAGTTTTGTTAAGCAATCAGTGCAGCATTCCTAGGAATAGGCACGTATGCAAATAGACCCCAAAATGCTTATACTCACAAGAACAGCAGAGCCCTTGCTTGCCTACTCCAATTAGCATGTTCAAACAGAGATTACAGTAGGCAGGCTTGTTAAAGTGTTTCAGTCTCCATACATGCTGCCCATCATCTTTCACATTCTGCAGAAGACATAAAAGAAACAGATTTCACTTAATAAAATAAACAATGAAATATATAAGTGCCAATAAAAATTGGAGATTGACTAAAGAACATAAAAGACAAGCTGTTACTTCATTTAATACTCCACACCAGATCACAGAGTAATCATTCTTAGTACACAGGCAATGATATAATAAAAATCTCTTTAAAAGCTCATGGAGGTCCATGTGTTTCAAAAACAACTCAGAAAAACACCAGGCTGCTGTCACTACTGCAAAACAATATGAGCAAGAAATTTTAAATTACAACTAGTATTTAGATGAGCTCTAGACCAATTCTAAAACTAAAGGTGCTACACATTAGAAAGTAAATCTCCCCAAAACAAATAATAAAAAGGATTTTAAAATCTCAAAACACTTTTAATTATCCTTAGCATTAGGGACATGTATCAACATATATGAGGAGAATAATCTAATCACACTACTGTAATACCTATTGCCAGCTTAAATTTAAATGAATCTATTTCAAATATTCTACCAAAATCTACCAGATTTACATTCTGGTCCTTGTTTCTTAAAAGAAAAAAAAAATTCCTTACATTTAAGCCCACATTTTTTAGCATTATACCAAATATCTTGCATTAACAGACTGATCAACTGATCAGCACTTACACCCCAGGGGTTCACTGTAACTCATGTGTACAACTGAAATACCAGATAATTTACGTTTATAAAAGTCAGCTTTCCTTTGCATGATTCTCCAATTCCTTCTTAATGGAATCATTGTGAGACCTCACTGTTATTAGAAGGTTTTTAACATGACATGCACTTGGTACAGATGTTAAATTGATTCTGTAAATTTCAGCTTTCTTGGCAAGTGTGGCTATTGGGCTTTTTTCTCGTAGTCATCAGAGTTTTTGTATTTTAAAAAATTGGGTTGTCCTAGTGTAGTATAACTGGTGTTTTTTTAAAAGAAGTTATTTTTAATAAATAAATCATCCAGAGGAACAAAGGCAGTTAGTGTCTATCAGCAGGAAATGGGCCACAATGGTTTGATTCTTCATTGTCTGTTACTGAAACTCTATGATCTTCTTGGTTATTTCATTCCCAAAAAGAAACGTTCACATAGCTGAAAGAAGCCAAATCAATTACTTGTTCCCATCCAATTTCTGATTTTTTATGAGTAGAAAAATACCTGTCATGACATTTATACATTGTTCCTGACTCAATCTTCAATAATTTTTCACCAATAGTCAGTCAGTGCAGATCAAGGGAAATAAATCACAATAAAAATAATTTTCTCCTATATTTGTGAGTTTCTCTTTAACCAGTATTTTTCTATTCTAAGAGTTAGCAGCTAAGAATGAGTCAAAGAGCATGAAGACTACATCACCCTTGTGGGAAAAAGTCATGAAGGGAAATTAGCATTCCAAGAAACTAAGAATGTCAGAATAAAAGGCAGGTCTTAGCCAAAAGACAACTTTGAATAATTTGTGGAAATTACTTTGGAAAAAAAGGAACTGAAATCAGCTGCAATATTTTTTATCTATTGAGATATCAGGATCAAAGCCTAAGTGGAGTTCCCCCAATATGCCCTGCAGGACTTCAAATGCCACCTCTGACAGCTGGGCAGTGTCAGGGTTGCCTTTCTGCAGAACCAGCAGAGCAGATGCCTAACGTGGGATTCTCAGCCTGGCAAAGAGTGTGGAAGTTTTCCAGTTTGTCCTGAAGAAGCAGAAATAAATTCTGCAGCTGTGAAGTACTAGAAGGCTGTCAAGCTCCATCATGATTGGCAGCTGAAGAGGAAATAATTCATTAAATGCAGCTCTGTAACTTCTATTTTATTTCCCATCTTACTATCACATTCCAAAAAATTTAAAAGTATCATTTAACTGCAACATAGAATCATAGAATAGTTGGGGTTGAGTTTCAAGTCTTCTGAAAGCAGACAATTATTCACTAGACCATAAAGACCGTGTAAATCATTTGGGAAAAAAATTTGAAAACAGTAAACAAGATACATCTTCATTTTAACCTTACTCAAGTCATGAAAAGATAGAGTCATAAGCCACAAATGTGTGAAATGCAAGTTGACGAGCTCTCGCTAGAAAATTACTTGCTACTTATTAAAATTAACAAAAAATTCTAATTATGCACAAGCTTGGCCCTTCTTCAACATTAGTTTTGTGTTACTTTTTCATTTAAATTTTATTTTTTAAGAATGGCCATTCCATGTAAATATGTCGCCTCTTATTTGAACAGAACATATGGACTAACTTAGCTGGCATTTTCCTTATCAGAAAAACAAACAAGTCTTTATGTGGGTGTTCTGCCAATTAAAACTCTTAACTGTGTTACAGACTGCAACTGATGCAAATCCATTACATAAACACAATGCACTTTTGGAAAATAGCAAATTAAATTTTTGCTCTTGCGCACTGCCAAAAATAAGCAATAAAGAGCTGCATATGATTATCATACACATAACTTTTTAAAACACTGCCAAGTTAAAAAAAAAAAAAACAAAACAGATATGATGTGAAACAAAGCCCCCTTGATGCAAGTCCTTAAGTATGAATAAAATCCACAGTTCTGACACATCAGTGCATTTACTGACACTCACTCATTTTGCTTCCATATCCTGAAAAGGAGTTTAAAAACAGAGTCATTAAGGAGATCTCAAAACAGGGCAGGTACAGTAAAAATCTCTTCCTCTCCTCATTATACTGCTCTGAAAATGAAGCCTCCATATGCCACACTCAGACTTCACTATATAATGATAACAGTATCATTTATTTTCTTAACAACAGTTACCTTACCATCCTGACCCTTTTACCATGGATTTGATTGTCAAAAGGACTTGACCTTAAAAAATAAGTCACCCATGGAACAGCTAGCCTGAGCACTAGTGGGAAATTTCATGCAGTCACAGAATTTAGCTACACAACCCTAACCTGCTTTTAAGATGTAGGTAAGTAAAGGTAACCACAGAGATCTTAAGACTTCAAGCACAAAACTCAAGATTCTGAGACTTAAAAAGGTAATTAAATAACTGGCAAGGTTTCATCCTAGCAAGTATTCCCTCTTGCAATTGCTACAGTGTCTGGAATACCAGCATGCTCCCTCTTTTCTATGAGAAGAGTCAGTAACAAGCAGTCAAGGGAGAAACATGTTAGGAAGTTTACTATTCTTTCACTACAAACCATTAGTTTGTTTTCATTTATTTGAAAAATATTAATATGACTTCAAGACATTTTAATGACTGTTTTGTCTGTGGCAAGGTGAGAAAAGTGTCCATCACACCACAAAGGACTTCCTTTTAATACAAATGCAGTTATGTTCTTTGTTGGCTCTTAGCAAGGAATTTATATCAAGTTTTGTTTTATCATAGAATCATAGGTTTGGGTTGGAGGGGACCTCAAAGATCATTCACCAGCATGAGAAACACTTTCTACTAGATCATGTTGCTCAGAACTCCATCCATCCTGGCCTTGAACACTTCCAGAAACAGGACAGCCACAACTTCCTGGGCAATCTGTTCCAGTGCCTCACCACCTTTACAGTAAAGAATTTTTTTCCCAATATCTAATTTAAATTTGGGTTGGGGATACGGGGTTCTTAGTCTCTTCTGCTTCAACTGCAGAGGGAATAACATCATTCAAGAGACATGCTACTCAGCAGGACTTCTCAAACTTATGAAATGTTTGTGTCCCCCCATTAAATGCTGTAGAAAGGAAAAACAAAACCAAAACAACCCCACAACACAGCACTTCCTCAGCCTTTATTCACATATACAGTGTACTACCCTGACCTTCCAGAAATCCTGAAGTGTCCCTATACATGTGAACAAATGACAGGATTCAAAAAGGGAGCACGAGGAGGAAAATTGATTAGCTTCAACAGGATTTATAATTAGTCATAGCAGGGCAATGCTCCCCTGTCTCTAACTTGGTAGTCACCTGTTACCTGCAGAGACTGAAATGCTACAGAAATTACTTTCTAAATAACAGTAAATTTTTGTACTTGCATGAAATACCTTCTATTTTACACTTCACAGGCAGAGCAAGTTAGAGTTACTCCCGACTTCTCCTGGGCTTTTAGCAGTCCACAGGTAAAAGGAAAAAAATGACTGCAGAACTGAAAAGCATTTGCAAACTTCCAGCAAAAACAGTGGGAGCTGGTGTAGCACAGAAGCAGACAGCACTATCAATAAAAAGATGTACACTCATTCAGCAGCTCCTGCTATGAAGTCTCTCAAAGTGTTAACATGACTCCCTCTGCTGGCAATGCCATCATATGATACTGGTGAAGTGTATCTCATTAAGGCTTAGGATGAGTGCTTTCCAGCTGGTAAGGAGCTGGCATAAAGAGGGTGAGCTACAGCTTCTTCTAGCAAGGGCTTGGTCTGTACATATGGAAACAGCATATGGCTCATCAGCACTTCAGCCTTTCAAAAAACTCCTCTGCCAAACTTCAGACAGGACTTATATCACTAGGGGAAAGAAAGACCTTCCTCAGACCTCACTGAAGGAAAATTACCTTGGTATTAAACAGTCATTTCAGACTTCAGCCTCTGAGGAACTCCTCATGGTGCAACAAGTACCAAACCAGACTCATGCATGTTGGGTCAGTCCCCACTTCAGTTCCACTTTCACATACTCTGAGCTCAAAAAGTAAGCCAACAATAACGTAAAATACAATGTAAGAAGCAATATTTCTCAACTGTGGATTCACAGCTGAATATCACCTTCTGCAATTAATAAAAAAAGGTTAAAAAAGAGCCATCTTTTAAATTCTTTGAATCTAATATCATAGTATATGCTGCTTGAAGATGCAAAATGAAATTGTAAGAGTATTTCTGATCGAACTGGAGTTAGAACAAATGTGTGTATGTCATTGAGATTTACATTGATTTAAAAGTTGAAATGGGCTGAAAATTATAATTAGTGACTTCAAAGAAAGTGGTCTGCTTTCCAATTATTGATGGTTTTACAAAGTACTCACAAAGTATTGTTGTTACAACCTCTTATCTTAGGGGAACTTTTAAGTAACAGGATGGTACCAGCTACAGTGCAACCGTGACATCTAGTGGCCAGTGAAGAGGGAACAAAAACCTTCCCATTCCTAAAAAGAGACATTTTTAAAAACTAACACCTGTGAACTTGCAGTTTATATCTACTTTTTGTACAACCACTGACAGAGTTGACAGTAATGAACCACTACAGGAGAAGTGAGGCAAAAATATCTGGTACAGAATTACTGTGGACAACAAAACACGTGCATCTATTATAACATAGAGGAATAGTTTGCCTGTGAGGAACTCATAGCAAAGAGGAGGCAATACAGTGTTTATGGGCAGCAAAACCCACTATTGAAGTGGGGTTTTGTATCCAAATTACAAAGAACATCTTAAACAATGCTATGAGAGTCAAAGTAGTAACTTCACAGACAATTCTGGTCTACTTTAATTCACAAAAAATGAAATTAAAAGCTTGGAAATTTTGTGAAGTAGAGAATAAACAGCCTTGTGGTCAGAGTATACTATAGGCCACTTCCCAAAAAGGTAATTTTCAACACGGAGGAGGGCAAGAACATCTCTGTCTGAACTGTGTTTGGGTGGGAAAGTTGAAGAGGACTGTGAAAACTGCAGTCAGTGAAACACTGTTAGCAGAATTACAGAAAGGAACTATCAATATATTGCTAATAGGAAAAATTGCTCATCTACAGCTTCTTGCACCCAAACTGACTCATTTGGTGCTGCCTAAAACACTGTAACATACCCCTGACTTTGAAGGCAAGCTTCCACTCTTTGTATTTCATTCATCTATAGTGAAAAAAAGAAAAGCCATGCTTCATAAAGGCCACAGAGAAACTAATCTGAGGGACTTTACTGAGACATAAACAGAATTTTTTATGTCAATACTTACATTTTCTAACCCAAGGAGTACCAATAGTGGGATTGTTGTCATTCCTCCTTGGATCCACTCTTCTAGAGAGACAGTGCCATCATGATCATAGTCAATTTCTTCCATCATTTCATGAAGGATCTATACAGTTCAACAAAAAAAAAAAAAAATCACATCAATTCCATATTCTAATGAAGCACAATTGCATGTGCAGATCTCCAGATCCCATGTGCATATCTCAAACTCCCTCATCAACATGCAAAAAGTTATGACATACTATTTGCAAAGTAAGTAATTTAAATTAAGTACTGACAGTTCAGAAAATGAAGTGTTACTTTTAAGAAAGTTTCAGAGACAAAGCAGTTGCATTGTAAATGTTAATTGCTACATACACTGGAGAAAAGCCTTAAACTATAGTTTAAGCACACCATTTAATTGCAGATCAGAAGCAGAAAAACACTCACTAAAGTGCTAGTTGACAGCGTCACAGTAGAGCACAGACTACTATTATCTTACTAATCTACAGAATCACATGTTGACATGAAGTATCAATGTGATTAAATGCCATCTCTACCAACATTAAAAACCTGAGATAAATGGATACTTACTGGGCTCAGTTCAGTAATATCCCATTCAAGGTACTCTGCAACATGCATCATTTGAGCAATGATGTTTTCAAGCTCCTACAGATGAAAGAAAAAGAATGATAAAATTGAAACCAGTGAGGAGTGGTGTTCCCCAAGGATCAGTACTAGGACCAGTGCTATTTAACATCTTCATAGGAGATATGGACAGTGGGATGGAGTGCACCCTCAGCAAATTTGCAGATGACACCAAGCTGTGTGGTGCAGTTGATACACCTGAAGGAAGGGATGACATCCAGAGGGACCTTGACAGGCTTGAGAGGTGGGCCCAAGCCAACCACATGAAGTTCAGCAAGGCCAAGTGCAAGGTCCTGCACCTGGGTGGAAGCAATCCCAAGCACAGACACAGGCTGAGTGGAGAGTGGCTTGAGTGCAGCTCTGAAGAGAAAGACTTGGGTGTGTTGATGACAAACTCAACATCAGCCAACAGTGTGCACTCGCAGCCAAGAAGGCACCAACCAAATCCTGGGTTGCATCAAGAGGAG